>CM040243.1:223553204-224074578 GCA_022545495.1 Chrysanthemum lavandulifolium | reverse complement strand
AACCCGGTCTTGAGTTCAAAATTTTCACCACGATGGTCGGCATAACGATAACATCTCCATACCCGTCGATGGGTGCTGGAGAAGCTCGCACATAGGAATCTCATCCGCCATGACGGTGAAGTAGTGTGAGCAGTCCGGATCTCGGATCCGATCGATGGAGCGAAACGTCTGCGAACACGCCTTCTTGGAATCTTGACAAGCTCACGAAATGGGCTTACGGATCTAGAAGAGCGAGTGCGCATACACTAGAGTTAACTCTAAGGAAACTCGAGTTAAGGAGAAATGGAATTATGAAAATCTTTCGGATGAGAATGAGAATTATGAAGGCGTTTTGTAAAAATCGGGGTGAGAAGAATCTTTATGGGTTTTACGGTTACGAAGCGTCGATATCACAACAAAATCAATTAACACAAGATCGAGGCAAAACAACGATGAACTTAACCAATAATCCAAGATGAATGGCTTTTTGAAAAGGTACACCAATCACAATGGACACAAAGGCAAGTTTTAAATCTTTAGTTCGAGAACTTATTATGGTCGCACCCCGTTAGGTAGTGCCTTTGCCTTGGTTTTCGTGGTAATCTTTTAAGTTGTTAATTATTAAGAAAGCGACGAATCTTTTGTATTTTTATTTTTGATACATATATAGAAACAAAAGAAAAATATTTTTGTGTTTTATACGTTTTGCTTGTTTTGGGTTTTGGATTTTTAGAAGAAAATATGGATATATATATATCTTGAGATGGATGATATAAACAAATGAGTGAGTATCCAAACAACTAATCGCTAAACGTAGACAAATAGCACCTGACTCCCGTGGCGCCAGAATTTGATCGCCAAGAAACCGTCAAGTTTTCTCACATAGCGTAAGAAACCTTAAAACGACTTGAAGACGAAATCAATGAAGATCCGAGAGTACGGTGTTTCCCAGTCGTTATGTCCCAAATGAGCTATCGATGATTTATCAAACGTCACGGTGATCGAGGAGTTTGAGCGGAAAAGGATTTTGATTATGATTATAACTACGGAAAAAGCCAACAAATTAAAAGCGGCTTAAATGCAAATTAAAGGAAAGTTAAAAGATAAAATCTATTAAATAAACGCTATCACCGAAATTAAAATGATGTTTTTGTTCTTTTTGTTTTACTGAAACCGAAATTAAAATCTACGCGACGTACAAATTAAAAGCGTGAAACTAAAGCAATATTAACCCTAAAAATATGAAAATTATATTTTACAATCCTAATGATAAAAGAAACTTTTAGAAAAAGAAAACTATTTTATCACTAATTAATTAATTACTATTAATTAAAACTAATTTTAACTATTTAATAATTAACCAAAATGCAAGAAATTAGGAAACAAAGCTAGAAAAATAAAATTATGAAATGGAAAAGTCTAAAATATCAAACTAGAATTTTCAAAACTATTTTTGTATTTTTACGATTATTTTCTATTTTCTATGAATTTTAAACTATTACAAACTAATTAAATTACTAAAATTACCAAATAAACTAAGAAAAATCTGGAAAATTACTTTTTCACTTCTTATATTTATCTAAACCTAAGAAAATTGAAAAGTTATTTTTTGGAACCTTTCTGAATTTTTTATATTAAAGGCTAATTAAAATTGATTAAAACTAATTTAAATTATGAAAAATAGCTAATTAAGACCAAAATTTATGAAACTTTCAGGAAAATTCTAAAATGATATTAAGATTCTATGAAAATGAAAAACAAGCAACTTATGTGATGAAATGCAAGCTATAGTGTAATGAGTTAAGAGAATAAGCTATGAAAATAAGCTAGCAAGCTATATAACCAACCAAACAGTGAACAAAGCTAACTTAAGCTAAAATAGGCTAATTGCTACTGGAAGTACCTATTCCTAACAAGCCTAAAGCTCAGAATGATGATCTAATGCTAACTGCACAAATGAACAAACCAGTGAAACAGGCCTAACTATTGAGCTTATCCAACAGCTTATCCAATAAGCTCAACCAAAGACTAATAATGCAGACCTAAAGATCACCTGGTTGCCTATTTATAAACCAAAAATCAGCTTCTCACAAGCTCTTATGAGCTTGTGAGGAAGTCTGCAAGTTGCTGTCAAGATCTAGATACCAAAGGCATTGCAGGCACTTGTAAGTGAGACCAAATCCATAAGCTAATTTGCAGCTTAAAAGAAAATTATAAAAATCTAAAAAATTGCTAATAAGAAAGTAGACCAGATGAGCTTTTTGAAATGCTAAACTTCACCTGATTAAGTCCAAGGAATGAACTCAAAACAATTCCTTGTGGCGAGCTCAAAACCACTTTTAGCTATTTTGACTTTTGAAGAAATTAAGAACTTTGACTAAACCGAGATTTGATCCAAATTAAATGACTGATTATGAAGTTATAAGATGTATTAAGTACAATGCAAGCGGGTTTGATGATATCTAAACACAATATAATGATTTGCAATCCCAAATTTCCAACAGTTAACGATTATAAAGATTATGGTGCAATTTTGACTTTTGGTACATTGGACCCAATATATTGACTCAATTGAGTATACTAAGGTTTGCACAAACATGAAACAAAAGAGTCTAAGCCCGAACAAGTCTTTAAGGCAGGTAGAATATTAATTCCAAACACCCCTTTATGACTTAATATGTAACTAAAAGCAGATCCAAACACAGAACTAGCTTATATTTATGATCAAACTACCTTACTCTATTTGAATTACTCTTGATTGACCATGTTTTAATGATTTAGGCTACAAATACAAATTATGCATAAAACTTGAATAACACTTACAACATGTCCAAGCCACTATGGCTAGCCAAATTTGAAACAAGAACCTCTAATCTATCGAACCAACCCATATGACTATATTTCACCCCATGCTCATATACGAACCAATCCTCGTCCTTTCGCATCAATTTTGTACCCATGTTGACTTTTGTTGACTGGTTCAATATTGCCTAAAACTTGAACATAAGCTTATAAAAGCTATTCTAAGCTAATATAAGCTTATATTATATTGAAAATAAGTCGCTTATAGCTTTAACAAATGAGTTTGAATCTTAAAATTTCAACAGTTGACACATAAAATGGAATTTAAACTAAACTTGAACCGATGATTAAATAGAGTTACAATAAGCTTACATAAGTTAATTTGATACAAAAGACTTGAAAGATTACAAGCGAAAGTTATTTTAAAACATACTAAGCTAAGAACGACATATGTTTTAAGAAAAATAAAACTAACTATCTTCTTCATGCATCCCTTGGTCTTTTATATGCATCCCAAGCTTCTCTCCTCCTTATGAGTAAATCCAAAGCCTGACCCGACCCTTGGATCACTACAATTGATCCTAGCCATTTAAAGGTTTTGGCGCCAAAACCTTTATCCGTTTGTGAGGTTGAGTGGGATTGGGTTAAGGGCAATAAATGAGGCTTGGCTTCTTGTGTTTGGAGGGGATGTAGGTGATGATGGAGTGGAGGTGGAGTGTGGTCGGGGTGGTATGGGGGAAATGATGGAATGGGTATCTCGTGAAGAGGAGGAAAGGGTCGGTCAAATGGGTTTGGTGGCATTATAATAACAGGTTGGGTTGGATTCGGGTATAAAACGGGTAAGGCTTTATTTGGGTAAATGGTTTGGGCCCAAAAGTGATAAAAGGTCCATTTGGAAAGGTTAACACATAAGGACCAAATATGCAATTTCCACAAAATCAAGGGACCAATTCTGTAATTCTGCAAAAGTGTTTTAGGGACTGAATTTGGCAAGTGTTGACATTACAAGGACCAAATTTGCCATTTTCAATTTTTACAGGGGCCATTTCTGCCAATTTGCAAACTTGAAGGACCAAATTGTAATTTCTCAAAACTTTTCACATTTTTCACCAAAGGACTAAATTTGACCAGTTATGATTTAAAAAGGACCTTTGATGATTTTTCTTTTGAAATTTTGGCTCAGGGACTTTTTTTTGACATCTTTTGAAACTTGGGGGACTAAAACTGCAATTTTGCAAATTTTGATATGTTTTTCATCTGATTTTGATATTTTTGTATTTAAAACACATAAAACACTGATTTGTGATATTTTGATCATTTTGATGTGTTTCTGAGTGTTTTCAGATGAATTTGCAGTTTAAATGGTACAAAAATGATGAGTATTTAGATACTCATCATAGATTCTAGAACTTGTTTTGTGATGCATTCCAAGATCGCAAGTGAGGCTACACTTGTGTAGTTAGGAATAACTAAATGATAAGAGGCATTAGGATAAACCCTTGTTTGATACCCGTAATATAATTACTTCTTCCACATCGGTTGAGTAATTCCCCACACTGCGTTGTACTCATCTTTAGTACACGATACCCTAGTTAACCCCTCGAGCCTATCCTTTTCGCGGTTCTCGTGATGTTTCGTTTTCCCGGAATATCAATGAAGAGCATTGTTTACACCCCACCCCAAATATACACCCAAATCGCCGCTTACCCTATATGCACTCACTTTTAGTGCATTATTGTTATCACCCTAAACCCTTAGTTCAATTATCCGTTGCTTGCATGAGTTGCTAAGTCGAGTCATATCCCTTGTATACTGATTTTGGGACGATTGGGATTCATGGGAAAAGTTAAAGTTTATGAAATGACGGAAGGGAATGTTAAATTCAAATTTCCTTTGTTTGCATAATAATGTACCCCAAGTGTTTTGATCTTTTCAATTCGGGTCAAATTAGTGTTAGAATAATAAAATTCAAGTGTAGGATGTGCCTATAAATCCCTATCATTTTGATGTTACCTTAGAGGATGGTAGAGTAAAAGTGTATGAAAAAAAATCGAAAAAATAGAAAAGAAAAAAAAAAAAAAATAGAGTGTTAAAAAAAAAAAAAAAAAAAAACATACGGCTATCATCCTACATCTATCCTTTAAATTTATGTTTGTTTATTTCCGTTACCTAGAGTTTTAGAGTGTCGAGTCTTGGCTTAGCAACGCCATTCTTCGTATGCTTGTAACATAGAGATTTTTGACTTTCCACCACAAAATAGCCTATACCACCAAACCCTTGTTTCCCTACCGTAAGCCTAACGTTACAACCCTTTAAAAGACCTCTTTGATAGTCTTTCCTAGGTGCTTACGCCAAAGCGATGGAGGTTTGATCTATTCTCAAGCCTATGGTAATCTATGTACTAGGACCGGTTAATGAGTGTTTATCTTCCATTTCCTATTTGTTATATTTCATATATACACCGAGAGAGATGTGAGTATCCAAACACCCCATGTGAGGTGCTAGTATGTAATTTCCGTGCTTGTTATGACTTTTATGGGCTTATATGTGTTGTGGACCGCTTTGAATTAATGCTTCATGACCCCTAACTTATAAATTAATTGGCTAAAAGCACATTTGTTGAGGACAAACAAATAACAAGTGTAGGGTTATTTGATAAGGTTTTAAAGGTACCATTTTGAGGGTCGTTTAAGCCTTATTTGATCACTTTGTATCCGTTATTGCTTAATATCGTTCCTTTTCACTTTTTAGGTCTCTTGAAGGCAAAATCTTGGAATGGCACTTATTTGGATGAAAAGGCGCGAATATCTGAAGAAAATGGCCAAAGTCGAATCGAGACACTCAAAGTCGCGAAAATAGAAGGCGGCGGCCATCCTTTATAGCCGCTGACGCCGTCGAGGATTTTTGTGACGGGTCGGAAGACAAAACTCGTATTTTCAAGAGGCGTCGGGCTTTAAAGGAGTAGACCGTCGCAACTCAGACGGCCTAGATGTGACCCAGACGGCGTTAGAAGCTGAAGAGGATGGCGTCACAGGCATAAGGTGACGCCGTCGCAAGGTTTACGTGGCCAAGATGAAACCCTAATGACGGCATCACGACGGCGTCACGAAACATAAGGTGACGCCGTCGCATATGTAATCTTATATATAGAATCCGAATTTTTTAGTTTTAGAGAGAGTCTTTTGGAGTAAAAACCTAAAACCGAACCAAGGGTATCTTGTACAGTATTTTAGGGTTTTAAACCCTATTTTACATCAAGATAAGTCTTTACTTCATCAATTCAATTATGTCTTTGATTATTTGTGTGTATGCTTGAATGTTCTCCATGTCTGGCTAATTTATTTATGTGTTTGCTTAGGAATATGAAACTTAATTATTGAATATTGATTGGTTGTTTCTTATCTTAGTTGACTAATGATCTAGTAATGCGATAGGTCATTCGTTGTGTACTTAATGCTTGATTCATCTTTGTGAACCTTAGAATATGATTACCTGAGTAGTTGTAGGCTAAACCATCCAAAGAGTGCCTTAGAGTAAGAGTTTATCATCCCTAGTGGGTTTTGTAGATGAGACCCTTTGGTAAGTTCAAGAGTTAGGGAGAAACGACACCTACAACTTTAGACACACAACGCAACTAAGAATAAGGACGTGACAACTCAACCATCAATAGGAGATAATTAAGGAGTAGTAAAACCTAAGTAAATACATCTTTAAACTATCATACGAGCACACATTAATTAGACATAGACTCCCAACAACCTTAGTTTAGATAATTAGATAATAGTAGAGTAATCGGTAGAAATACCAACCCCTCAAATCCAATACCCGAGATTCGTACCTTTCAATTTCTTAAAATATAAAAATACAAAAATAATCTTTTTCAACCTCAACCTTAGCGTAGTAACTCCTTACTAGCATTCCTATTCCCCAGAGAACGATATCAATACCGTGGCTTACCCTAATTACTACACTACAATGATTAGGTTCCTTGCCTAGGGTGTTATAAAACTTGCTCGAAGAAAGGAAGTTTCCTTGACCCCGAACACGCGTGTGGCGTTATCAAGTTTTAGGCGCATTGCGGGAATAGAATAGCTAGTTAGTAGTCCACTCGTTTAGGTTCTTGCTTGATTCCTATCAAGTAATTTTTTTTCTCATTTTAGCTTTCTTTTAGTCTATCCCCTTCTTTGTGACCTTTGTTCGTAATACCCATCACTTTTCATCATGGAGGATGATAACCAACCACCACTCATCAACCCACCACCAAATGACCCGCCAAGAGCCCGTACTCTTGGTGAATACTCAAGACCAAGCCACCTAGGCTATAGGAACACCATTGAGCTTCCCGACCAAGCCCAAACTACGGCCTGCGATCCGACACCATCCGGTTGGTGCAAAGCGGATGTGCATTCCATGGACTTCGTTAGAAGATCCAAATCGAATCGAGGATTTCCTCAAAATTGTCGATTCCATCGACCTTGATGCTACTACTCGGGAGACCACGCTGCGTGCTCTTCCAATTCTCTCTACGGGACCAAGCTAGTAATTGGCTTGAGCGACTTCCACGGCTCCATCTCAAGTTGGGATGATCTTACATCTCGCTTCCTTGCTCAATTTTTCCCACCGGGAGAACCACTAAGCTTAGGAATGACATCTTGATGTTCCAACAACGTCAAGGTGAATCTCTCTGAAGCATGGACCCGATTCAAGGACTTACTTCATAAAGTCCTCATCACGACATTGATCTTTGGCTCCAAGTCCAAATCTTTTATGATCATGTCAACTTCCCACTAAGCGATCCATTGACCAAGCGGCGGTGGAAAACTTAGTGATCTCACCGCGAAAGAATCATGGGGTATAATAGAGGACCTTGCCTCACGACAACGAAAGTTGGGACGACCCCGTGAGCTACCTAAAACCGTCAAGGCAATCTCCTTGCCTTCCATCAACTCACAACCTTCCGGCCGTGGGATGATCGAACTTGAAGATCAAGTTAACTTCCTCATGAGTTCTTACGAAAATCCTAAGTCTTCACACCATGTGAACAAAGTTTCTTCCTCATGCGAGCCGTTTGTGATCCTCATAACACGCAAGACTAGCACCCGATCCCCGAACATGCTTCCGTTGACTACGCATCCTCACATTAATGGAGCAGGAGGAAGATTCCTACAATACCCGGACCTAGGAATTTCAATGAAACCCGAGAGGCATGGAAAAGCAAGCCCGACTTCTACTGGGGACAAACTAAAGAATTCACCTCTAATGATTTCTCATGGGCCCCACCTAACGGTCCTAACCAACAAAACATCGAAGGGATGTTGCAAAACCTTGTTGCATCCCAAGAAACCCAAATGGCTAAGCTCTCGGACCGCTTTAACCATCAACAAGCCGAGATGGATAGGAAGATAGACAACCTTTTGAAAGCCATAGCCAATAGTGATTGGAAGGTTAGTGCTATCTCAACTTCTGAACCTTCAGGTATAGAGATTAAGGATCCAAGCAAGCTAACTAAGCATGTTCAATTCATCAATACCATCGCCTTAGTGAAACCAGATAGAACAGACGACGAAGAGGACCATACGCTTGTGGATGATGAAACACCCGAGGAAGTAGATGAAGTAGACATTGACTATTTCAACAAATTTCCTACGGAAGAAGAACTATCCCGCCACCCTCACTTAGTGCATGACCTCCGTCACATGTATGTTAGGAAAATCCCTAGAATCAAGTTTGGGAACCCTTGGAATCTTAACATACCATGTTGCATAGGACACCTTTTTGTGGCAAAGGCCTACATTGATCGCAAATCCCCAATCAACATAATGACTAGCACCTACTACAATTGGATAATGAAGAAGCCTATCCTGTGAAATCCAAGATCCGGACTCAACTAGAGTGTATAATAACAATGATTGAATATGCACAGCGGAATAATAAGAACACAATCAAAGTTACCAACAAGGTTTTTCTTATACAAACAATGATCCTCTATGGATCTTTACACCCTCTCTATAGAGGTTTTTCTTTAATGTTTTTCTGGAAAAGTTATCTTAATACATAAGACCTAAGTTCCTTTTATAGACAAGGAACACTATTCCCTTTATTGGGAAAAGAACAAGCATGCAACTAAAGTACAAGCATGCAACTAAATAATAAATATAAAACCCATACGCATGCCCATGCTATCCTTGGGCAGTCCACTAAAGCTAACCTCGGGCAGTACAATAATAAAGATGGGCTAACATATAAATAATAAAACTCATGCACGCCCTACACAGCTGCACGGCTTCGGCAGTAAACAAGGCTTCACCACTTCAAACAGATTCCACGGCTTTAGAACTTCAAAGAATCCATGACTTTAGAACTTGATAGAATCCACTTCAAGATGCCAAATAGAATCCACGGCAAGATTTCAATTGCTTCACTACTCAAAGAGAATAACTTGAGATAGTTCCTACTTTTGTATGTTTATAGTACTTGATGAAACTCTTCTTGTGAGAATCCATTGTATCTCGATCAACGTAATCAACATTTCACGAAATTCCCAACAATCCTCCCCTAAACTGGAATTTAAATGATACTGATTGTAGAAGCCAAGAGGATTGTATCATTTAAGTTCCAGTTTCCAGATCTTTAAAAAGTTCAGAACTAGAGGATTGTACCAACAAATGACAAAAATTTCCCAACAATCCTTCCCAACAATCTTTAACACTGCAGAACAAGAGGATTGTACTCGAACATCAGCAGCAAAGAAACAAAATAATTACATCTCTATGATGACACAACTTTGAAACACCAGATCTTTGCAGCAACAAATGACAACATGTACATCAAAACCTATAAGTTTCAGACTATTCTCATCACTTCCAGGTGTGTTAACTCCTGTGAGAGGTGAATCATTGAAAATAATGGGTTTGATGTCTCTTTACCAATAGCCATCACTCTTTGGAGTAGCCATATGTTTGAGTTCGAAAACTATGGTACACCGATAACCATCGATTTATTGGCAAACCAGCAACCATATAAACGGATTTGATATGTCTTTACCTGTAGCCGTTTGCTCAGGACTAGCCAACCTTTGATGGAATGCCGTCATCATCATGGTGAATTGATTACCATTTATGGATTTCATGACCTTTACCACAAGCCATAATCTTGTGGGCTAGCCAACTCTTGTGTCGAAAGACATGGTGAGATGAAAACCATGAGTGGTGTAGTAATGAACCAACACCAAAACCCGCAAGCAAGAGAAGAAAGCGAATCTGAGCGGGTTATCGTTTTTTTTTTTTTTTTTTTTTTAATCACTAAACACAAGACATAACACAATTTTTTTTTTTTTTTTTTTTTTGTTAAATAATAAAATTAAGAAAGAATAAAATAACCAAGACATGTACAAGATACCAACAAGCAGTAGAAACCAAAGACAAATGTAGTGTCGTGAAACACTAAGCCTCCCTCAGCGTATGAGGATCCAAACAGTGCAAAAATGGTTAGACTAAAAATTACAACAATAAGCCTCCCTTAGGCTTATGCCTCCCTCAATCAATGCACGACACGGACTTTTGTTCTTGGGTACCCGAATGAACGTTTCCTTTGAGTTTTCCAAGAATAACATGTTGAGGGCTTAACAACATTTGCCACACTAACTCCACCATGTGCCTTGGTCATATGAGATACATAAGGTGTATATGATGAAAATAAGAACTTTTAGGTCTATAGGGCATAAGCCTAGCCTCACTGCTCCACCAACGGTGAGTCATTTGGTGAAGAATATCCTCCACCGTAGGAACTAGAAAAGGCCTATTAAGCCCATCGTGAAAAGATGCATACACCTTTGGTTTACCAAGAGGAACTGGTTTACCGCTCTCACATGTGCGACTTTGGGAACAAATGGAGGAATACTAGCAACATTAGTCCATGTGGGTCTAGAGGTCTTATGGCGGAGGAAACACCCATCTTTTCTCATGATAATCACGGTCTTTAATAAGATGGAGTTTACTACCACACACAAAACAAGATTTCTTCTTAAAAGGCTTATTCTTAACACGACTTTGTTTATTACATTTAAACTTATCGGGAACAAAACTAGAAGCAAGATTGTGTTTAATGAATAAGCGATTGGATCTGTTTGGGCTCATCATCGATTACTTTTGACTTGGGGTGGTCATGGAATGTGCCTAGGTGAGTCGACTTCTCACTTGAATCACATGAGGCATAGTCGAGGACTTTAGATCGATGACTTGTCACTTGTAGAACAAGAGGCAGCGTCGTGCTTTGCTACTAAGGTCAGTAAGTCACTTGACTTTTGCCATATAAATGGTGTGATCCATCAAGGTCAATCAGAATGGAGCGGGTCAATGGGCATGAATTCACCTCTAATGGGTCCACGTCTGACATGTAAATCACCTTCTTTCACAAAATTAGCTAATCCTGGAGGTGTAGATTTACGAGTGTCATCCCTAGCTTCTATTCCTACATACTTCTTAAAGCCTAAGCCTATAGGAGTATTAGGATTTTGACTAGCATAGATGTGACTAGCTAACTTGTTTCCATTCAACAACCATTCTTTATGCCTAGCAATTTCCTCATCTAGATTCTCTTTTAGCACAAGGTTCTCAGACAAAGCAGCATCCTTTGCTTTCTCAGACAATTTTAAGTAATTGTTAGCAACTTCTAGATCAAACTCTAAGTGTTTTATCTTTTCTTCATAGGCTATTTGATTCTTTTGAAACCATACCTTTTGCTTTTCTAATGTTTTTAATGACAGTTTATAAGCTTCATTATCAACATAGCATGCATTGTACTTAGGTTTCATTTCATCATAGGCTTCCTTAAGTTCATTATATCTCTCCTTACAACTATAATCACAAGTATGTACATGAGAGATGCCCATAAAAGCAATTGGCGGACTGGCAAATCCTTCAGCATAACCTTCAGCATCAACTTCTTTGCTCATCTTCTTGAAAACAGCCTTTTCACCATACCTTGCTTTGAGAGCATTCCATATAAGACTTCCATCATCCATATGGCGAAAATCTGCTACATGATCAGCAGGAATAGATTTAAGCAAGATAGTTCGGCCTTTGACTCTCTTTGCTGACCATGTGTTCATCCATGATCGATGGAGGACGAATAATGAAGTTACCATCACGATCACGTCCAACCCTTTTTAAGCTGTTGCCATTTTGGATCACCTTCGAGACATTCATATCATTATTCATGATCCAAATGTTCCATCTTTTAGCCCGGACTTCGTACTCATCATCCATCAAATAAGGAAATATAACATCATCCCTATTATTATCAAATTACGCCTTGTTGAGGAGAAAAGATTGCCTGAGTGAATGTAGTAGTAAAATTCAAACAACAACCTTATGAACTTCAGAAGAAACAATAAAATAGTGGGGACCAAAATTTTGTTTAACCTTACGTAAACCTTCAGCAGCAACGGCGAAGAGAAAAAAAAAATTGACTACACGTGTGATCTCATGTGATAGACCTCTACACTTTGTAACCCACGTGATAACCCAATAGACCAATCAAATTAATGATCCACACCATAACAATCATACATCACCCCACATTGAATTTCAGCAGAAATGAATAAAAATTCTGTCAGCCAATCAGGTAACCCTTTTCCCACGTCAACCAATCAAAACCCTCGTGGGTTACGAACACAGTCAAAGTGTTTATATCATACCACGACAAGAATATGGAAATCAAATTATTGACCCCATCAATCTTTTATGAATTCGTTTTTTGGTCTTTAGTGACACTTTTTGGTGTTACTAAAAACTTGAAAAATTCAACTTACATGATGGTGTCTGCAGGTTTTTCAGCACGTGTATCTTTTGACCGAGACCTCGGATCAACAATCCTTCGGTGGAAAGTTAGATGAGTATATAGAAGCTCCGGTAAAATTTCACTGATCCAACGGTTCACGAAAAAGTTATGATCGTTTGAAAACTGTGCTGCAGAAACATTACGAATTTTTAAAGAACTGCGAATTTTGTATCGTCTTCGAAAAACCTTGTAAACTCAAGATCGAGAGCCACCCGCTCTGATACCAATTGTGAAATCCAAGATCCGGACTCAACTAGAGTGTATAATAACAATGATTGAATATGCACAGCGGAATAATAAGAACACAATCAAAGTTACCAACAAGGTTTTTCTTATACAAACAATGATCCTCTATGGATCTTTACACCCTCTCTATAGAGGTTTTTCTTTAATGTTTTTCTGGAAAAGTAATCTTAATACATAAGACCTAAGTTCCTTTTATAGACAAGGAACACTATTCCCTTTATTGGGAAAAGAACAAGCATGCAACTAAAGTACAAGCATGCAACTAAATAATAAATATAAAACCCATACGCATGCCCATGCTATCCTTGGGCGATCCACTAAAGCTAACCTCGGGCGTTACAATAATAAAGATGGGCTAACATATAAATAATAAAACTCATGCACGCCTACACAGTGCCGGCTTCGGTGAGAAACAAGGCTTCACCACTTGATGATTCCACGGCTTTAGAACTTCAAATAGAATCCTGACTTTAGAACTTGATGAGAATCCACGACGATTGATGAGATGAGAATCCACGGCTTCAAGATTTCAAACCGCTTCACTACCAAGAGAATAACCCAACATAGTTCCTACTTTTGTATGTTTATAGTACTTCAGCAGAAACTCTTCTTCAGCAGAATCCATTGTATCTCGATCAACAGAATCACTGTTTCACAGAATTCCCAACATATCCCAACTAGGCAAGACCCCGATAATCCTAGTGATAAGTGCAATTTTCTTGAAAGAGTTAAGGGATTGCCCGTCTATGTAGGTAGTTTCATGTTCCCTACGGACTTCATAATTGTGGATGATATTAGCACGGCCATAGACCCTAGTTTGTCCCACGTTATTCTAGGAAAACCTTTCATAGAAAGCACCGGGATGACCTATGACCCCTCGTTAGGAGTAGTGCGATTCAAGGATGAGACCGGCGACATAGCTTACCAAATGCCGTTTAAGATTGAGAAGTTTTCATCACTCTAATGATGAAAAGGAACTTAAGTGTCGGTCTATTATAGCAATGATAAGTATAGAAAAGGAGTAGATTATGTTATGGCTAAGATTTTCGGGTTCTATAAGGATTGTTTGAACTTAGGACCGAAATATAGGACCGATTGGGAGAGGATGAACTCTTAGAGAGGTGCATCATAGGACACTTCTACAACATGGAATCCCGGTAGAGACCGTCAAGAGGGCGGTAATGAGAAAAGCGTGGGAACACGACTACGAGTCTAGCTACAAGACTCTTAAATAAAGAAAAGCGCTTCGTGGGAGGCAACCCATGCTTAATTGTTTGCTTGTTAGTGTCATATGTCTTTTATTAATTGTTTATCCTCATGTTTAAATTTGTAAAAATGCTTTATTTTGTTTTTAACCTCGTCTTAATTGCATATAAAGGTATTTTACATAAGGGATAAGTGTAGGGAGGATTACCTGAGTAGTTGTAGGCTAAACCATCCAAAGAGTGCCTAAGAGTAAGAGTTTATCATCCCTAGTGGGTTTTGTAGACGAGACCCTTTGGTAAGTTCGAAGAGTTAGGGAGAAACGCATACCCTACAACTTTAGACACACAACGCAACTAAGAATAAGGACGTGACAACTCAACCATCAATAGGAGATAATTAAGGAGTAGTAAAACCTAAGTAAACACATCTTTAAACTATCATACGAGCACACATTAATTAGACATAGACTCCCAACAACCTTAGTTTAGATAATTAGATAATAGTAGAGTAATCGGTAGAAATACCAACCCCCCAAATCCAATACTCGAGATTCGTACCTTTCAATTTCATAAAATATAAAAATACAAAAATAATCTTCTTCAACCTCAACCTTAGCGTAGTAACTCCTTACTAGCATTCCTATTCCCCTAGAGAACGATATCAATACCCGTGGCTTACCCTAATTACTACACTACAACGATTAGGTTCACTGCCTAGGGTGTTATAAAACTTGCTCGAAGAAAAGGAAGTTTCCTTGACCTCGAACGACGCGTGTAGCGTTATCATTGCTTGAGGTGAGTTTCATAGCCCCACTTTTATCTACGTTTTTAACTATATTGGGGTGAGAATCATGCTACTACTTTTGGACCGTTAAAACAATTTGTATTTGCTTATATGCTTGACTGTTTAGATAGATGTGCGGTAGTTGTTGCCTTAGTCTAGGTTTAACCGTGCCTAACTAAGAATAGACTTCTACCTCGACCTAGTCCGGGGTTGGCAATTGTTCTAGATTTTGCCACGGCGGTCTTTGGACTAGAGTCGCGGGGCCCGAGTAATCCCTGGATGCGGGATATGATTGGAGATCTAGATAGGATCAGTATGTGAAACGGTATTTATCTATCTAGGTCTTGCATAGCAAATCAACTCTTACAGGTCCACTATGATTTTGTTGAATTTAAACCTATGAACTCACCAGCGTAAGCTGACCTTTTAGCATGATTTCTCAGGTATTTGAGAGATGTTTAGAATACGTGATCGGTGGAAGCTTGGCAAGAAGGCGGAGTTCAAGGATCATTTCTGACTTTGATAAACTATAGGGACCTATTTTATTAAATCATGTTTTGGGCCTAATAATTACACTTTTGGATTAAATGTTTGGATTAACTAAATTTGGGATTGGTTTTGAATGTTAAATGACTATCTTTTTGCTATACTTGTGTGCGATACCAATCTAATAGTAACATAGAAAACTTGATTAAGTCTTCCATTGCATCGAGATTTGGGGTGTTCTGATTGGTATCGAGCTCAAGGTTATAGAGAACTATTTATTTTATAAACCCTAAACAATAACCACTTTTAAGAAAAATTGATCCTCGACCGACGCACGCCCGCTTGCCAAGCCGAAGCTTCTTATTTGATTATGGTATGAACTATGATTTGAATTATGAGATGAACTGTTAAGGGATATTGTGAACTGATTATGGAGATGTTATGATTTGGGAATATGATTATAGATTTTGGATAAATGAGATGTGAATATTGAGATACTACGGTATTGGATTTGAGTAAACGATATATTATGATTTTGGAAATTTTGAACTCGATTGATTTGATATGGGATTATTTGATGAAACTAAACTTATGCGTTTTATTAAAGGCATGTTTTGAGTAATGCGGTACCTCTACTTTTAAAGATTTCTATATGTGATATGTGTTTTGGTTAAGTTGATGCGCTTATTAAAACTAGTTGTTTCGAACACTTATACCTACCCTATGCCATTGTCACAGACTATGCCTTCACTAGCTTTTGATGTGTCTGAGGAGGTCCTTCTTGTTGCTAGTTCGCCAAGATTGACTCTCATGACAGCGATGCTGAGGTGATCCTTATGAGATCGCCCATCACACTAGTTCATCATCATCGATCGTCCCAGCTCATCTAGGCAACTCACTTTACATCGAGGTTTTGGCGCGAGCACGCACTCCTAGGCTTGCTTATAGCACCGCCCGCATGTTTGTGAGACCACCATCATCACCTATCCGCTTAGCGACCCACTCTCTTCCATCATCACCACCAAGATCACCATGTCTTAGAGGCCTAGATCTCCTAGTGTACCACTTGTGATTCACCACAGAGATTCCGACTCATGGACTCTCCCCTTATGGATAAGGGCGAGGAGGAGCATGAGGTTGAGGAGGAGCATGAGATTGAGGAGAAGTATGTTGATGAGGATGAGGATCCTCATGAGGAGGATGATGAGGATATCCTGAGAGGGGTACTCCTCCATTGTAGAGTCTGCACATTCTCGGGACCGTGTTCTCCTTTGCTCGAGCTCGAGTCCCCGGATGCCTTTAGACATCGACTCACCACCTTACTCACCTTATATAGGTAGCCCGTTAGGATCGGAGATACCATCGGAGATTGCTTCAGAGCCCGAGGAGTATGGCGAGATGGGTCAGATCTGGGGAAGGATTATATCCCAGAATATTAGTCTCAGTAGGTTGTCAGATTGATTAGATGGAGTGACGAGGACTGGTGTAGAGGATTTGAGGGTAGATTTAACTAAGGTAGAGAAGAAGTCGATGACCTTGAGAGAAGGTCTGTCGGGACTCTATGAGCAGGTTGGGGACCAGCATACAGAGTGCATGACAGCCTTGGAGGCCGACCAGGCGCTCCAACGCAAGGTCGACGGTTTGGAGAAGGGGGTCGTGAATCTTAGGAAGGATTGCGACTCTCAGCGTTTGGGGGATTTTGTCACTATGGAGAGTGATGAATGATGTTTGGAGATCATTTAGGAGTGCTCATAGACGTGGCTAGATAGTATTAGATTTATGGTTTTGTACTATCTTGAAACTAAGTAGTACTTGGTTCGAGATGTAGGATTATCCTAGTTGTCTTACTAGTATCGTTGTTAGTATCGTTTTTGATTTCTTCGTATCCTTCCATGTATTTCCACTTTTGAAACCTATGAGTTATGGTTATTGGAACGTGCATCCTTAGTTATGATTCGGTATTTGATTGTTTCGCTTTGATATAGCGTTATCCCTGTTGGCCTTGATTATGTATTCAGGCTTTATTGGGTGACCCTTGGAACCCAACTCTATTTTTAGAACGTGAATTGTGAACTTATGAAATTGTTCTTCTTGCTTCCATAATGGTGGCAACAAGATGAAACTCGCTTAGGAACAACCGAGCAGCTCCTGCTGCTGTTGTTGCCCCTGGTCGTCGAGGTCGTCGCCCGGCCCCGACCACACCACATGTTGAGAACCCGAACATTGATAACCCAACTGTAGGGAACCCGAATGTGAACGACCATCGAGAATGGTCCTGCTCCACAAAACCCTCCACCGTGAACCCAACCCACATTGACCAACTAGTGTCATTTGAATCGCTAGCCGAGGCTAACCTCTCTAACACTTCTAGTGGAACCCAATCTTTGAATCGAACTCGAGGTTGTACCTATAAAGAGTTCGATTCGTGGTCCCATTGATTTTGGAGGAACCGGGGAGTAGTTTACCGACTAGGTGGTTGGAGAAAGCGAATCTGTGTTTGCCGTGAGTAAGCTGTGATGAGGATTGTA
Source organism: Chrysanthemum lavandulifolium (assembly GCA_022545495.1). Lineage (NCBI taxonomy): Eukaryota > Viridiplantae > Streptophyta > Magnoliopsida > Asterales > Asteraceae > Chrysanthemum > Chrysanthemum lavandulifolium. The sequence goes on along the minus strand of CM040243.1, from coordinate 224,056,708 downwards.
AGGTTAAGTATCCAACATTCACCTTGAAGGAAGAGGCGTTGACACGGTGGAACAACTATCATAGATCGAGGAATTGATCTAGCTTATAGTATGACTTGGACTCGGCTTTAAGGCTCTCCGATTAAGACTTACCGTCCTAGGAATGAAGTTAAGAAGTTAGAGTGAGTTCGAACCATAAGGTTAATGGTACCGACATGGCGACTTATACTGTCGCTTCCAAGAGTTATCATTGCTTTGCCACGAAATGGTTCGCATCAAGAACTTAAGATTGAAAGGTATCTCGATGGATTGCCTTTGGCTACTCGAATGATGTCATCAACGCCAAGCCGCTTAGTTTGCATGAGGCAATTCTTGTGGCTCGGTGTTTGATGGACTCTTATGTGCTAGAAGTAGGAGACAAGAGTAAGAATGATAGGAGTGATAAGAGGAAGAGGAACGAAGTTGCAAAAGGAATGGCAATAAACGGCAAGAGGCGGCCGTAGAGTGTTCGCCATAGGAAATGGAGATAGGAAAGATTATGAAGGTAGTAAGCACGTGTGTGGTCGTTGTAACCGACACCACCATGGACCGTGCCCAAATGTGTGTAGGAAGTGCTCTAAGGTAGGATACTTGGCCAAAGACCGAGGTCCCGACCACTTGCCGCAAAGACAACCGCACACGGAGCGGACTGGAAGGCCACCGTCACTGTTTTGGATGTGGAAAGAAGGACACTTTAAGAATGAGTCTTGAGAGTCGTGGATGAGAGGAAATCCGGTAATGTAGGAGGATTTGCTAACCGAGGTGTAGGAGGTAATGGCTTAAACCACGTGAAGCGTGAGGTTATGGAAAACCGGAAACCATGATGCTAGGAATCGAGAGAGACATGGGAATAGCGTGTTTACGCTTATTGGGAAGGAAGTCGGTGAGGACCCTAACGTAGTTACTGCACGTTCTTCTCAATAATCGCTATGCTTCCATCTTGTTTGATCTTGGTGTGGATATGAGTTTCGTATCCACCAATTTTATGCCATTACTAGGAATCTCCCAAACACCTCTAGGGTTTAGTTACGACGTGGAATTAGCTAATGGGAATAGGGAGAAGATAGACACTGTAGTTCGGGGTTGTACCTTAAGTTTCCTAGACCGCCCGTTTAGTATAGACCTATTGCCGGTTACCTTAGGAAGTTTTGACGTCATTATCGGAATGGATTGGTTGTCGAAGAACGGTGCACACATCATCTGTGATGAGAAGATTGTGCGTTTACCGTATGGAGGAAAAGTTCTGAGCATACAAGGAGATCGGAGTGACTGTGGAAGTCCTTCCCGGTTGAGCATCATCTCCAGTATTAAGGCCCAAAAGTACATCGATAGAGGAGGTTGTCTTTTCTTGGCTTGAATTTCTGAAAAGAAAAGTGAGGAGAAGAGTGAAAGAAACCTTAACGATGTACCCGTCGTTAGAGAATTTCCGGATGTGTTTCCGACGATCGCGAGGATTCCACCGTCCGACAAGTGGAATTCCAAATAGAGTTGATACGGTCATGCGACACCCGTAGCCGGGCACCTTATCGACCGCTCCAAGAGAATTGGAGGACTGTCTAAATAGTTGGCGTAATTGTCGAGAAGGGATTCATTCGACCAAGTTCGTCACCGTGGGGAGCACCAGTGTTGTTTGTGAAAAAGAAGGATGGATCGTTTCGGATGTGTATTGATTATAGGGAATTGAATAAGTTAACAGTGAAGAACCGATGTCCGTTACCTAGAATAGATGATCTATTCGACCAACTCCAAGGAGCTAGTGTCTTTTCTAAGATCGATTTACGATCTGGTTATCACCAGCTTATAGTTCGAGAGGAGGATATCCCTAAGACTGCATTTAGAACTCGTTATGAACACTATGAATTCCAAGTGATGTCGTTTGGTTTGACCAACCCGCCAGCGATTTTCATGGATCTCATGAACCGAGTGTGTAAGCCATACCTGGATAAGTTTGTGATAGTATTCATAGACGACATCTTGATATACTCGAGAGTAGTGAGGAGCACGAAGAGCATTTGAGGCTCATTTTAGGATTCTTTGAGAGAGAAGTCAGATGTCAAATTCTCTAAGTGTGAATTTTGGATTCCGTCCAGTGCAATTCTTAGGTCATGTGATAGATAGTCGAGGTGTTCATGTTGACCCGCCTAAGATTAAGGCCATTAAGGAATGGGCAGCTCCTAAGAACCCATCGTAAATCCGGCGGTTTCTAGGGTTAGCGAGGCTACTATAGGAGATTCATTGAGGATTTTCTAAGATAGCTAAGTCTCGACCAAACTAACACAACAGGATGTTAAGTATGAATGGGGAGAAAAGGAAGAAGAAGCATTCCAACTTCAAGGAGAAGTTGTGTAGTGCGCCCATCCTAGCTTTGCTGAAGGAAGCGAAGACTTTGTCGTGCAATCGCGACGCTCGCATAAAGGCTTAGGTGCTGTTTTGATGCAACAAGAGAAGGTGATTGCTTATGCATCCCGAAAACTTAAGAAGCATGAGAAAAACTACACCACCCATGACCTTGAGTTAGGTGTTGTAGTGTTTGCTCTTAGGATCTGGAGACATTATTTATATGGAACCAAGTGTGTAGTATTTACCGACCATAAGAGCTTGAAGCATGTCTTAGATCAGAAGGAACTGAACATGAGACAACGTCGTTGGTTGGAATTTCTTAGTGATTACGACTGTGAGATTCGTTATCATCCTGGTAAGGCTAATGTTGTGGCTGATGCACTTAGTCGTAAGGAGGACATTCCACCCCTACTGCTCGATCCTTAGAATGACCATTGTTTCGCCTCTACCGTCTCAAATTCTATCCGCCCAAGCAGAGGCATTGACGGAAGAGAACCGTCCTTATAAGAATCTTCATGGAATGGTAGAAAGTGAAAATGGCTTCTTGAAGCGTTCTGACGGAACATTATGCTTCAAAGACAGAAACTGGATACCATTTTATGGTGGAATCCATGAGTTGATTATGCACGAGTCGCATAAATCAAAATACTCTATTCATCCCAGAGCCGATAAGATGTATCGGGATCTTAAGAAACTTTACGGTGACCTAATATGAAAGCCGATATAGCTCAAGATGTCGGTTGGTGCTCGACTTGTTCCAAAGTTAAGGCCGAACATCGAAACCATCGTGACTTTTAGTTCAACCCGAACTCCGGAATGGAAATGAGAGCGAATAACCATGGACTTTATCACTAAATTACCGAGAACAGCTTAGCGACAATGACGCTATCTCGGGTAATAGTTGATCGCTTAACTAAGTCTCACTTCTTAGCTATTAGTGAAACCGATAGCCTTGATAAGTCGCTCGATTGTATCTTAAGGAGGTAGTATCGCGTCATGGAGTACCGATATCTATCATTTCCGATAGGGATAGTCGTTTACATCCCACTTCTGGAAGTCGTTATGCACGACATTAGGAACGAAATTAGATATGAGTATCTTACCATCCACGGATCGATGGTCAAAGCGAGAGAACCATTCGTAATTTAGAAGACATGCTTAGAGCACATGTTATAGATTTCGACAAAGGCGGAGAGACACCTCCTTTGGCGAATTCTCTTACAACAATAATTATCACTCTAGATTAAGGCCGCCCACTTGAGGCAATCAGATGGCGAAATTTTCGCTTCTCTGTTTGTTGGGTGAAGTTGGGAGAGTCAACTTACAGTCCCGAACTTGTCCTAGAAGCCACCGAGAAGATAGTGCAGATTCAAATCGGTTGCAAACCGCTCGTGATAGACAAAAGAGTTATGCCGATAAGAGACGAAACCATTAGAATTTCGGGTTGGAGATCGTGTTATGTTGAAAGTTTCTCCTTGGAAAGGAGTGATTCATTTTGAAAGCGTGGAAAACTCAATCCCGATATATTGGTCCCTTTCCAACTCGAAAGAATCGGACCGTAGCATACCGCTGGAGCGCCATCGAATCGAGTAGTGTACACAATGTCTTTCATGTTAGTAATCTTAAGAAATGTCTTTCGGAGGAAAACATAGTGGTGCCTTTAAGAGATATTCGTATTGATAAGAAATTGAATTTTTGAGGAACCGATTGAGATTATGGACCGTGAGATCAAAAGGTCAAGAATAGCCGTATTCGATTATTAGGTTCATCGGAACTCCGGCATGGACCGGAGTTCACTTGGGAACGTGAGGACGTTTTCCGTAGGAAGTATCCTAAACTTTTCATGACATCAAGCAACTCGGAGTGAAACCCGGGATGGGTTTCTTCTGAGGCTGGGAGGCTGTGACAACTGGCAATTTAGGGAGTCTATTTTAGGTAACCGCATTACGTTAAATTAAACCAAGTTTTGCCTTTATCACTATTTTTATAAACCATGACTTGATTTTATATCGTCTATCGGTTTTTACGGAATATTTCATTATTAAATGAGTTATCGTATGAGTTTTAACTCTATTTGGTAGGAACTATTCGATTCGGCACTAGAAAAGCCTAAAACGAGAATTATTGTAACTTTTAGACCGTAACTCGAAAATTGACAAATAGATAGTCAAAACGCGTGGAAAAACATAAATAACGATGATAGAAAGTCGAATGAACGTCGGGGGACACTCGTGGGACAATATATGAGCTCGGGAATGGGTAAACGGGATAGTTTACGAAAAATGACGGCTTCGGCCCCTCCACTTCTACATGGCCGGCGCCCCCTCCACCCCAAAATAATTATTTTTAAGTCCCTAGCTCCTATGTATATAAACCCACTCACTCTCATTTTTACTTCCACTTTCTCTCACTAAAAACACACACAAACCACTCTTTTTCTCTCTACTCTCTCTCTCTCTTCAAGAAATAAAACCCTAGCCACCACCACCACCTTGGCCGCCGCCCACCTCCGGCCACATTCCGGCCAAAATCCGGCGAGTTGTGCTACACCTCCACCACCAAATCAAATATCTTTTCATCCTCTTTCCATCCATATATAATACTCATACTAAAACCTTCATTAACACCCTCAAATTTAAAGATTAAGATTCGTACTTTTAGGGTTTTCATCTAATATTGCAATTGGTGCTTGAATAAGGTAAATGGAACATGATTTGAGCTTGTTTGGGCAATAATAACCAACGTATGGATTATTAGGGTTTCGACCTAATATCCAAATTTGGGGCTTTTGGGTGGAACATGAAATTAAGTCTAATTAGAGTCTAAATAAACAAGTAATTAGTGTTTGGTAAGTGTGTGGTGTATCAATTTGATGGGTTTATGCATTTTAGGTCTAGTTTCATATTTTTGGTTAGAATAGATGATGGGTTTTGTGTTTGGTTATTGATTGGAGCTTGAATGATTGGATTTGGACGTTGTGGAATTGATTTGGTTGTGTTTGGATGATGTTTGGCTATGGTGAAGGGGCGTACGAACAAAAAAACCCACGTAGGGGTCTTGGTTGGTGTTGTACGTGACCCACTTGGGCCACGGGTCCGGGTCGGGTCGTTTTGGTAGCTTGTTGGTTGATGTAGTTGAGGTTTGGATGAGACGCTTGGAGCCGAAAAGCTTTTAGCGCTTGTTTGGTTCACGTGGTCTTAACCGTGACCGTGTCATGACCATTAAGGTCATAACATTGGTTTCGGGTATATTTGGTTGATTGATTGGTTTGCGAGATTGTTTTGAGTTGTCTTGGGATCGAATTGCGCTATTATGACTTTTAAATTGGACTTGATATATATATATTGTCAACTTTGAGCTACGTCGGTGTTACTTTGACTTTTTAGTCAATAGTTGACTCCGACAAAGCAGTAACATGGACTTTAGTATAGTTTGGACTATTGATTGATTAAAAGCCGAGAAGTTATGACTCGTGCTTGTGGACTCGAAATGAATAACGATATGAGATTAATATTGGAATTTGACGAAATATATATTTATACATGAAAATGGTAATAGAACTATGAAATGTCAATAATAAATGGGCTTTTGTACCAAAAATATCGATAACAAGACTTATCTTGTTATTTACTATTTTAAACGAAACTAACGACTAAATTGGAAATGTTTTGTAATGAATAAGTAATTAATGTTTCGAGTACACGTTTATCAATAAATGTCAATTGTGGACATTTAATATTAGTTAAGTATTTATTTACTTACGTTATGTGCATGGGTTACGGATAACCTAACGTTAATAGTGTTGATCCACGTGGGTAGCGGACTTATTAGGTTGACGAATCTAATAAGAGACCGCTAGCTACGTTGGGTAACCCTATTAATGGGTGAATTATCCTTACGACTCTTTAGGATACGATTGATTTATGGGGTAATAAGCGATACGAATAAATTAAGGAGTTTATCGAGTTGACGAATTCGATAAGGTCTACTATTTATTCCGAAACTTATTGAACTATGGAGTTTATCGTTTAGAGGTCTCATTGTGTCGCATTGAGTTATATATTGGTTGTTTGAGTGCATTCATAGCATCATATTGAGTCGATACACCCACACGAGGAATACCAAACACTAGGATTAAATGGTGAAACGAGACGTTTTTGGAAATAAAGAAATGGAATATATTGGGGTAGATAACGTTGATTTTGAGGAATATATATAATTAAAGTTGGTCTACTTTAATAGATTGTGCCGAGTCGATAGTTGTTGTGCCGTGATACCGTTATCTTCTGCTAGTGTTTATTTGTGCGTTGATTGCTTGAGGTGAGTTTCATAGCCCCACTTTTATCTACGTTTTTAACTATATTGGGGTGAGAATCGTGCTACTGTTTTTGGACCGTTAAAACTATTTGGATTTGCTTATATGCTTGACTGTTTAGATAGATGTGCGGTAGTTGTTGCCTTAGTCTAGGTTTAACCGTGCCTAACTAAGAATAGACTTCTACCTCGACCTAGTCCGGGTTGGCAATTGTTCTAGATTTTGCCACGGCGGTCTTGGACTAGAGTCGCTGGGCCCGAGTAATCCACGGATGCGGGATATGATTGGAGATCCGGATAGGATCGGTGTGTGAAACGTATTTATCTATCTAGGTCTTGCATAGCAAATCAACTCTTACAGTCCACTATGATTTTGTTGAACTTAAACCTATGAACTCACCAACAGAAGTCGACCTTTTAGCATGATTTCTCGGTATTTGAGAGATGTTTGGAATACGTGATCGGTGAAAGCTTGGCAAGAAGGCGGGGTTCAAGGATCATTTCTGACTCTGATAAACTATGGGGACCTATTTTATTAAATCATGTTTTGGGCCTAATAATTACACTTTTGGATTAAATGTTTGGATTAACTAAATTTGGGATTGGTTTTGAATGTTAAATGACTATCTTTTTGCTATACTTGTGTGCGATACCAATCCTTTAGTAACGCTCCGAAAACTTGATTAAGTCTTTCGCTGTACCGATATTTGGGGGTGTTACACCAGTAAAGGTACAGTTAATTTCGAAAAAGAATTTGCAAACATGGCAATGTGATATTGACAATTTTCACATTGAAAATACTTGGTATTTATTATTCAAAGATGGGAGAATCTGTCGCATTTATCATCGAGGGAGTGTTTGATATAAGAAGAAGTATAGATGTATTGGATTTAGTGTTTGATATAATTAGTTATTGTGTGTGATTAAAATAATTTAGGCGTTATATGTTAAGCGTGCATATGTGTTGTAAGGTTCATATAATATCAATACAAGTGTGTGCGTATATGTTTTGAGGTTCATATAAAATCCTTTGAATGGTGCATATGTGTTTTAGGTTGATAAAATTGCATATGATTTGAATGAACTTGGTATCTAAATGTTGGTTTTGTATCTGACGCTACTTGGTTGTTATCCTTCTAAGCTCTTTCTGTAGAATGGAACAACAATTTTTTCATTTTTGTAACTGATCCTAGTTTTAGCATGTGTAGGACGCAAGGGAGTATTGATGGCAAGTGAGTGAGAATGTTGATTTTGATTGGAAAACGCTACTACAGAAGAAGGTATATTGTGATGTTTTAACGAGCAGCTTGTTTAAGCTTAAAATAGATTCAAAGGTTTTTTTGTTAATGTTTTTTATGCAACCAATTACATTCCTAGTTTATTTGTGCGAAAATTACATGGGTTACCTAAAATATCTTAAAAGTTAGGCTCTTATACTATCATCGTGTATTAAAATAATGGCAACCACATCATTATAATATATTAGCTCATTTATAGTATTAGAATATTGGCAATCACAGCAAAGGGTACTCATATATTGGCTCATTTTTATGCAACGGTACTCGTATGTTCTTGCAAAGGTACTCATATCGTCCAATGGATTTGAAAAGAAAGTAAAGCATCAATTTATGTTTTTGGAAAAGTAAACACATGAAGAGAAAGTGAATAATTATGTTTGATCTTGCTCACCAGGTGTTACCCGAAAGAAAGTAAATAAAAGAATGGGCAAGCTATATTGCTTAGTGATGTTTAACTAAGAACTGATGAAAGTAAAGAAAAGAATGGGCAAGCTATTATGCTTAGTGATGTTTAACTCATAACTAATAGTCCAACTTGATAAATATTACAAAGTGTTTTATTTGATTGCATACATTTGTCTAATATTTGGGGTACGAATTGTTGAAGTAGAAATTGAGATTTATAAAATGTATGGTAGAAGGGTATGAGCATAAATTTGTTGTAATTATGTGATGTTGTGATATGATATGATATGCTAGTTGTTAGGTTTATGGCTAGTATAAAATCATAAGGGTGTGCATGCGTGTTATAAGGTTAATATAAAGTTATTGGAATGTTGCATATATGTTTTATGGCTGTTATAAAAATAAATTAAAGAGGTGCGCATATATGTTTTAAGATTGATAAAAATTAAGAAACATGTTTGCATATATGTTTATGATAAAAGAAAAAAACTAACAATTGTTTGTACTTCAGGTATTGAGCATGTTTGATAATGATGATGGTCATGACTAATATAAAGAGTGCACATGTGTTTTCAACAAGTACATACTTTTCAAAGAGAAGTTGATCATGGCAAAGATGTAAAGCCACAACTGCAGAATAAGATACAAGTACATTTGGCGAATTTAAATATACGTATATACAATAGATCATGAGTGTACACATGTATAGTCGATAAAATGTATTTGTTTTTTCTGTTAGACATTTGTGTATGAATTGTATTTCATGAGATATCAAATTTATACATAATGTTTATATTTTCGTTTCATAGTTTGAATTTTACAGAATTGAATGTTAAATGTTATCGATGTGTTCCCTGGCCATAATTGAAAATATTGTGTATATAGAATATTAATGATATTCATAAAATGGAAAGGTGCATGTATGCACAACTCATTAAAAAATTATTGAAAATTTAAATTTCTTCAACTTCCTAAACATTAATTAAAATTAAAAAACGTTTTTTAATAAAAAAAATCAAAAGAAAATAGATATGGTTTTTTACTATCATACCCTTACTACTACATTTCCAAAAAAAAAAAAAAAAAAAAAAAAATTATCTACATAAATGCCATCATGGATTATTAACCGTCGATAAAATGATCTAAGGGTCTAGATTGATTTAAAATGGTACTGTAAGGTACTGCATCTAATATGAGTACTGCATAGAAAGTGCCTCAGTATTTATGAAACCCATTAAAGATATTGTTATTGGAGAAATTTTCAAATGCTTACTTATTTTGATGCTTACTAAAGGACAAATCTCCACCATCCATCTAGTTTGATCTAATGGTGGGGATTAATCTAAGATTTAATATGTGTAAACCTAAGTCTATGTTTGTTTTCTTGTCTTTTTGTTTTTTTATACACATTTTCTTTTTGGTTTTTCTTTCTTTCTTTTTTTGTTTTTTTGTTTTTTTTTAATTATTCACGTTTTTGGTTATAATCACGTGTTTTTATTTGTTTTTTTTTCAATAAACGTTTTTTTGTTAATATTCACGTTTTTTTTAAATTCACATTTTTTATATTCACGTTTTCTTTTGTTTGTTTTTTTGTTTTTAATTCACGTTATTTACGTTTTTTTAATTCGCATTTTTTTTCTTCCCTTTCATACGTTTTCGTCCGTTTCCATACATTTTCATCTATTTTTTGTCCGTTTTCATACGTTTTTGTCCGCTTTCATACATTTTTGTCCGTTTTCATACGTTTCCGTCCGTTTTCTTAGGTTTTCGTCCATTATTCATACGCCGTCCTTTTCATACGTGTTTTACGTTTTCTTACATATTCGTCCGTTTTCTTACGCCGTCCGCTTTCATCGTTATTAAATGTTTTCGCCATTTTAAATGTTTTCATCGTTTTGAATATCACAAGTGATATTTTGAATAGCACAAGTGATATTCTGTGATATTCAGAATATCACAAGTGATATTCTGAATATCACAAATGATAATGTGAATATCGCAAGTGATAATATTTGATCTTCTGAATATCACAAGTGATATTCCTGTGATATTCAGAATATCACTTGTGATATTCTGAATACCACAAGTGATTTTTTGAATATCACAAGTGATTTTCAACTAATGTTTTGTAACATGAAAATCACACGTGATATTCAAAATATCACACATTGATATCCAGAAAATCACAAATGATATTCTTAATATCACAAAGTGATATTCAGAATATCACAAAGTGATATTCAGAATATCACAAACTGATATCCAGAAAATCACAAACTGATATCCAGAATATCACAAAGTGATATTCATAATATCATAGAGTGATATTCAAAAAATCACAAGTGATACTCAGAATATCACAATGTGATATTCAAAAAGTCAGAAAATGATATTAACAAAATATCACTTGTGTTTTTCAGAATATCACAAAGTGATATTCAGATAATCACAAGTGATATTCTGAATATCACATAAATCACTTGTGATAGTCAGAAACGTATGAAAACAAACGAAAACTTAAGAAAATGGACGAAAACGTAAGAAAACGGACGAATTCGTATGAAAACGAGCGAAAACGTATGAAAGAGTAACAACACGTCTAAAAACGGATGAAAATGGACGAAAATGAAAGAAAAATGATGAAAACGGGCGAAAACGTATGAAAACTGGCGAGAATGTAAGAAAACGGACGAAAACGTATAAGAACGTGTGAAAACAGATGAAAATGTATGAAATCGAAGAAAAAAACACGGATTAAAAGAAACGCGAATTAAAAAAAACGTTAATTTAAACAAAAAAACGTGAATAAGAAAAAAAAAAGAAAAAAAATAGACAAAAAGACAAGAAAAAAAAACATGGACTTAGGTTTAGACATATTAAATCTTAGGTTAATCCCCACCATTAGATCAAACTAGATGGATGGTGAGGATTTGTCCCTTGGTAAACATGGATTTATGGATAACCAAAATAAAGTGACTCATTGTTATTGACATTAAAACATTAGACAAATTGAATATCGGATTTGTCGGAATGCAATATAAAGATGACATATGATAACATGAGTTAATATCAATAAAAATCTCATATTTTCTATAGATTTAATGAATCTCTTTTAGAGCACAAGGTGTTATGACAAGCTCAAATTACTTATTCGGGGGCTCACAAGTGCTACATCACTATAACAAACTTTCACAACTAACCACTACTACCCCCTCACTTATAACTAACATCAACTTACTCATTTGAGGCCCACCACTTACAACTTTTTTTTTTCACATTTTCAAATAAACTAAATTTATTTATTAAAATAAAAATACAATACAATATATTTAAAAAAAAAAATTTATAAATTAAAATAAAAAAAATGAATGTAAAACTTATCAACAAGCTCCCAGCCCATTATTAACCCCACTTAAAAAAAAGGTCTTCTTCCCTATCACACACACTTGAAAGAAAAAACGAACAAAACGAAACTTGCAAACATAACACAAAAACACACATTAATTAAGAAAAAAAAAAAAAAAAAAAAAAAAAAAAAAGGTCATCGAGTTTTACATTCGTCGTGCAGACGACAAGGTGATGTTTGGCGAGTCATGGCGAGGTGGGGCGGTATGGTAGCGAGGCATGGTGAGCTTGCCATGTCACCACGGCGAGGAGCAACGAAGCCCACACCGGGTGCTATTAGCCATCCATTTTCATCAAAATAAAATTAAAAAAAAAAAAAAAAAAAAAAAACACACATACTATTTTCATTTTTTTAAAACAAACATAACTTACAAACGGTAAATCTTCAAGCTACGAAAAATACTCTATCGCGACGAGAAGTAAATTATCTTTCTATAGATATGCACTTCTATATACTTTCGACGAAATTTTTTTTTCAAAATTTTCGACGAGAAAAATCACAATCACATGTGATTTGTAAAAGTCACATGTTGTTGGGTAAAAAATTAACCCAGTTATCCATGACAAGGATTTAAAAAAAAAAATAACCTAACTCACTGAATAAATAGTGAGTTACTCACTGATAAAGAAATCAGTGAGTGTTGTATAAAGCTCTTTGAACTAAAGAAACACTTTAATTACTGATGTGGTGTCAGTGAGTAAAGTATATGAGCTACAAACAACACCAGTGTCACTGAGATTTGACAAATGTCTCTGTGAACTTGAAGACGTTGTCTCTACCAACAAACTGAAAAATATGGGTTCCAAAAAGGAAGTTAAAACAAAGTACAAGGAATTACCATAGAAGTGGGAATATTTGTTATGACTATTTCAAAAGGTTGGTTGTTGCTTTTCCAAAAAAGGAAGATGAAGAGGGACCACTTGAAGCATGACATCTTACCAACCATCACATGGTGTCTTTGTATTTTTACCTATATATGTGTTTAGTTTATAATAGGGATAGTATGGATTCTAAACAAACAAAATAATACTTAGTATTAGTTGATAGGATCATCCTCTCATTGAATCTCAAATACAGCTTGGATCAATGAGAGTTTATTTGTCATTCAATGGGGATAGTATACCACAACTATCCCTTTGAAGAAGTTGAAGATGTTATTAGTTAGTCATGTGGTATTGAGTAATCTTGTAATTATTGTTCATCATGAATAATGAATTTGTTCTTTAGTTTATCAAGATTTACTCAAATTCTTTGGACCAACAAGTGGTTGTTCAAATATCAGTACTCAAATGTTAATGGGAATAACCTGAAAATGATACCAGTCTTATTCGAATATAAAAATAACCTAAGGTGATTGGTAGTAAGTGAGAGGGTGAGGGTTCAGTTGGTGGGTTCAGGAAATAAGGTTCGTAACTGAGGTTTAGGTTCTGGTTATGAGTTCAGGGTCAGGGGGTTCGATAAGTCAGGTTCAGTGACAGAGGTTCAGTGAGTATGGTTTAGTGACAGAGGTTCAATGTGTAGTGTTAGCCTCGCTATTTTATAAAGATAACGTCACACTAGTGAAATGGACTAGATTCGTAGTATACTTTGCCCGGAGGGACTAGTATTGTTTAAGTGGCAAAGTTGTAGTGGTTAGAGCCTATAAATATCCCTCATGACTCTCCATGAGGGGTGTGGGAATTCATGAGGTTTGTGTATTGTTTCATTTATCAATAAACTCATATTGTTTTCTCCACCCTCTCACTACTTTCTCTCACTAGAAACAATGATTCATATCATCATGCTTGATCAACCTCGACCTCCCGAACCACATAAATTACATGTTTTTACGATTCTACAATTGGTATAAGGAGCCAGGTTGTTTGTGTTTATCGATTTCTTGTGGTTTGAATCTATGTTTAAGCTGTTTTACCTTGCGGTTTGTGATGCTGGAATTTTTTTTCCTTTAATATTTGTTGTTTTTACATCTTTTGTGAGTATCCAAATGGTCAAAAACACAAAAGTCTCATGCTTTATTTAGTTTCATATATCTGGTTTGTGTCACTTGGTGTCCAAACAGGTCTATGGTATTTCTTCTTTTATGACTCTTTTTGTTACCATTTCCATGATTATTTTATTGGTCAAGTTGGGTCAAATTCTTATGGTCAAAATAAGTATATTGAACCGTTTGTTTCTGGGTTTGAAGCTGTTCGAGAAAAAAAATGGTCTGAATCTTCTTGGATGCATTTTGATGTGAGAGAAATAGCCAGATGCAGATTTTTTTGATTGTACAAATTGCGGTTTGTCATATTCACAGATGCGGTTTGTGATCCAAAAATTTATGTGCGGTTTGTTAAAATAGAGTTGCGTTTTGACCAACTCTTGAATGGCATGCGGTTTGTCAAAAACATATGCAGTTTGACTGAATATCCATGATGCGGTTTGTCAAAAGTTGTTGCGGTTTGACACAACCTTGTGCGTTTTGACCTAAAAGAAGTCTCGCATGCGACTTGTTGACCTCGAACTAGACCAATACCAAAATTCCAAACGACTCATTCATGACCTCAGTTGATAAACAACATCATCAGTCCAAGCTTAATATAGAAAATGAAAAGGAAGATTGAACCGAATAATCAACAGATCCGAATACCATGTCCTTCAACTCAGAACTCAACTTCAATTACCTCTACCATATCCATCTCATGTCTATGATCAACAACACAACTTCAATCTTCAATCAAATCGAAAAAATGAAAAAAAAAAAGAAAAAAAAGAGAGATCTCAGAATCATTCAACGTTTTCTCTCAATCTTTTTAAAGATTTTTTTTCGTTGAACGAACATCATCATTGACCCATCTGTGCTTCTATCCGAAGACAAAGAAAGATTATAACAAGTATGTTATATCTTTCCTTAAGTTCGTTCTAATGCATCTCGAAACAAACTAAAATGAAAACACAACATAGGACCTACCAGTGACCTTTAATTAAAGATCTTGAAGAGACAATATGTTGTTCTTCATCCGTATAATACAAATAGAAAGAAGGGTGTTTTGTTTGTGTGATCATTTGTGTATTTTAATAGGGTGGTGATGATGAATCTGAGATGAAAGGACCTTTGATGAAGATGGAGTTGCGTATATTTTTCTCAGATTTGGGAGACAAAGTTATGATGGAGGCGTATTTTTTTGAGAGTGAGATTAGGTTTAGACTAAATGCGAGTTATATTAGGGCATATCTAATATATACAGGTTTGATAATATGTTTGATGGATCAGAGGTAATATTTCGTTTGGACTTTTGGATGTGACACGTGGGCTTCAGATATCAAATTTCTTTGATTTGGACTAGAAATCTTTGAGTTGGGATGATGGATTTTGTATACTGATGGGCTGAGTATTGTCAAACGCAAGCATCTTTACAAAAATAGTCATCCGAATTTTTTAAAAATTTTGGATAAAATTTTTGTATTTGGTTAAGAGTGGTATTTTGGTATGATAAATTTTCACGGGCGGATACATACATTCACGGCATGAGCTAAATTTTGAAAAAATGATTACGGGGTTTTTGTACGGTATTACTTATGAGAAATTGAAGTAACGTTTCACAGGTGATCTTCTTTATCTTTGAGACGTTGGTTGGTTGGATGCATGTCTCAAGATAACTTGTTGGGGCATTACTGTCATTTTAAGTGATTATGAATTGACAATCTGGTTATAACTGATGTAAGGAGTTACGTTGTAATGCTCACAGTGTATAACCATCACTTTAAGGAGTTACGTTGTTGTACTCAGTGTCACACGCAGTTGTGGATTGATCAAAAATATAGAACAAGCAGTAAGTCACAATGTTGGGATGCTTACTTCCTTTTCAAGTTAGTCGTATCGGGTTATCTCCATATGTGGTCATTACTATTAGCCAGTGAATTCAAAGGAGGTTCGATTTCAGGTTGGTTTGAGAGAAGTTTATTGAGAGTATTTTTGCGACATATTCTCACGGAAATTATGCTAAATCTAAGGATTTAATATTGCATCAAGAAAAAGGTATACGGCATGTACGCAATATTATGATGATTCCGATAGCTCGCAACCATCAAGAGGGAGAAGTTGGTATTTCATCTTCCGTGATTAGATTACGAAGGGATTTGTGCTTAAGACTGAAGAAGGAGAAGTAGTGTTTCTACATCGGGGCTTTTTACCAACTTGGATGCAATACTAAGTGAGTTATGTTGTTATGATGTTCCCAGAATGACAACCATTGTGCTAATCAAAATTATATCTTCTCCGCTGCGTGTTTGAAGACTAAAGGGATTTTAAGAAAGAGAGTTGTCGATTCAAGAGAGAGCCAAAGAAAAAAAAAGGGCTCACTAGTTAGGAGGGAGTAATAACATAACTAGACCATTACAGTTGAAGTTAAGAGCTACAAGGATTTGTGCCTTCAGCGCCAAAGACCAAATACCAAGATCGTCGGAAGATAGAACTTCAAGTTTGCCTCAGTATCTAGACTATAGAGACTATGTGCTTCGACAACGTCAACATAGTTTATTATTATTGTAATTTACTTTGTTTATGTATTTATAGGTCTCATTTTAACCATTCACGTGTGAAGATATCTTGGAGGGATATTGTTAGCCTCGCTATTTTATAAACATAACGTCACACTAGTGAAATAGACTAGATTCGTAATATACTTTGCCTGCAGGGACTAGTATTATTTAAGTGGCAAAGTTGTAGTGGTTAGAGCCTATAAATACCCCTCATGACTCTCCATGAGGGGTGTAGGAATTCATGAGGTTTGTGTATTGTTTCATTTATCAATAAACTCATCTTGTTTTCTCCACCCTCTCACTACTTTCTCTCACTAGAAACAATGATTCATATCATCATGTTTGATCAACCTCGACCTCCCGAACCACATAAATTACATGTTTTTACGATTCTACAGGTAGGGTTAAGTGACCAGGGTTCAGTACCCAGGTTCAAGGATTTCAGTGACCAGTTTCAGTTTGAAAGGTTCACTGATATGGGGTTTAGCTCTAAGGGTTCAGGGTTCGGTTTTGGTTTTCTTTAAGTACGGATATTCACCCTCAGTTATCTCAAACCACAACACAGTGAAACATATAGCAGTCCCTAAAGATTTCATGAAGAACATTTTTTCTCAATACACTTTGAGACCCACTGAAGCCCATCCTTCTTTCCATTCAAGACTGATATCCTCAGGTTCAGATATTCAATCTGAAAATCCTACCTTTTATGAACAAGTTACATCCAGTGAATCCACTTCAAAACAATAATCCCAAACACTGATTCGACTCAAACGCATTTACCGTCACAGCCGCCCTATTTTTCTTACCTGAAGCCCACCATCATTTCCACGTATCAGGCTTAGCCTGATAAATACAACCCCTGATCTTTTTACTCACTGAGTCACAACCAGATTTACAAATCGTTGCTTTTCACCAGGGATTCTTTTAATTAGTGAAACAACGCACTCCTTGATTCTTTGAATCTTCTCTCTTTCACTTCCTATTCTTACAACCTGATGTGTGCTTAAACACGCATCATTTTATAGCTAAAAACATGCCAAACCAGACTAATAACCATTAAATATGTCAAATTATAGTGCAAATATGTTGGATATGTGTTATTATGTCTTGAAGGTACATGGGTCATGTACTTTGGGTCATGGGTACCCAACTATATACAATGTATATAGACAATGGGTCATGTGTCATGGGTCATGGGTTTAACCCAACATGATGTCATGCATGATGTAAATGCACATAGGTCATGGACATGGATCATGGGCATAGCTTATGGGGATGGCTTATGGATCATGGTTTACACAACACATATATATCATAAGATACACTTGAACTAGAATGTATTTTTATATAATGTGTGGAAAACTAGAAGGGGGGGTTGAATAGTTTTACCAATTAAAACTTCCTTTTAATTATTTAGATCGACTTATGTCAATCTATTTGGTTGTGTGTGTTGGATGTTGATAAACAAGCATAATAAGATATGTAATGAAAAGATAAAGAGTAAGAAGCACAAAACCGCAACGCGACTATTTATAGTGGTTCGGCTACAAGGACACCTTCCTTGCCCTACTCCACTTCCCGAGTCACCTACTCGAGAGTTCGTAAACACTACACCAATCTCCTTATGGCGGAGAAGCCTTCACAACGTCGCTTAACCTTTTTCCGGTACAAAGCTGAATACCGAGTTCTTTCACACCAAGGCGAACCACACCTACACAACGTCGCCTACCCTTTATACGGTGCTAGGCTAACCACCGAGTTCTTTCACACCTTAGGTGAACTACACCTTCACAACGTCGCCTACCCTTTATTAGGTACTAGGCTAAGCACCTAGTTCCATTGCAATGGAGGAACTACTACCACACTACACCAACGACTAATCCCAAAGGAGATCTACTCCTTTACAACATCATCAAGGACATCAATATCCTTGGATCTAATGCTAGTCTATCTAGTACATCGAAAACACACCATATCGAATGTACATCTAAGGCACCTTTTACTAATGCCTTTGACTAGATCTACAAGACACCTTTCACTAATGTCTTGTGTCTTTACTTCGAAGCACCTTTCACTAATGCTTCAAGTCTTGACTTCTAAGCACCTTTCACTAATGCTTCTTGTCTTGACTTCTAAGCACCTACCACAAGTTCTTATCCTATAGACGATAGATACCCTTCACTAATATCTTCGTCTTGATATTTGAGACATCTTTCACTAATGTCTTCAACACTACACTTCTTTGAAGAAAGAAAGAGATCATCAACAAGAGGGCTTCAATAGCCTTGATGATGAGGAAGCATGGCAACTCATGGACTTGAGCTTGCTCGACTTCAACGGTGGTGATCTTGCCTTTAAGAGGTACCTAAAAGATCACACAAAAACAAAACTACAAACATAGATCTCTTGGATCTAAGGTTAGTGAGATTTAACTCAGAGGAGAAAGTGTATTGGAAAGGGGTGAGGAATAATGAAGAAATGGCTCACTATTTATAGAGGAAAATCCCTCTGTTTCCCGGATCCCACGGATCCCTTCCACTGGGATCCGGCTAGCACAAAGCCGTGGATCCGTGGTCCGCTCCTCTTTGCCCATGGGTATTTTTGGTTATGGGTCATGGGTCATGGGTTGATCCATGGTTTTCTTTCTAGATACAATGTATCTTAAGGATACAATGAACTTGGTTAAGTGGCATATATAAAACCATGGGTCAAAAACCATTTGCTAGTATTTACCCATTTAGTATATACTTGTATTTACCCAATTTAGCATACACTTAGTTTTTACCCATTTTAGTATACTTAGTTTAAGTATATGTTTAACCCAATATGTAAACACTAGTTGTTGTACATATGTATCTAAATCATAAAATCACTTATACTTGTTTTAGTGTTTTATGTGAAAGCGTAAGTGTGTTAGAAAACTATTAGTTCAAACCATTTATGTTATTTATCTGTTTCCTTAAAATGATCTTACTTTTGTTATCGACAAAATATTAGAAGATCGTAAAATATAAATAAACGTTTTTACTTACGGCTTATTTGTATTAACAATCTCCCCCTTTTTGTTAATGACAAAACATAAGATTATTTTAAGGAAAAGCTAAAATTGTAAAGTTTGAATTTGTAGTTTTACTTTCTTCTCCCCTTTTTCGAAACAAAAGTGTTTGAAAGAAAGCAACACATCGTTTTTTTTTTTTTTTTTTTTTTTTTTTTTTAAGAAAACATGTGAAAGGAAAAAAATAGAGAGCAAGTAACGGAAAGGATCTCTTCATTACTCCCCTTGACGAGTCCATCCCTAAGTAAGGTCACAAGAAACTAATTCTAATCTAGTTCATTTGCAACTAACTTATGCAAAGATTTCGTCAAAGTGACGGTGTGCTCCCCTAGATGATTGCAATATTTGCAACGGAAGTCATGAAATTTAAATCAAAGATTGCAAGTAATTTTAACGTATTGTTTTGACACCAAGCTCCCCTAGCTTTAGGATGTCAAATTCTTTATGTGTTAATTGAATAAGCGCAAAACAAGGGTTAGAGAACAAGTATAATTCACAATTTCCGCAAATGTGATTTAAGTAAAAAACTTCGACTTCACGGATCCCACGGTTCCCTCGTAGTAGGGATCCGTCTAGGCAACATCTTGAGGATCCGTCGGCCGATGACTAAAATCACAAAGGTGATATAACAAGTAATGTTATCATATAAATGAGATATGAATACATATTCTCAGAAAAAATAGCAAGTAGCATGTAATTCCATTTAATAAAACAAGAGTTATGATATACATGACTCTAAAAATAAGAAAATAGACAATACATGACTAGGAATTTCTAGACTATCTAACGCTTGATGCTAGGACACCACTAAAATCTTCTAGCTCAAGTTTTGTTTAGGTTTGATCTCGTCGAAACGTTCGAGGAGATGATAGAACATGAAACGTTGGTCTTCTCGTACTTCATGTATCAAACTTTCAACATGTTGACAATGATAGCAATCTTTGTCATGAGTAGGTAGTGGTGGTGGAGGAAATAAAATGGCTTGATGCGAAGGATCAAGTGAAGCGGCTTACGGAGCATCAAACGATGGAGGGATTGGTGGAGGTGCATTTGAGAATGCCTCGACCAAGAATGATGGTGGTGGTAAGGAAATGTCAACTTCCATATGGTCGGGTGGTTGACTTTGATGATTTCTCATAATCCATATAGGATTATATGATGGAGACGGCAAAAAGGAAGCCGGGGCAAGTGTTGACTCAACACCTTGATTTTGAACCATTATTCCTCCTAATGAGGAGAATGTTGTCGGCGGAAGCGGATGAGACGGCCTAGGAGGCAAGTCCTCTAAATTGTAGAGGTGTGGTGATGATAGTGGGGATGTAAATGAAATAGCTCTAGGAGCCAATAGTGAAGGTTTGGTGGAGATGATATTGTTTGGCCTAGGAGGTATGGTGGTGTTAGGCATAGGTAGTTTTGTGGGTACTATCCTTTTAGGAATTGGTTTGATTGGATGATGAAGGATTCTCTCATTTGTTGGTTTGACGGGAGATGATTCGGTTGAGGAGATTTCGTGTATAACACGAGCTTTTTTCATGGGTGGTTCTTTGGTGGGTAAGTTACTACTTGGGGTTTTTCTCATGATGAAATGATTTCAAGAGCTTGAAAGTTAGAGTGAGAGTGATGACTATGGAGGTCCTAACAAGGTGGTTTATAAACTAAGAGATTTGGTAAGTGCATTTAAGCTTAAAGCCACTAGGATTCATTGGAATGTGATGATTGACATGCACAAGAGTCAACTTCAGAGGTTGGACTGATCTAGGAACTCATTTAAGATGAGATGGAGTGTTTGAGTTAGGAAGATAAGTTGAAATGATTGTTTTAGCAAGATTTGATCTATACTGTCATCCGGATCCCACGGTTCCTTTCTCAGAGGGATCCGTCTAGGCTAATCCTAGGGATCCGACTATCAGTAGCTATGAAAGAGTAGAAATGATGTTTCTAAAATCTAAAACTTATAACATCTTGAGTGTTTCAGTCTTCCTAAGTGTCTTAAATGAAGGGGTGCTTAAGTACTTGAAGGTGGTGAGTGATGTAGCTAATGATTGTCTTTTGTGAAAGGATTTGGAACTTTCATGAGTACCAATGAATGAGCAAGGATGACACTAAAGAAGAGAGTGTCAATTGAAGCTAAATGATCCTAGATATGAGGTTGTGACTTAGGATTGTGTTTTGGAAAATATCCTAATGGTTTTGAGATGGGAAGACTAGGATTTGATCAACTTTGATGAATTTTGAGGTGAGATTGATTTATGATCAATTTTGTTATAAAAGATTTTTAACCTAGATGTGAAGGGTAAAAATATGAAGTGTGAGTTTTGAGAGCGGAAGAGTGATGGATTAAAATAGAGTGATAGATCTATGAATATCTTAGAGTGTGTTCTATGTGAGTTGGAATGAGTAGAAAAGATCAACCTATCTTGATAAAGTCTTAATCTACCTTAAGACACTATGTTTAGTTTAGTGTGAGGTGTTCTAAGGATGTGTTTGACATACAATGCTTGCAATTGCATTTTCTGCTTTTTAGGATCCCACGGTTCCCTAGATGTAGGGATCCGTTTAGTACAACATTTGGGATCCGTCATATCGCTAGACGTAACCTTTACTAAAGGTATGCAATGATCTTGACAATGCATTATATTCTAAGTTTTGTTTAAAGGAGTTCTAAAACTAGAATATCAAATGTAAGATGTTTTATTTCATGAAAGAAATAGGATTACATTGATAAATAATGAGTAGAGTAGAATTGATCCTATTTGACTATTCTAGGTTCCTTGAGTGTCTTCGCTAGGAGGATCATTATGTGTTTGATGGGTATTGGTGGAATCAAGAGTGAAGAAAGTCTTCATGAGAGATATGTTTAGCGGTTCCATCATCTTGTTCACAAGCACGCATAACGGACTTTGAAATTGAGGATGGAAGTGCATAACATTGTGATAGAGGCGTGTCAAGAACATTCCATAAGGGATGAGTTTATTCTTGGAGCCTTGAAGATTTGCAATTCGCCTTGCGAAGAAGTAGGCGAGATTGTATGGTTGTTGTGCTAGCAAACAGTACAACATGTGAGCACAATAAGCGGGAAGAATATCTCGATTTCCCCTAAGACTCCAAACATTTTCACGTAGAATGAGAGCAAGAGGCTTGTACTCTTCTCGGATATCCCGTGTATGGATAATGTTTGGATTGGAGAAATATGGTCGAGGTTTGCATATAATGCGATTTAAATCTTCCGGAGAGGGTATGTGAGAACAATATGGACTATTTTCTTCACGAAAGTTGAAGAGAGAATCAAGAGACCAATCTTCGGTGAAGGCACTTTGTCCATGATTTGGAATCCGGAGAATGTGAGCAAAATGCCCAAGGGTTAGAGTAAACTTTTGGTTTTTGATGTAAAACCAAAGAGATAGAGAGCGATCCTCGTTACGAACGAGTTCGACTTGACGGAAGAATTCCATTATGAACCTTGGACATATCTTCTCGTTGATTTCAAGAAGAGATTCTAGTCCTATGGCTCGGAAGGAGGTATTGATACCTTCTTCGAATTGTAGAGAGGTGTCACAATACGTCCTTCATGGAAGTGACGGTTTCGAGATTATTGAACCCACGGACATGATTGCGGTGTGTTGGGCTCAAGGAGATGTTCGGGTGTAGACGCTAGTGAGTGAAAAATCAAACTCGTATTCATGCGTCATAGTTGAACCTATAGAGGTGATGGGTTAATAAGAGGTGATGTTTATGGTCAACCTATAATAATCTAACGTTTTACTAGATTTTTATTAACAATGGTTTTAGCATTTAGCTAACTCATGGTTTTGAAATTCTAGTGGATTATTACTTTAGAAAGATAGTGGTTTTAATCTTGCATGAAAACTGCTTTTCGAGAATCTGGATCCCACGGTTCCTTTACAAAAGGGATCCGGATAGTATATCTTCCGGGATCCGTGGATCAGTAGTAACAAAAACAGATTTGATAAAAGGTTTTACAATTTTTATACCACGAGATATGTTTTATCCTACATTTTCTTTTTGCATGCATACATGACCTCTAATGTATCACAAAAATATAAAACATATAAATCAAAAGGAATGATAAACACATAATAGTAACCTAGACAACGTCGCTTAACCTTTTTCCGGTACAAAGCTGAATACCGAGTTCTTTCACACCAAGGCGAACCACACCTACACAACGTCGCCTACCCTTTATACGGTGCTAGGCTAACCACCGAGTTCTTTCACACCTTAGGTGAACTACACCTTCACAACGTTGCCTACCCTTTATTAGGTACTAGGCTAAGCACCTAGTTCCATTGCAATGGAGGAACTACTACCACACTACACCAACGACTAATCCCAAAGGAGATCTACTCCTTTACAACATCATCAAGGACATCAATATCCTTGGATCTAATGCTAGTCTATCTAGTACATCGAAAACACACCATATCGAATATACGTCTAAGGCACCTTTACTAATGCCTTTGACTAGATCTACAAGACACCTTTCACTAATGTCTTGTGTCTTTACTTCGAAGCACCTTTCACTAATGCTTCAAGTCTTGACTTCTAAGCACCTTTCACTAATGCTTCTTGTCTTGACTTCTAAGCACCTACCACAAGTGCTTATCCTATAGACGATAGATACCCTTCACTAATATCTTCGTCTTGATATTTGAGACATCTTTCACTAATGTCTTCAACACTACACTTCTTTGAAGAAAGAAAGAGATCATCAACAAGAGGGCTTCAATAGCCTTGATGATGAGGAAGCATGGCAACTCATGGACTTGAGCTTGCTCGACTTCAACGGTGGTGATCTTGCCTTTTAGAGGAACATAAAAGATCACACAAAAACAAAACTACAAACATAGATCTCTTGGATCTAAGGTTAGTGAGATTTAACTCAGAGGAGAAAGTGTATTGGAAAGGGGTGAGGAATAATGAAGAAATGGCTCACTATTTATAGAGGAAAAATCCTACTGTTTCCCCGGATCCCATGGATCCCTTCCACTTGGGATCCGGCTAGCACAAAGCCAGGGATCCGTGGTCCGCTCCTCTTTGCCCATGGGTATTTTTGGTTATGGGTCATGGGTCATGGGTTGATCCATGATTTTCTTTCTAGATACAATGTATCTTAAGGATACAATGAACTTGGTTAAGTGGTATATATAAAACCATGGGTCAAAAACCATTTGCTAGTATTTACCCATTTAGTATATACTTGTATTTACCCAATTTAGCATACACTTAGTTTTTACCCATTTTAGTATACTTAGTTTAAGTATATGTTTAACCCAATATGTAAACACTAGTTGTTGTACATATGTATCTAAATCATAAAATCACTTATACTTGTTTTAGTGTTTTATGTGAAAGCGTAAGAGTGTTAGAAAACTATTAGTTCAAACCATTTACGTATTTTATTTGTTTCCTTAAAATGATCTTACTTTTGTTATCGACAAAACATTAGAAGATCGTAAAATATAAATAAACGTTTTTACTTACGGCTTATTTGTATTAACATAATGTTTGTAACCAAAGTTACTTGTAAGTGTTTTATAAAAATGGTTTTGGTTTTATATAAACTATTTAACTAAACATGTTTAATGGTTTATATGTTTAATAAAATATGTTAGTAAACTATTTGCTCAAAGCTCTACGTATTTTATTTATTTTGTTACAATGATTTTACGATTGTTATCGACAAAACATAAGAAGATCGTAAAATATAAATAAATGTTTTTACGGTTTATTTGTATTAACAAATATTATGTAGTGTCATGAAAAGTTTTAAAAACTATTGTATCACTCACAGTGTCTTGGAAATAATGAAGTCATTGTGTCACTCACAATATCTTGAAAATAAATGAGATCATTGTATAACTTACAATGTCTTGAAAAAGTTTTAAAGGCCATTGAAATGTTTGAGCATGTATGACAATTTTGTGACTTAGTGCGTGGACTCGCATCAGAATGTTAATGATGAAATGTCATGATTCAAAGGTTATATTCTAGGCTTTATGGTACAACCTAGTTCTCTATAACCTTGTCTCTGATACCAATCTGTAACACCCCCAAAATCAGTATAGCAGCGGAAGAAAACTAAGGGTGCTACTTCATTGCACAAAGTTCAGGTCATAGAAAACGAGATCTAAATGAGACGTTTTTAAAATATTCAATTCGATAAATAATATCATAGTTACAAAATATAGGTCCCCATGTGATATGATACATAAACATTTTTAAAACATTATCGAATGGTACATGTGAGTGCACTAAAATCTTCAAAACATGTCATGCGACTTTAATGCTCCAATCCAAATTATGCCTTACAGACCTGAGAAAGTACATGCTAAAAGTATCAACACAAAGTTGGTGAGTTCATAGGTTTAAGTAAATGTAATTTTCAAAGTACGGATCACAAGATTTCAGTATGTATGACCATTGTAACAAATACAACATCATAAAAAATGTACTAATATTGCACTAAGCTCATGACCTCGAAGCCTTAAATATTTTCTAGTTTTTGGTGCCCTTGTAAGTGTTACGTTTCGAGAATACTCAAGTACCTCAAATAATTATGCGTCCTTTTTACAAGCCAGTCAAGTAGGACAACTCCCATACGGTTTCAACCCAATAGATCTATTCTTTCCGCTTTCTACGTAATTAACGGTTCATGATAGTGGGGACTTAATGGAAAGTTGTGTAACTTAGGCAATATGTAAATGTTTAAAGTACTTGTGTTCGAAAGAAAGTAATTGAGCATTAAATAAGTAAACGAGCTTGCATTCTCACCCTAATATATTTTAAAATGAATAGTAAATAAATAAAAGTGGGGCTCTGAAACTCACATTAAGTAGTGCGATAACAAGAGTGCAAATAAGATCATGGAAAGCCGAGAAAACCTTAGGAGTAACCTAAAATATAATGTTGCGTCTTAGGTTATATAAATAATAACGTAAATATGCAATGACTTTTATAAATTTTTTATATCGATTATACCATTGTACTTAGTATCTAAAAGTTTATAAAATAACGAAGTCAAATTTCGTAACAAGTTCTGAAAGTTTATATATCCTAACTTTATGTGTTAATTGGTTTTTATATAATTTACCCGACTAGAAAAGCCCGTTTCTCCTAAACAGTAAAGGGTTATGACTCGGTTTTACATCCACGAAAAAGTATTTGAGTCTACTAATCAGATTTGTGTTCCCTACTATTATAACTGTTACATAATCATTATGAAATTACTAAAATTCCCATAAGTGTCAAAGTTGTTAATTAACTGCTCAAAACAGTCCCACAAAAAAGGTCATATCTTTTGATGTACAACACCGTTTAAATCGGTTCAAAAAGTCACGTTAAAAGTGTTTTCTACATTTGCTCTTTTTACGCAAACAGGTTATCCTATACAAAATTTTGTAGTTTTTACCATTTGAATCTGGTGTGCAAAATTGGGATACTTTTACCGTTTATTTTCTAATTAAATCATCGTGTATCATTTTGGGTCGTGCCACCCGTAGAATCGAAGCTAAGTCATAGACCTACAGCTGCATATTTTTCTATAAGTCTAGAAAGCCGCCATTTTTTTCCCAATAAATCCGTTTTTGCTACTGATCTAAAACTGTCCCAAAATATAGTGATCAAATCATGATTTCTAGGGGTTTCAAGCTATGTTTCTAAGTACAAGGTATAATCAATCAATACAAATGCTTATTATAAAAATATTTTTATATAAAATGATGTTATAATTGTTTTGCTTACAAAGTTTTGATGGTGGAATGAGATAAATCAATGAACGCTATAAACTAAGGGTGAGCATCGGTCCGGGACCGGACCGGACCGACAAAACCGAAGACCGAATTATGGTAAAAACCGGGACCGAGACCGAGACCGAATGTGGTCGGTCGGATCCGGTCCGGTCTCGGTCGGTCCGTCGGTCGGACCGGACCGGACCGTTTGGAGTCTACTAAGGCCAAAATAGTCGGTTTGCGGTTCGGACCGGACCGACCGGACCGAGGACCGAATTAGCCCAAATGCATAGACCGAGGACCGGAACGAATGTGGTCGGTCCGGTCCGGTCCGGTCTCGGTCGGTCCGGTCCGTTCGGATCGTTTGCTCACCCCTACTATAAACTAGAATCACCAACAAATCAATACCCAAAGCTTCTAATCAAAAATCAAACCCTTATAACCCTTAGATCTACTAACTAGAACACTTGCAAAACCCTTATAAAACTTCAAGAAAAACCCAAGATCAAGATGAGATTGAAGTTGTTTGTAGTGGAAATGAACTAAGATCTTAAACTATCACTAATCTTCAACACAAGAGCAAAGAACTAACCAAAAATCAAAAGGGATGGTGTGGTTTGGTGGTGGTGTTGTATGGCCAAAACAAGAAAGGGGAGGAAGATGGTGATTCTTCTAAGTGTAAAATGAATGAGTGAAGTAGTGTGTGTCCATGATATAGGGGGAACACATGCAAGAGCATGCAAGAGGTGTAGGACTAGTGTGCTAAATGGAAGTCTCACTTGGACAAGTGTGGAGTCAATTGGGCCGTGGGTTGGGGATAGTTGGGAGTGTTTGGTGTTTATTATTTGTGTAATTTTGTGTAAAGTATAAGAGTTTTTAGGGATAACTTGTAAAAGTGGTGCGGGTTTAATTTAAAAATGTAAAACATTCAAGGTTTCCGTAAAAACAGAAAAATAAAAGTGTGACTTATAAAATATGCAGACTAAGCGTAATTTAGATTCGGTTTAAGTTTAATGTATGTTTTATGATGTACACGGGTTAACCTATCCGGTTACTCGTAAAAGTTAATTTTTGCGAAATTAAAATAAATAGTTAAATTATGAGGTTAAATAATAACTTGAAAATTTTGAGTTGTTACAATGTCTATAAAGATATAACCTGAACTAGAGTAGTGAGATAATGTTTATATGATGATAAATCTATAAGATCTCTCACAAGGAACGCATGTCATACATTTGATTTTTCAAACTGTATGCTAATTGGTTAACCTAAGTAGTCCAGGTTTGTTACCCGGATTTCAGATCATTGATGCTTAAGAAGACTTCACGATCATATTTCGCATCAGTGTCATGCCATATTGATTTGATTGTGACTAAAATATGATACTCTGATATTGCAACATACACATCTTCTACAACATCAACGACACCACAACCTACTCATGTATCCTCCATATCAACCTACTCAAATTTGGGTATTCTGATCTTGTTATTAAAAATAAAAATAAGGAAAAGATTACAGAAAGTGTTGGTGATTGAAACATGATAGGGTTGTCGATGAAAGTAATGGTGATGGAAACAATGGGAAATTGGTGGATAAAAATAAGAAGAGTAATGATGGGTTTATGGATGATTTGAATAATGAAGCTTTTCCAACTCTCAGTAGTCAGGTAAATGATTCTATTAAGACTAATTTACATGTTCAGAATGTTATAGAATGTGAAAATGATGAATCAGAAATGCAAATGAGAAATGGTGATTTTTAGTTTGTGAATGATGCTGATAATAAGTGCATAAATGAAAGTCGAAATAATAATGTTAGGAATGGAAATGAAACAGTAAGTGTAGGAATTAGTTCCAGAAGTAAGGAAAATGATAATGCTAGTGTGAAAAGATGCAGGATATTGGTAATAATGATAGTAAATTTGATGATATAGTTGTTGTTTCTAAACTAGATAACAGACTACTATTGATCCCTACCGAGTGAAAATGGTGAAGAGGTCCATGTGTTTAATGACGTTTTTATTGAGCTAGGAAGTAGTAAATGGAAAAACATAGTATGCGGCTATTTTGTTGTATGTAGTATGAGTTTTATTAAAGAAAAATATCATCAAAGGAGAATGTAGAACAAGTATGGTTTAGGAGATATGTTTTAGAATGAAAATGGAATTTTCTTCTTTAAATTTCATGATGAAGGGAGACTAAATGAAGTGATTAACAATGAGCCATCGATGGCGAATAATAAGCGTACGTTTGTGCAATAATGGAATATTGGTATATGTTTAGATAGGGTTGAACGTAAGAGATTACAAATGTGGGTGAAATTGGTTAATATACCAATTGAGGCATAGAGTGTGAAAGGGATAAGTGCCTTAACAAGCAGTTTAGGAAAACCACTTATCATGGATGAAATGACTACAAAAATATGTTTGAAAGGGGAGAGTAGGATAAGATATGTTAGAGATTTAGTTGAAGTTGATATTGTAAAGGGATTGAAGGATAAGACTAAAATTCTGTATAAAGGAAAAGATATAATTGATGGTACAAAGAAAGTTGTTAATGTTGAATGCCTGGAAACCTTCTGTTTGCTCACATTGAAAAGTTTTTGGGCATGAAATACAAAGATCTATAATGAAACCAAGAAAGGAGATGGAGACAGTGAAGGAAAGGCCAAAAGATAATGGTTTTAATGTTGTGCAGAATAGGAGGATTATAAATGAAAGAATTGTTCATAATAAAAGAATGAATGGACAAAATGGAAAAAATGATTATAACGTGAATCCAAAGAATGATGGGAATCCGTTAAAAGGTACTGAAAATGGACAAATTGCTGAAAAAATTGATTACAGGAGAAGACAGAGAATTTGAAGCATAATGATCAATTGTTACGTTACGAAAAACAGAAGATTGTGAATAGCTGCAATGAACAGGGTAGCTATGTATAGAAAGGGGGAAGTGAGTAACAAACAAAACGAAAAAGAAAAAAACACGGATATTAAGGGAGAAATTTAAGGAATCCAATAGATTTACCTCACTGGAATCCTTAGTTTATGAGAATGAATAGTTCTAAACTTGCATGATAGGAAAAAGTTGGATGAATACCTGAATAGTAGAAGTACTCCAAATGTGGAAGATATGGAAAATGGAATACTTAAATAAAAGGTACTATAAGGATAGAAAGGAACTACTTGATGCTGCTGATGAAATGGAGCTTGAAGAGGATGTATTAGAAGATAAATCAGAAGCAGGGAATAACATAGTAAGAAATGAGGTTGAATGAGTAAGTAGGAATATCCTTGTATAGGATGATTTGATTGGGTCAAAATTTAAGTTAATAAAGGGTATCGTAAAATTATTCTTTTTGGAATTTCATATAGTATTGATTGAAAGGAAGAAACAAAAAGAGAGAACTTTTATAGAATAAAAATAGATAGAGTGTTGGAAGATAGAAAAAACACAGAGAATCTTGAAAAATGGATAGACAGTATAGAGAGAAAAAACATATATCTAGAACAAAAAGAAGGTATAGTGAGGAAAAAATAGATTGAGAGATTGAAAAATAGACAAAAAGTATAGATTGAAAAAACAGATAGAACTTTGAAAAACAGATAGAAAGTATAGAGAGAATATAAAAAACAAATAGAAAGTATAGTGAGGAAAAAACAGATAGAGATATTGAAAAATAGGTAGAGTTTTGTGAGAAAAAATAGACAGGGAGATTAAAAAGCAGATATATAGAGAGAACTTTTTTTTTAAAAAGAGAGAAAAATGAGTATGGGTTTGGAAATGGCATCATGGAATATCAGAGGATTATATACTTTCGATAAACAAAAGGAGATTAGAAAGATCATCAATGAAGAAAAGCTGCAATTGATTGCAGTTCTTGAAACTCATGTCAAATTCCAAAGATTCAAAAGGTATGTATAAATACTTTTGGTAATTAAGAATATAGTACTAATGGTGAGGATTATAACAAAGGATGTATAATTATGGTTGGATAGGATTCTAATATGTTAAATGTCTGGTTACTAGCAAAATCAAGAAAAAGCATGTTCTTTTTAATTGAGACAGTGAATAAGAAAACACAGTTCTATTATATTGTGGTATATGCTAGTAATTCAGGAAAGGAAAGAAGCAACTTATGGAAGAATCTAAGGAATTGTAAGCATATACAAATGGGAGTCCATGGATTATTATTGGGGACTTCAATGTAACTATGGTTGTCATTGAACATTCAAATGGGAGTTCTATTTCATCGAGTGATATGGTAGAATTTCAAGACTGTGTAGCAGAGATAGACGTAGAGGATATTTATAGCATTGGATTCTTCTTTACATGGACTAAAAGTTTAAAGAACCCAAAGTGCAATTTTTTTAAAAAGCTAGATAGAATGTTAGTCAGTGATGGGTTTGTGAGCAATTATGTTGACTAGCTATGGCTTAGGTCCAACTTATGTTGGATGTGGTTTAGGTCCACCTTTAATGGGTTGGATGTGTTTAGGGAAACTTATGTTGGTGTGATATAAGTGCTTCCTATACTAGTTAGCTTAGTTAGTTGTTTAACTAACTATGGTTTATGGTATGATCTTCATATTACGCATTGTAGTTTGTTATGCCATTTACTTTCTAAGCATTATTGCTTATGCAATTAGTTGACCATATTTTGTAGGTCCAAGCTCGCAAGATAAAGGTAAAGATAAAACTTGAGGATGAAAGTGGTAGAAATTCAAGCTACTTGTCATTTTTGCGTGTAGTAGGCAAGTAGGGATCTCAATAATACCATGGTAAAACAAGTTAAACTCCCCCAAGTATTTTGTAAAAGTGTTGTAAATGATATTTTTAAATGTCTTTAGTCTAGATTTCAATTGTAAAGTATTGTTGAATCCTTTAAGAACCATTATTGCAAAATGGGTAGAAATGGGGTATTGGACATAACACCCATATTTTGATATGCTAGTCTTTCGCGTGTTTTAATGTCAAAATTTTGCATATACATAAAACATCTGGCGAATGGAATGTGTTTTATGAGTTTCGAAAATTATCGATTCTTATAGGTCCCATTTCCGAAAAATGTAGCAAATGTTAACAGAATGTCTACACGACGTATAGGGTTAATCCATATACGGTGTATAGCGTGCATGTTTCTTTCTTTTTTAAAATTGGGGCATTTCAACTTGTTATTAGAGCGTCAGTTTAAGAGATTTAGGTTTTTACTATAGGGTTGCCTAAACTTAGACCATTAAGCGTATGTCATAAGTGAAAGTTTTGACGACTGAAGTTATGTGCCTTAGTCATGAGGTAGAAATGCGTATGTGAATTTTTGATAATAATGAGAAAACATAGCTAATGTAGTAATGAATATATGGTGCATATGTGGACTTAGAGTTGTCAAAATCATACAAAGATGATGAATTTGGCTAGTAAAGGTATAGAAAGTATATGAAATGTCATCATGCATCAATTATGTTATAAAAAGTGCTTAATAGTTTGAATTTATAAATTTCAGTAAGAAGATAGGATAACATAAGAAACATACACAACAAAGAAATTTTAAAAGGGACAACTTCTTACGAGTTGGTGAAACGGCAAGCGATTCTGATGCTAGCAGTGATAGGTTGTTATCAATTCCCGAAAACCTCAACCCGAGAGGTTTCACTAGGGAAGAATGGAGGGATTTGGATGTTATGCTCTCAGTGAAGGTGGGAAAAGCTGTTGAAAAGGCAATTCTTTAATTTAGTAGGAAGACCCACGAGAATATGCAAAGGTTGATTCAAAATGAATTTGAGAATCTTAAGAAAGATGGAGGAATAGTGGTTGATGCAGTTGACAACCGCGAAGTGAAGAAGGATAGGTCTACTTACAGTGATTCTTCGGCATGTACTCCTCCATAATTCCTGGGTTCTCTCAAACAATTAAACAATATGAGGTGGATCACGACATCGAGGGTGATTTCCGCACAAGTTGATGTGAGGAGGAAGACGTGGTAAACTATGCAACAAACTTTCTTCATGAATGTGCAAAAGTATGGTAGGAAGGTAAGGTGGGAAAAGGGTATGAAATGGTTAGAATCTTGCAATGGAAAGAGTTTGAAGATTGTTTGAGGTACATTATGCACCAACGGAGGAGATTGACAAAATCAAGGAAGAGTTCCATCGCCTCGTTCAAACCAACGAGACAGTGAACGAACTTTCAGGAAAATTCAGTGATACGGTGCAATATTGTCCAGAATACCTTAGAGATGAAAAACTGAGGGTGGAAAAGTTCCAAAGGATGCTAAAGGAGGAAATTCGAGAGGTCGTGCCACTGTTTAAATACAAGACAGTGGACGATATTTTGGGTAAGGCTCGTACTTGAGAGGCGGATTTGGAAAGGAAGAAGATTTATAGCAGCTGAATTTGAGATAGCTAATCTCCCAAGAAAACAAGAGAAGAAACAAGATATTGGAGCAATTTTCTGATATTTCATTCACAACCAATTGTTACATTTTATACTTGAAAGGAAAATGCATGTACTCCTAAACTTTGGGAAGAATACTAAAATAAAGGACATAATGGAAACATGAGTCTAAGATGTAGTGTGGAAGACCACTTGTTTCTCCTAATTGTATGCATGAACAAATACTTCTTGAAAGTGCAGTAGTGGAAAGGTTTGTTGGAAATATTCCTTAAGACCAAGTCTTCAATCTGCATAACGAGCGGGTCGCTGCTTGACCCGGTTAGGTCGGTTCTGGACTTGCTTATGGGTTACCCGAATCGTATCAATATCCCCCTCTTCGAAATGGACCTTGTCCTCAAGGTCTGGCATATCACCTGAAAGCTGAATTTCATCTTTACTTTCCCATGTTGATTCTGCAATGTCACGACCCTTCCATTTAACCAATACTTGCGTTTCAGATTTTCCATTGTTTTGAACGGTTCGCTGGTCGAGTATCGTGTCAGGCTGTAGGACAGGTAGATCATCAATAAAAGTTGATGGAAGGGGTAAGTTTGAAGGGGCCTGATCACCATGACTTGACCGAAGTAGGGATACATGAAATATTGGATGGACCCGAGAACCTGTTGGAAGCTCAAGACGATAAGCAACTTTCCCAATTCTTTCAAGTATCTTGAAAGGCCCAAAATAATGCTTGCTAAGCTTTTGAAAATCTCTCTTTTGGACTGATGACTGGCGATAAATACGCAGACGAAGATACACTATATCGCCAACATGAAACTCTTTTTCAATGCGGTGTTTGTTGGCTTGGTCGGTCATACGTTGGCGTGTTCTCCTTAAGTTTTCCTTAAGCAAGGATATTAATCGTTGATGTTCAATGAGGGTTATGTCAATGGAAACAACCGGTGAATTACCAAGGGTGTAATGCGGAATAGAGGGAGGTGGCCTGCCATAGAGTGCTTGGAATGGAGTCATTTCAATGGCACTATGATAACTAGTATTGTACCAAAACTCAGCCAAATAAAGGTATTTACTCCAAGAAGTGGGTTCATCACTAGCAAAACATCGTAAATAGCCTTCTAAGCTTCGATTCACAACTTCTGTTTGTCCATCCGTTTGAGGATGGTAAGCACTTGAATGCAATATGTTTGTACCTATCTTGCCAAACAATTCCTTCCAAAGCGGCTGAGGAAGGTTGGGTCTCGGTCTGAAAGTATAGATTTAGGAAGTCCATGTAACCGGTAAATCTGGTGGAGAAATAGGTTCGCGAGTGAGGCAGCAGTCGAGTGTGGGGATAAAGCCAAAAAATGAGCAAACTTTGTAAGGGGTCTACAATAACCCAAATTGCTGTTTTACCGTTTGAAGAAGGTAAGTTGGTGATAAAATCCATTGAAATCTCTTCCCACACTTGATTGGGAATTGGTAAGGCTTGTAACAGGGCATAAGATTTTTGGGTTGAATACTTGGTTTGCTGACAAGTGACAGATTCAGTGATAAAACGGGTAACATATTTCTTTACGTGAGGCCAAAAGAATGAGCTATTAAGACGCCGAATGGTGGCAGTGATCCCAGAGTGACCCCCTAAAGTGGTGGAATGGAATTCATGTAAAAGTTTGAGCCGTAAAGATGGTACCTGAGGTATAAATAGGCGGTTATGGACATAGAAAAGCCCATCATGAACATGATGACCTGGTAGTGAGTTGGGCTCATTAGTGATTCGGTCAATCCAGCCGCGTCCCTCGGTCATATTTGTGTAAAAACTACGTAATTCTTGTGTCCATGGAAAATTAGGAACATATAAGGTAAATGTTGGATCGATATACTCTAACCAAACTAACTTATGTAGCTTCTAAGGGCTTAGCCACCTCGGATAAATCCTAAGTTACTAACAATGAAACACTGAATTTACTCTATTAAGTATGCGGAAACTACTTCAATAAAGCTAAGAAGAATTAACTTTAACTTCAACGATTTTATTAATACTTAGAACCTGCTTGATACACAGATTCACTAACAACCCTAACAACTCTAATATTCTATAATACTACGTATGAATTCGTATTCTAAAAACATATCTCTAATGCCAATCTAGGGGTCCTTTTATAGGCATAAGGATAACCCTAGTCGGTTTACAACTCTAATCCATGTACGACAAGTAATCTAAACTAAGAATATTCTAGAATAACAAAGCTTTCCATAAAAAATATAATAGTTCTTTAAGCTTTGCAGTACTTTGATGTTGAGCAGTACTTTGACTTTCTTCATTAGCAGTACTTTGACTTTCTTCAGCACTTTGACTTTCTTCAGTACTTTATCATTCTTCAGCACTTTATCTTTCTATATCCCAACAATTCTCCCCTAACTTGAATTCTACTTGCTTGACTTCAAGTTTCCTTGTATCTTTAACTTTAACATCTTTGTCTTCAAGGAAAGATTGTATCTGTATCTTCAGATTTATTTTGTACTCTCTGTGCTTGTATTATCATCATCAAAGTAGTCTTTATAAGTAATTCTTTTCAGCAACTATCAGCAATCTTTCATCTTTTCAGCTACTCGGCAACATATGGCAAATTGTACATCATATCATAAAGTTTCAGTCTATTCTCATCACTTCCAGGTGTGTAAATTCCTGTGAGAGGTGAATCATTGAAAATTTTAATGGATTTTGATGTCTCTTTACGAAAGCCATTAACTCTGGAGTAGCCAATGTTTAGGTGTGTAACACCATGGTACATTGATAACCATATGATTTTTAGCAAATCATCAGCTATCAACGGATTTGTTTTGTCTTTACCAAAAGCCGTACCCTTTTGGACTAGTTAGTTCTTGCAACCATGGTGAACTAATTACCATATAAATGGTTTTTTCACAGCCTTTACCACAAGCCATTTTTTCTTGTGGGCTACCCAACTCTTCACTATATCAGATATGGTGAGTTGATTACCATACAACTTATTGGCAAGTTGTCAACCATTAATGGATTTGAGATATCTTTACCAGAGCCGTTTGCTCATGGATTAGCCAATCCTTTTGTTAGACATGGTGGACTGATAACCTTTTGTTGTAACCATCTCAAAAACCATTTATTGCAGTTAACTTTTGTTTCAAAATATTTTGCACTTAACAAAAGTTTGCTTATTTTCAAAAATCTTTCACTGGTTTTGTGCTACAAGCAGTACTTTGGTTAAAGTACTGTTTGATCAGCAGTACTTTGAATAAAGTACCTATTTTTAAAAAATTTATACAATTAAGAACCATACCAGTTACTTATGCATCATCATCAGCCATAATAGTCCATTTAATGAATAGTTTAATGACCATGAGAGCTGTGTCATTCTCTTCTTCAACCTCCATACCATGATCTAGCATTCTTCTCATAAGATCTCTAGTCAGTGGATATCTTCTTTCTGCTAACATATGAATCATGGTCCCATCTTCCATCTCCAAAACATGCACTCCAGATTCTTCAAAGAATCTCTAGCTTGTAATCTCCCAATCTTCTTGGTTTTTCCAGATTGCTTCAGTGCTTGTTTCTTCAGTTTCCTAGATGGTTATGAGGTCTCCAAGCAAGACTAAACCAATTCCATTTGATGGAATGTGTTCAAAATATTCTTGCACCAGTTGGTATAAATGAAACTAATCCTCTCTGTTGATGATGTGCAATATGTCCCATATCAAATTAAACACTCTGAAACTCTCATCTTCTCTATGGAACATCAGATAATTTCCTTCCTTTGCTTCTACAACTTCAAATGTAATTATCTTTGACTTCTTTTCTGCAGCATCTTTAGACTTAGGATGCTCAAAGTCTACAACTCTAAGATAATTCCTCAGCTCATCAACTGTATCTCTTCTCAATTCTATCTTGTTTGATGACTGTTCTTCTTCAGTTGTTCTCTTTCTTTTTAAACTTCTTTTACTTGCATCCTTATTCTTTTCTTCATCATCAAAAGGAATAATCCCAGCAACTTCCTTCTGATATGCTTCTCTAACAGCATCATATAAATCTTTCATCTCTAGATATTTTAATTTATTCAGACCTACATATCCTCTACCCTTTAGATAGGCCATCATAGCATTCCTTTCCTTAGCGATACTAGGTCTTTGTGGTATAACAGATGGCTTCTTTATTGGTATAGCAACTTCAGCATCCAATTGAGCTTGTAACTTCCTAGCAGCTTCTTCATTCTTAGCCACTTCAATAGTTCTTAGTTCAGCCAAAGTGAGCTTCTTCTTCTTCTTTGTTTCAACCAATTTTCCTTTACCTTTGTCTTTAGGATCTAAGATAAGTTAAGAAGCTTGAGGTTGTTCTTCAGCAACTCCTGGAATACTAACACCCCTTGGTCTTGATAGATTTTGCAATATTTGTGCAACCGTCTCATCATCACTTGCAGTATGAACTACTTTGGGTGTATCAACTTCCTCTTCTTGTAGGACTGTTGAAGGACCAGCTTCCTCTTCAAAATGTAGAATCCTTGGTGTAATTAGCTCTTGTCTATACATTCCTTGAAGAGCAGCATTACCTTGATCACCAGCACCTTGATCATCAGTAATTTGTACACCAGTACCTTGAGGTTCAGTACTTTGTATTTGAACATCAGTACTTTGAGACTCAGTAAATTCAGCTTCTTTAATTTCTTTTTATGACTCTTCAAAAGTATCAGTAACATCTTCATAAGCTTGAGCATCTTCATTCAAATTTTGTTGTTCCAAATTCCTCCCCAATTGGAATGAAGAATATTGTTGAACCTTCTTACCCTTTGAAGTCTTCCTAAACTTTCTTCCTTTCTTCTTCTGAGACTTGACCCACAACCTATGATGTTGAACCAATAGCCAGACAAATTTCTTCAATCTTTTAAACTTGGTGGTCAATGTCATAAGTTGTCTAGCCTGAGCTTCAGTAGCTTTCTTCAATCTCACTAGTTCTCGTGTCAAATCATAGATATCTAGAACAGAACCTTTAGAAGCCATATCTCCCTCATCTCCTCCAGATGTTTGAGTCCCATATGTGGAAGTATAATCATTGGGAGAGGATGGTGGGTTTACCTCTGGTTCTGAATCACCATGAGCAATTTCTTGTTGAGATGGAGTAGGTGAAGTTGCAGTACCTTATTGTGCAGCAGTACCTTGTGAAGAAGCAATATGTTGAGAAGCAGTACCTTGGGGTGATGCAGTACCTTCTCGTTCTTCACTGGCAGCAGCCTCATCTCTAACTGCTTGCACAATCTCCATCATAGAAGTAGGCAAAGAAGTATTCCGTCCAGAGAATTTATCACTCTTCCTAGCCATGAAGGTAAATATCTTTGGAGGTTGTGCCACAATAGGTAACAAGCTAGAAGGTTTTGGTACATCATGAAGTTGTTTGTTCAAGAAAACTTGAACAAATCTTGGACACATTAACCAGAGTGATCCATTGGAGATGTGAGATATCATACCATCCAGAATTAATCTTGAAAAGTTGAAGATACGATTTGTAGCCAATCCTACTAAAGCAGATGCTATATTTGATCCAAATTGCTCCCATGAAGTACTTTTGGAACTGATGCAATGAAGTAGGACATGAACCATGTACTTCCATTGTGGACTAAAAAAGGGTTTCTTGAATGTAGTTTCAGTTAAAGACCCTTCATACCCAATATCTCGTAAAGTATCCCAAAGAACTTGTTTGTCAAAACGTATAGCCCCTTCTTAATCATCAAATAATAAATCTTCTCGAATGGAGGCTTCACTAACTTTAATGATCTTCCCAACAACCTTAGCCTGAATGTAGGAATAATCTTCTTCCATATGAGACCTAGCAGTTGCCCAAAATTGCTGAATCCAGGGCTCAATAATATCAGGTTCAACCAAAAGGGCATAATTGATTGATGATCCAGCAAGGAAATCAATTATGTCATGAAACTAAACATTGGCTTCGGTCTTATCTAAGTTTGCCACCATATTATGCTTGCTAACTGTGTGTCGATTCGCCATTGAGTGTTGTTTACAAAAGAAAATGATTCGATGAATAGTAATTATGTAAGAGAGAGAAATAAGGAAAAGATTGATAAGTATAAAGATGAGAGGGAAAATCGGAGGGTAGTTATTTATAGGTAAGATTTGAAAAATCACAGTCCATAATAACAAAGTTACCGTTATTTGAATTTTATCCCATCTTTTGACCGTTGGAACAGTACGTTGATAAGACTAGCAGTGCTTTCCACGTAAGCGAGATTTTTCAAAGTAGTACTTTCGGCAAGAGATTTCGGATAAACAAAAGCGATTTTTCCAATCTCTTCTTCACAATGGTAAAAACAGCAAAAAGACATTGTTTATCATCCCCTTAAACAATGCATAGGACTATCTAACTAACTAAGAAGTCCTCTCCTTAAACGTAGCTTAATAATTGATCATACCAATACTCACCACCAAGTGATTGAATCTTGAAACATCAAATCCTTTTGTGAGTAGATCAGCTACATTATCATCTATGTGAACCTTGACAACATTAATGAGCCTATGCTCATAACAATCTCTGATAAAGTGATGCCTAATCTGAATGTTCTTGGTTTTGGAGTGATACACTGGATTCTTCACAATGCAAATTGTACTCTCATTATCAATGTTGATGGGAGTATTCTTGAAGTTGAACCCATAATCCAAAAGTTGATTTCGCATCCATAATACTTGTCCACAACAGACTTGCAAGCAACAACATATTCTCGCTTGATGGATGATGTTGTCGCAATGGTTTGTTTCTTACATTGCCATGAAACTAATCTTCTCCCAAGATACCGCATCCTCCAGGTGGTTGATCTTCATCATAATTATCACCGCATAATCACTATCCGAAAAAGCTTCCAGTGAAAAGGTGAATCCTTTGGATACCACAACCCTAACTTAGGTTGTTGTTTCAAATAACTAAAAATTCTCTTCACTGCATTCATATGGGAGACCTTAGGTGAGACTTGATATCTTGCACATAAACAAACAGCAAACATTATATCAGGTCTAGATGCAGTTAAGTACATAAGACAGCCAATCATAG
Organism: Chrysanthemum lavandulifolium; assembly: GCA_022545495.1. Classification (NCBI taxonomy): domain Eukaryota; kingdom Viridiplantae; phylum Streptophyta; class Magnoliopsida; order Asterales; family Asteraceae; genus Chrysanthemum; species Chrysanthemum lavandulifolium. Next base: position 224,016,146 of record CM040243.1, on the reverse strand, counting down.
ATCTGTAAAGCTTGACTTCTACAGGTTGACCATCTTCATTCTTGCCCAATGAGTTGATAGATTTAATGGGTGTGGTGACCGGCTTCATTTCATCAAAGTTAAACTTCTTAAGAATGTCAGTGACATACTTATCTTGACTAATGAAAATTCCAGCCTCTGATTGTTTAACTTGAAGCCCCAAAAAAAAGTTAATTCACCCATGGAAATCATTTGAAACTCTTGTTGCATGAGCTTCTCAAACTCTTTCACCATAGACTGTTTTCTAGCTCCAAAGATGATAGCATCTACATAAACTTGAACAAGCATGATATCCTTCTTGTCTCTCTTGATAAACAAAGTCTTATCAATTGCTCCTCTCCTGTAACCATGTTGCAATAAGAAAGTGGAGAGTCTTTCATACCAAGCTCTAGGTGCTTGATGAAGGCCATACTGAGCCTTAACAACTTTGTAGACTTTGTTTGGATGGGGGGATCCTCAAAACCGGAGGTTGTTTGACATAGACCTCCTCCGTAATAGTACCATAAAGAAAGGCACTTTTGACATCCATTTGATAAACAAGAAAGCCCATATATGATGCAAAAGCAAGGAATATTCTAATGGCCTCAATCCTTGCTACAGGAGCAAATACTTCATCATAGTCCACTCCTTCTTCTTGTCTATATCCTTGTGCAACTAATCTGGCTTTGTTCTTAATGACATTCCCTCTTTCATCTCTCTTGACTCTGAAAACCCATCGTGTACCAATAACTTTCTTTCCATCTGGTAGATCACATAGTACCCAAACCTCTTGAAGTTTGAATTGAAGAAGTTCTTCTTGCATGGCTTCAACCCAACTCTCTTTAGTTAATGCTTGAGCTACATTCTTGGGTTCTTCTTGAGAGATAAAACAGGTGAACAAACACGTTTGTTGATCCTTATGATTCATCCTGTTTTGTTTATACACAAAGCTAAGTAAAGCATTATATGGCTTAAAGAAGCCTTTAGTCTTGGTTCTTTTGAGCACTCCAGAAGTAGAAGGTCCAATGATTTGACCAGCATGATGATCTTTATGAACTCTTAATGTAGGAGTCTGTGGAACTTCAAGATCATCATCCAAATTTGTGAAATCAGCTCCTTCATTGGAGTTTGAGAAAATCCCTTCATCAGCTAATTCATCATCAGTGTCTTCTAACCCATGCATGTTAGGATCATACAAATCATCAGAAGTACTATCAATCGTTGCAGCAGTACTTTGATCCAAAGTACTGTGATCCATAGTACTGTGAGGGTATTCTTTAGACTTACCCTTTTTCTTTGTTTCTTCATAAGCTCTTCTTTGTTCATCCTCATAATATTGTGCTATTGTTTCTTGAAAAAGCATTCTATTAAGTTCATCTTTAATAGCTTGATCCTCAGCAGACAAAGTGGATTTTGGTTCATAAGTATTTTTCTCCTTCTCAACAGTTATAGGTTCTTCATCAGGAACAACATCAGGTCTAATGTTGACTCCATGAACAATGTACTGTAAATCTTCTTCTTTGTGATCAACTTGATTTTCTTCTCTAACAGGAACATAGTTCATAGAAGGAGTCAAAACCTCAAGATCAAACATCCAATCAGGACCTTTACCCTTTTGATTTTCTTGATCTCCTAAAAATTCAACATGAAGACAGTCTTGAACCTTCTTGGTGACCTTGTTGTACACTTTAAATCCTTTGCTGTTGGTACAGTATCCCAATAAGTATCCTTCTTCTGACTTCCCATCAAATTTTCCCAAAGCATCAATAGTATTGAGAATAGTCAGAGGACATCCAAAAGGTTTCATAAAACGTATATTAGGTTTCTTTCCCATAAGCAACTCATAAGGTGTCTTCATATGAGGTTTAGTGACCGATACTCTATTCAACACAGCAAGCAAGACTTACCTACACACCAAAATTGAATAGGTAATTGTGAATCTGCAAGCATTGTTCGCCGCTTCAATCAAAGTTCGTTCTTTCTCTCTCGCAACATCATTCTACCGTGGAGTTCTAGCAATACTAAACTCCCTCTTGATTCCTTTCTTGGCACAAAATTCATCCATAAGCTTATTCTTGAATTCAGTCCATTGTCACATCTAATACCTCTTACTTTGAGTCTCAATTGGTTTCAAGGGCTATTATAAGATCATGAATAGCATCAAAGGTTTCATCTTTAAATCCCAAGAAAATACCCAACTAAATCTATCGCAATCATCCGTCACAACCAGCAAGATTTCTTCTTGTTTAGACTTGCAATGAAACAGTCCAAACAGATCCATGTGTAGCAACTCCAAAGGTTCTCTAATGGTTCTTTCCTCAATCTTCTTGCATGAAGCTTTGTGTTGTTTACCCTTCTTACACGCCAAACATGAGTGATCATTCTTGTATGTTTTGGAAGGTAAACCTCTAACTAAATTTCCTTTAACCAACTTGTTGATATTCTTGAAATTCACATGGCCTAATCTTCTATGCCACAGATGTGCTTCTTCAAGTGTTGCCTTTGCTACTAAACATGTTGCTCTGTCGGAAGAGTGAAGACTCTTCATATCCGATATACACATCATTGGTTCTTGGTACTCTCAAGATACCAAGTTATCATCAACAAGCTTGAACTTAGGGAAAGAATAAGACATTATGTTCGATGAATAACACGTGGTGCTTCTTGTCACAGATCCGAGAGAATGACAAAGATTGAACTTGAGCTCCTTCACATAACGAACGTTCTCAAAGTCTATGCTTCCGCCTTGATGGTTCCTTTGCCGTGATTCTTCCTCCACTAGGATCATTCCCAAATACAACTCTTCCTCCAAAATAAGATCTAAAATCGTGAGAATCTCTTTGTCTCTGTCATGCTTCCGAGCAACCACTATCCACAATTAAATGATCTTTAAGCTCCTCTTCTAGGTTGACTGTACAAAGATAAAGAGTTAGTTAATTTTAGGAACCCAAGCCATTATCGACTTGTGTTCCCTTGTGGAGTTACATACTTAAATTCTTTAAGTATATAATTTCCAACCGTCTTTAAGCACATGATCAATTATCTTTGGTTGTTCCAAAACACGTGTTGGTTTTTCATCAAAATCTCTTTTCATCAAAATTCTCTTTATTATTTTCAACAAAATCTACTTTCACTCTTACTTCTTGAAAGTAATCTTGTTTGTTCCCCATCAAGACATTCTTTCTTAACCCATCTGGTTTTAACATTTTGTGTAGATTTCTTTGATCTAGATACTCTTTTTGAGGTGTAACGCCTTCTAGATTGATAGTAATTAGATCTCCTAGGGCTTCCATTCCAAAAAGTGCTAGCAGTACCTTGATTGGGTGAAAACTGAGCAGTACGTTGAGAAGGTACTGCTTGAGAAACTTTTGGTTTATCAGTACCTTGAGAGGTGTTTGAGGGTACTGATGGTTTTGAAAAAGATCTTCTCTGGTGAGGGTACCTATAATCTTTTGACAAGTTACTGTGGTTAACCCTATGTAAATGATTCCAAACTGGTTTATTCTCCCTTGGTTTTTGGTTGGCAGATCTGGTCTTTGGGAATTTGCTTAGATACTCTGAGTGAAAGCCACAGTCCTTAATCAAATGATCAGGACTATAACAAACAAAACATAATTTTTGACCCATACTCCCAAAATTTCTTCTAGTTCAAGCTTGGGTTTCTCAGTCATTCTGTTTGCCTGATATTTAGCAAATTTGCACTCTCTTGCAAAGTATCCAGTCATTTGACAATTAAAGCATTCAATCTTGGACTTGTCAAACGTTATACCCTGTTTGGGTTTGAAGTCAATGCCTCTTCCTGTTTTCTTCATGAACTTCTTGATCCTAGCAGTGATCATAGCAACTTGCCACCTTATATCAATTTCTTTAAGAGCATCTTCTTCAATTTGTGACAAGTCTTCTTCATAAGTAACAGGTAAAGTGGCTTGCTGAGCAAATAATGAGCATACAACTTCATCAGAATAGATGGTGTTTGTTGGTGATGAGGTGGGGGTAGAATAGGCAACAGTACTTTGAGCAAAAGTACTTTGAGTAGGATAAGCAGTACTTTTAGTGGAAGTACTGCCTCTCTTTTCAAAGGACACAAAAGCAATAACGTGAGATTTTGAACTTGTTTGTCCATTCATCTCATGCTCATACACCTTCAAATGGTTGTAGAGATCATCAAAGTCCATAACATCCAAACCAGGTTGTCCTCTTATCATAGTAGCAATCACATGCCATGTAGATGGCAAACTTCTTAAGAACTTCAGATTTGCATCTTCGACAGATACCTCTGCTTTGTATAACTCCAGCATACTAAGAAGATTTTGGAATCTGTCATAGGCAGCATCAAGACCTTCTCTTTCACCAACAGTGAATGTTTCAAACTGTTGCTTCAATAGATTTCTGTGCATCTTCTTGGAAGCATCATTACCTCCAAATCTTGTCTTGAGGGCAACCCATAGTTGTTTTGCATCCTTAGCATCATGGAACTTGAGTAGGTAACCATCAGGAATAGCAAACAGTAGTATGTTGAGAGCCTTTTCTTGATTTCTGACTGTAGCTGCTGGTAAGACAGCCTTAGGTGGTTTAGGTTGTCCAGGAACTTCTATAGGATCTGCAACAACTTCATTACCATTGACAATTACATTCCACAGTGCATGGTCTGTAATAGCAATGTACTACCTCATCTTCATGCTCCAGAGATCATATTCTCCTTTTGATGATAGGAATTCGAGTGAAGTGATGGATGAGGTGGTGCGACTTCATCGACATCTTTAGGGTTTGTTGTTAAATCGGTTTTAAGGGTTTCTTCTTAATCAGAGTTTCCACACAAGCTCTGATACCACTTGTTGGATCGATATACTTTATTAAGTATGCGGAAACTACTTCAATAAAGCTAAGAAGAATTAACTTTAACTTCAATGATTTTATTAATACTTAGAACCTGCTTGATACACAGATTCACTAACAACCCTAACAACTCTAATATTCTCTAATACTACGTATGAATTCGTATTCTAAAAACATATCTCTAATGCCAATCTAAGGGTCCTTTATAGGCATAAGGATAACCCTAGTCGGTTTACAACTCTAATCCTTGTACGACAAGTAATCTAAACTAAGAATATTCTAGAATAAGAAAGCTTTCCATAAACAATATAACAGTTCTTTAAGCTTTGCAGTACTTTGATGTTGAGCAGTACTTTGACTTTCTTCATTAGCAGTACTTTGACTTTCTTCAGCACTTTGACTTTCTTCAGTACTTTATCATTCTTCAGCACTTTATCTTTCTATATCCCAGCAGTAAAAAAATGGCTATCCTCGATACGACTTAATGCATCCGCAACACAATTTTCTTTACCCGGTTTGTAGTGTATCTCAAAATCATACCCTAAAAGCTTGGCGGCCCATTTGTGTTGTTCAGGGGTTTGAACCACTTGCGTGAGTAGATGCTTGAGGCTAATTTAATCAGTGAACACACGGAATTTACGGCCCAACAAATACTATCTCCATTTTTTTACCGCTTCTGTAACTCGTATAACTCACGAATATAAGTGGAAGCCGCTCTCATACGCGGACACAACTTTTTGCTAAAGAAAGCAATTGGTTTGTCGTGTTGAGAAAGAACCGCACCTATGCCCGTACCGGAAGCATCTGTTGTGACATCAAACACAATAGAAAAGTTAGGAAGAGCAAGTACCGGGAGGGTGTCATGGCAGCTTTGAGATTGAAGAATGCCTCATTGGCCTGCTCATTCCACTCGAGTTTCTGGTGTTGAAGAAGGTTAGTGAGTGGTGAAGCAATCTACGCATAAGTTTTTACGAATCTCCTATAATATCCTGTGAGACCTAGGAAGCCACAAAGGCCTGTGATGGAGGTGGGATTGGGCCACTCTTGGATAGCCTGTATTTTTTTCTTGTCAGTGGCTAACCCAGAACTTGAGATCACATGACCTAAATATTACACTTCACTTGCAGCAAAAGTACATTTGGAAATCTTTGCATAATAACGGTGGCTGGAGAGTGTATCGAAAACATAACGAAGGTTTTGGTAGTGATCTTCAAGAGATGAACTATAGATCAAGATGTCATCAAAAAACACCAGTACAAACTGCCATAATACATCCCCAAAAATGTCGTTCATAGCAGCCTGGACGGTTGAAGGGGCATTAGAAAGACCAAATGGCATCACGAGGAACTCGTAGTGGCCATCTACTATTCAAAAGGCTGTTTTGTGAGTGTCGGTGTCGGCAACACGAATTTGGTGATATCCGGCTCGAAGATCAATTTTAGAGAATATATGGGCACCATGAAGCTCGTCAAGAAGCTCGTCCACCGTTGGTATGGGAAACCGATCTCTAATGGTAATTGAATTCAATGCCCTATAGTCCACACAAAACCGTCATGTACCATCTTTCTTACGTACTAACAGAACGGGTGATGAATATGGGCTATTGCTAGGTTTAATGAGACCCTCTTTCAGCATGTCGGATATGAGATCCGTCATAATTTGTTTTTGATAATGCGGGTATCGGTAGGGACGGACGTTTATGGGTGGGGTGGGGAGTAATGAAATATGATGGCCATGGGTACATGGTGGAGGTAATGATGCAGGTGGATCGAAAAGGTGAGAGTAGGCAGTAAGGAGTGTTTGGATGTTTGGGTCTGGGTGTGTGTTGATTATGGGAGTTTCTGATGGAGAAGTGTGTTGAAAATTAAGTGTATGCATAGATGCGACAACTTCTTTTTGCATCAGATGATGGAGTGTGCTAGGAGAAACAAGGGATGAAAGAGGTTCACCTGAAAGTGTTATGGTGCTGCCCTTGTGATGGAATGAGATTTGTGGGATCGAAAAATCGACTACGATTGGGCCTAAAGAGCCGAGCCATTGCATACCTAGTACCACGTCTGCTCCTTCAATGGGAAGGACAAAGAAGGGTATTGTGAAAGGGGTGTTTTGAAGGTATAATGGCACGGTTTGACAAAACCCATGACAATGGAGGTGCAAACCATTGCCGATCATGACAGGAAATAAAGAGATCGGTGTGATGGCAAGGTTAAGGAAGGAGGCAATACGGGGTTGGATGATATTTTGTGTACTCCCGTAGTCCACCAATATTGTAACGGCGTTCCCATCGATCGCCCCGTTGGGCGGCAGGTGATAATGAAAGGAATTGGGGTGGTATGGAGTTGGTGAGTGTTTGAGGTGAGGTCTCATTCAGTAAAATGTATTCGGTGGAGGTGTGTTCGGTTTCAGCTTGGAAGGAAAAAAGGTCATCAGCTTGGGTAGTGGGGTACGAATCTTCATTATCAACAACCATTAAGAATTGGGGTGGGTTACACTTATGGCCCTGGTGGTATTTTTCGGAGCAACGGAAACAAAGTCCTTCAGCTCGGCTTTTTTGCAACGCTTCAGGGGATAGACGGGTGAATGGTAGGTTCTGGTTCGGTTTGTTAGGTGCGGGTAAGGATGGGATGGTTTGTTGATTCGATGTTACAGGTGTTGGTAAAAGAGGAGTTGATGGGTTAATAGTATGTGACGGTAGGGTGGTATGTCGCGGGGTGTATGATGTTGGTGTCTGGAAGTTACGTGGTAGAAAAGTGGGTTTGGCAAGGTTAATTTTTTCTTCTATTAACTTGGCTAAACCATACACTTGGTGAAGGGTTTCTGGATTGTGTAAATAAATCTCATTTTGGATGTCGGAACGAAGACCCGAAAGAAAACAATTGAGTAAGGCTTCACGAGGTAAACCAATAACACTATTACTTATCCTTTCGAATTCGGTTTGGTAGGCGGATACAGTGGTCATTTGTTTTAGTTTAAATAAGGTGGCTTGATGATTTTCATATGTTGGAGGACCAAAACGAAGTTCGAGTGCTCGTGAAAATTCAGGCCAAGTACCAAGAAAGTTGTTATGCGCAAGATGTTTGTACCAACTTAGCGCATCACCAGTAAAGTAAAAAACGGAAAGTGTGATAACGCTACACGCGTCGTTCGGGGTCAAAGGAACTTCCTTTTCGTCGAGCAAGTTTTTCAAGACCCTAGGCAGTGAACCTAATCGGTGTAGTGTAGTATTAGGGTAAGCCACGGGAATTGATATCGTTCTCTAGGGGAATAGGAATGCTAGTGAGAAGTTACTACGCTAAGGTTGGGGTTGAGGAAGATTATTTTTTTATCTTTTTATGTTTTTTTTTAGGAAATGGTAAGGTACGAATCTCGGGGTTTGGATTTGGGGGTTGGTATTTCTACCGATTACTTCTACTTATCTAATTATCTAAACTAAGGTGTATGTAGTCTATGTCTAATTATTGTGTGTTCGTATGATGATTTAAAGATGTGTTTACTTAGGTTTTATTACTTCTTAATTATCTCCTATTGATGGTTGAATTGTCGCGTCCTTATTCTTAATCGCGTTGTGTGTCTAAGGTCGTAGGGTATGCGTTTATCCCTAACTCTTTAAAACTACCAAAGGTTATCGCCTACAAAATCTCTAGGATTTATAAACTCAACTCTAAGGTACTCTTCGGATGGTTTAGCCTACAATTACTCTAGGTATTATATGCTAAGGTTCACAAAGATTAATCAAGCATTAACTACACAACGAATGACCTATCGCAATACTATATCATTAACAATTAAGATAAGAGACAACCAATCAATATTCAATAATTAAGTTTCATATCCCTAAGCAAACGCACAAGTAAATTAGCCGGACAAGGAAAACATGCAAGCATACACACAAGTAATTGAAGACATAATTGAATTAATGAAGTAAAACACTTATCTTGATGTAAGATAGGGTTTGGAACCCTAAAATACTGTACAAGACAGCCTTGGTTCGGTTTAGGTTTTACTCCAAAAGACTACACACCGAAAACTAAAAATTCGGATTCTATATATAAGATTACATATGCGACGGCGTCACCCTTTGATTTGTGACGCCGGGTCGCCGTTATTAGGGTTTCGTCTTGGCCACATTAGTCTTGGCGGCGTCACCTTATACTTGTGACGCCGTCCCTTTAGTCTCGACGTCGTGCGGATCAAATCTAGGCCGTCGAGTTGCGACGACCTACTCTTTTAAAACCTAAAGCCGTCACTTGAAAATAAGCAATTTGGCTCTTGAGCCGTCACAAAAGTGGTCCAACGACATCACAGATAACACCTGACGCCGTCCCTTCGCTTTAGCAGCCGAGTGTCTCGATTCTTGACTTTTGCCATTTTCTTCAGATATTCGCGCCTTTTCGTCCGAATAAGTGTCATTCCAGATTTTGCCTTCAAGATACCTAAAAAGTGAAAAGGAACGATATTAAGTAATAACGGATACAAAAGTGATCAAATAAGGGCTTAAACGACCCTCAAAAGGTACATTTAAAACCATATCAAATATCCCTACACTTGGTATTTGCTTGTCCTCAAGAAAATGTGCTTTTAGCCAATTAATTTATAAGTTAGGGGTCATGAAGCATTGGTTTAGAACAATCCACAACACATATAAGCCCCGCAAAAGTCATAACAAGCACAGAAATTACATACTAGCACCTCACATGGGGTGTTTGGATACTCACATATCTCGAGTGTATATGAAATATAACAAGTTGAAAATGGAAGATAAACACTCATTAACCGGTCCTAGTACATAGATTACCATAGGCTTGAGACTAGATCAAACCTCCATCGCTTTGGCGTAAGCACCTAGGAAAGACTATCAAAGAGGTCTTTTAAAGGGTTGTAACGTTAGGCTTACAGTAGGGAAACAAAGGGTTTGGTGGGATAGGCTATTTATTGGTGGCAAGTCAAAATCTTTATGTTACAAGCATGCGAAGAATGGCGTTGCTAAGCCAAGACTCGACACTCTAGACTCTAGATAACTGAAACAAACAAACATAAATTTAAAGATAAATGTAGGATGGTAGCCCGTTTTTTTTTTCAACACTCTATTTTTTTTTTTTTTTTTTTTTTTTTTTCATACACTTTTACTCTGCCATCCTCTACGATAACATCAAAATGATAGGGATTTATAGGCACATCTCTACACTTGATTGTTTATTACTCTAACACTAATTTGACCCGAATTGAAAAGATCAAAACACTTGGAGTACATTATTACGCAAATAAAGGGAATTTGAATTTAACGTTCCCTTCCCGTCATTTCATAAACTTTAACTTTTCCCATGAGTCCCAATCGTCCCAAAACTGTGTACAAAGGATATGACTCGACTTAGAAACTTATGCAAGCAACTAGATAATTGAACTAAGGGTTTAGTGTGATAACAATAATGCACTAAAAGTGAGTGCATACAAGGTAGGCTAAGGCGATTTGGGTGTACATTTGGGGGTGGGGTGTAAACAATGCTCTTCATTGATATTCCGGAAAACCGAAACATCACGAGAACCGCGAAAAGGATAGGCTCTGAGGGGTTAACTAGGGGTATCGTGTACCAAAGATGAGTACAACGCGAAGGTGTGGGGAATTACTCAACCGATGTGGAAGAAGTAATTATATTACGGGTATCAAACAAGGGTTATCCTAATGCCTCTTATCATTTAGTTATTCCTAACTACACAAGTGTACTCTTACTAGCAATCTCGAGATGCATCACAAAACAAGTTCTAGAATCTATTATACTACCGGTTCACACACTAAGCATTAAAGATGAATTTTTTAATTCCTACTAATCTAAGGGTGATCCTCACATTTTGGGTGGAATTTAAGTGGTAAAGGGTTTTTGTGCTAGTCATATAACTTCCTATCCTTGAGACGCTTTTGTTAAGACTAATGGCCCACTCCTATATGTCATGAAAAATTTTAAATTTGGTGCCAAAATTACCCTAACCGACATTTTCTCATGGTTTATTACACAAATGCCATTGGACAAAGCAAATAATCAAAGATAAGCATTGTTTCAAAGTTCCCGTTTTATTTTCCCTCCCTACACTTAAACTGAACATTGTCCCCAATGTTCCTCGAAAGTATCAAAGTTATGATAATGGAAGGTAATAAAAGATGAAAGAAACTAGTACTCCCCTGATTAGCTCGGTAGGATCCGTGTAAAGTGGTGGTTACATTTTTCTTCAAGAACACATTTTGCGTGAAAAGCTCCTTCTCATCTTATGTATCTTCTTCTTGGTAAATTAAACCTGCACACTTTGAAGAAAACAAACGAAACCTTCGCGTAAAATTGGCGGTAATAATATATATAGGACTCTACTAAACTAGGATATAATGCTTGTGGAATGGATGTTTACTGAAATTTCGGAAAATTAAGACCGGAAAATTCCAAAATTTATAAGCACTCAAAAGACGAGAAAAAGTAATCATTGTTTTGCTCGTTCTTGACGCCGTCGAGTTGCGATCCCGACGCCGTCAAGTTATCTGAGAAAAGCGGTTTGCGATTTTATGGAAAAATTCTTGAAAATTTACATCTTTAGAATCTGCAAAAATTTCACGCAAAACATCCATTATGACTCGATACAAGCATTTGACTCGAACAAACACATGTATATCTTTTAATTAATTGAAATTCTCATGTTTACGTTTCTTTTGAAAACGTGTGTAATCCTCCCTACACTTATCCCTTATGTAAAATACCTTTATATGTATTTAAGACGAGGTTAAAGACAAAATAAAGCATTTTTACAAACTTAAACATGAGAATAAACAATCAATAAAAGATATATGACACAAACAAGCAAACAATTAAACATGAGTTGCCTCCCACGAAGCGTTTTTCTTTAATTATGAGTCTTGTAGCTAGACTCGAAGTTGTGCCCCTACGTGACTTCTTTACCGTCACCTTCTTCCTTCGCTCGTCCTTCATCAAAAGGGCGTAGTCGTTGTATGCTCACCGTGGATTCCTTGCCCACGTGGTCTATTATGGTAACGGTTTTATCCTTTAGATTAGTTTCCTTCACCATATAAGGCCCAAACCATCTTGGTTTGTTTCTACCTCGTAATGCTCTTATTCGTGATTTGTATAAGAGTACTTTCTCTCCATTTAAAAATTCCTTAGGGTTCTTTTGTGTTTGTGGTATTGAAATGGGATTATTTCCTAACTTTTTATCGCGCTTCCACAATGTTGCATGTAATCCTTGAACCGTGAAATCTCTAAGCCCTTTTTCCCAATCGTTCATTTTCTTCTTAACCACATTGTTAGGGACTTGTGGATTCTCATTCGTAATCTTTTCCATGATCTTAAGAGGGTACCTTGAAACAATGGGTATCCTAGCATACCCCTTGCAGCTTTTAAGTATCATGATGCCCTCCCCGCATTTGATGGTTTCTTTGGCGGTGGCCAGAAAAGGTGTCCCAAGAATGAGTGACATGTTTCTATCTTCCTCAATGTCTATGACCACGAAATCTACTGGATAGACGATATTAGCCACCTCTATTAAAACATCCACTGGGATTCCTATGGGGTAGACATAAGTGTGATATGCTAAGGAAAGTCTAAGATCGATCTTGGCTGGCTTCTCCCTAGTCAACTTATTATAGATTGATAATGGCATTATGTTTACATCAGACCCCTGATCAGCTAAGGCATTTATATTATCAATGTCACCTATGCTACATGGTATCACGAAGTTCCCTGTGGTGTCACGTTTTTTAGTTACAGGTTTTTTTAGAACCAGCTCATACAGAGGTCCCATAGGCATCGTGTCATACTCTTCTTCTGTTATTTTTCCTTCAAGGGCTTCCCTAAGAACCTCGTTGTACCTAAAGTTGTTCACTTGGTTAACAATGGTTTTTTTGTTAATTTCGTGCTTAAGGTAGTAATCAATGGTCTCGGGATCATTATTAGGTTCAGCCTCCTCCCTCTTACTTTTCTCAGTTTTCTTCTCCTCAACCTTTCCATCTTCAGGCATAATGGAAATGGCGTTAACAAACGAAGTGGGCGGATAATCATTACTTCTTTCTAGTACCTTTTCAGGAACTTTAGTCTTGGTATATTCTTTTACCAAGTTCATCATTTCTGTCATCTTTGCCTGCATTTCCTCTCGTTGCCTATAAACCTCATCTTCAAATTTTGCTAATCTCTCCGTATGAGCCGCCATGTAATCCCTCATTTGTTCCTTATGTCACACCCCAAATTACATTTTGCAAATGAATGGAATTCACGGGATTGATTGTCATAGCATCATAATCACAGTTATATTGAGCGACCTAAAGTGTCGTTTGGAAAATACATCGCTTGATTTAATAAAATAATCGAGTTTACAAAGTAGGTCCCAAATGTAAATCAACTTGTGCGGAAATAAGTTTGTTACAATTCAAACGATGTTTTAAAGCACGTAAAACCCAGTGAGACGCAGCGTCGTCACCACGACTCCATGATGTGTCCAAATGCATGCCATGAAGTGAATGCCTTAGATACCGAGATAAAACATGCTAAAAGTGTCAACACAAAGGTTGAGTGAGTTCATAGAGTTTGTTTTGAAATGTAAAGCCTTTAGAAATCGTTTATGCAAGAAAGGCATTGTGAATCCACTCGGCCCAAGTCCGCCCATACAAAACTTGCAACCTGTGTGTTCACAACCCATTGCCAAGATATGTATAGTCAATGATAATCCCAAGACATTCAAAGACAATGATAATCCCAAGACATTCAAGACAATGATAATCCCAAGGCATTCGGTCAATGATAATCCCAAGACATTCAATCCAATGATAATCCCAAGACATTCGGTCAATGATAATCCCAAGACATTCGGTCCAATGATAATGACATAGGATATGACTAAACTTTAAGTTTGGTGAAGCATGTAGTTTGCAAATAGATATGAATGTCATAAAAGATGATGAGCATGTATCTCCCCAAGCAGTTATGAAAGCAAGTAAAGGTAGGGGCTATGAAACTCACGGTAATCCATAAAAGTTAATGTACTTGTGAAAGTAAATGAAAGCAGTTTGAGCATGTATCTCCCAAAAGTAATTCAAAGCGATAAAAGCAGGGGCTATGAAAACTCACGGTAATCCATAAAGTTAATGTACTTGTGAAAGTAAATGAAAACAGTTTGAGCATGTATCTCCCCAAAAGTAATTCAAAACGATAAAAGCGGGGCTATGAAAACTCACATGGACAATAATGCGATGGCAAAAGTGGATACAACGAGGTATAGCGTGAATCTCGTAAATGACCTATTACGAATGATATGATATGTAATGAGTTGCAATGTAATGTTATGCATGCACTTCGTATGTTATTTATACCATTTACGGGTTTTGAAAATATTACTCGTCGTCGAAAAATACTCTTTTGACGTCTTGACCCATCAAAAATGACTTTACATGTTTTTACGTCAAAATGTCATCCTACAATGGTTTTGTAATGATTTTTGGTGAAATTACCATTTTTCGTCGCAAAACAATGTCGTCGGAAAAAAAACCATGAAATCAACAAAAATGGCTCCGGAAAAGTGGTCGTAAAATGGTGTACGTCGATCGTTAGAGAACGAACTCGACGGTTTTGGAAAGTTTGTATCGATATCTAAAAGTTTCAGTTCAGGAGTTTTCGTCCAAAAGGTCTCGATCATAAAGATATCAAAGGCTAAAGTTGGTGGTTTTTGCTAATTGTGTGCAGAAAATAAGTTTCGGCCAATGTTTGAACATCCGTAAATAATTTATTATGACTCCGCTTGACAAACGGCTTTTTGTTTTGGAAAATATGGCCGATGAACTTGATTTTACTAGAAGACACTTCGTTATAAAAAGTTTCACATCATGGTTAAAAGCGCGCAAACATGGACGATATAGCTAATGAAATACTTGTAACGTAGAAATAATATAGTTTTGAGAAAATAATATTACGGCAACTTTATGAAAACGGCCATATCTTTGTCGTTTTAAATCCGCTTTCACGTAAAATATGTCCTTAGCTTCGTATCAAGTAAACTAATATATTTTCGAGAAGTCGAAATAATTTGTGAAGCTTAAGGCTCGTTTTGACCCGAAATATGTAAAACAGCAAGCTGAAAATCCTGAAAATATACGTTTAGTCGTCAAACTTTAAAAATTCACCACGGCCGTTATAACTCCGTTTTATCCGTTCAAAGGCCACGGATTCGTTTTAAAGTATATTTTCTAAAATCAAGGCCAAAGTTTCGTACCATCAGTGGGTTTTCCAGAATTTCGAAACAAGGACAGAACCTTAAAATATAGTTTACGAAAATAGTTTTCTCGGACAAAACCTATTCTAATCCCTTCAAATCAACTCCAAAGCTAATCTAATCCTACCATACACCTTCTTAGGGTGTCATGGGTTCCTAATCACCATCAAGACCAAAGAATAACTTGGGAATAATTATAGGATGACTATAAATATATATAAGTTCTAAAATCATGAAATAAATGGTATAAATCACAATACATGTATATAAGCTCCAAAAATGATAAGAAACTCATGAAAATGAAGAGGAAACATAAAAATGATAAGAATATGCTTACTAGTGAAAATGAAGAGGTGTAGGTAACAAAGGATTAACTTAAATATCCTTGGTTTTATTTCAAAACCATGAAAAGGATATGATCTAGGTTGATAAACACACTTGATTTAGCAAAACTTGATCCCTTGGTTTTTCTTGATGTGGCGGTTTGTGAACCCAAAAGAAGAGAGGAATGAAATTTTTTACACCTTGAGACTATGTGAAAAGTGAATGAAATGATGTAGTCAAGTAAGACTTTAGTAACTTGTGAATTATTGAAAAAAAAACATGAACCATACAACAATTAAGACTCACCCTCCCCTTGGCCGGTTTTTGGGGGAGGGTTGTCTCCCAAATATATTTTTTTTTTTTTTTTTAAAACTTGCAACTTGTATAAACTTGTATAATTTGTGTATAATTTGTAGAATTTTGTAAGAAAAGGTAAGTAGAATGTAGAAAATGTACAAGCAAGTTTTTAGTAATTCAAAATAGATTGTATTGAGGTGATAAAAATTGTAAAAATACTTTCCTTGTGAAAATCGGGTGATAAAATAATTATCGTAAAATTTTTAAGAAAAAGCAGCGTAATAATTAAACTTTAACGATTAAAATACCAAATAAATTTGAAACACTAGGAAAACTAAAATATAGTTTTATGAACTAAATGTGAGTTTAAAAATACCTCGGGATCATTTTTGAAAGTAACGGGTTAAATAATCAAAATAAAAACTCACGCGATAAAGATTATTAAATAAAATTACGCGTTGAAGGTGAAATGAAATGTCGTGAATGAACTAATGAGATGCTCATGATGTCAATGAAATGTAGACTAATCATAGTCCATATGAAATGTACGTGATGTCATGATCATGAATTCGCCGCTAAACCTCCAAGGTTACGCGAATTTGAAACAAGTAAACCAAGTTTACTAAAAATGTTGAAATAATGAGACATGAACTGTGTCGAGAAATGACCTGAAAGTACGGGTTGTCACACCTTAAAGCTTGGTGAGAGTGGTATTGGGGAAGTAGAATGGAAGCGCCGTTTGGAATTAAGATTTTGCTAACGACTTGGGGATTCTGAGAAGGGTGTTGGGTGGTTGGTGGAATTAGCGGAATTGACTGTTTCCCGAGGGATTTGTACGGGGGCTCTCTTATGCCTTTCTATCAGATAATCAATCCTTCTCTCAAGAGCACTCATTTGTTCCTCGGTGACGTTGGAAGATTCAAGAGGGGTTGATTTGGCATTAACCACTTTAACGGGGGATTCATTCCAATCTTCGTAGCTTTGATCGACAAGCACTTCTATAATATCCCAAGATTCCTCCGCGTTAAAGTTGCTAAGCCTTCCACCGGCGGCTTGATCAATGGATCACCTTGTGATGAAATCGGTATGGTCACAGAAGATTTGGATTTGAAGCCAAAAATCAATACCATGATGAGGGACTTTATGGAGTAAGTCCTTGAATCGAGTCCATGCTTTGTAGAGAGATTTGCCTTGAAGTTGTTGAAATGTCAAGATGTCTCGTCTTAGTTTAGTGGTCCTCCCCGGTGGGAAGAATCGAGCAAGGAAGCGAGAGGTGAGATCATCCCAACTTGAGATGGAGCCGGCGGGAAGTCGCTCAAGCCAATTACTAGCTTGGTCCCGTAAAGAGAATTGGAAGAGACGCAGACGCGTGGTCTCCCGAGTAGTAGCATCGATGTCGATGGAATCGACAATTTTAAGGAAATCCCTAAGATGCTGATTTGGATCTTCGGAACGAATTCCATGGAATGCACATCTGTTTTGCACCAACCGGATGGTGTCGGATGGCAGTGCCGTAGTTTGGGCTTGGTCGGGAAGCTCAATGGTGTTCCTATAGCCTAGGTGGCTTGGTCTCAGTATTCACCAAGAGTCTGACCTCTTGGCGGGTCATTTAGTGGTAGGTTGATGAATGGTGGTTGGTTATCACCTTCCATGATGAAAAGTGACGGGATTACTAACAAAGGTCACGAAGAAGGGATAGACTACGAGAAAGCTAAAATGGGAAAAAATTTTACTTGATAGGAATCAAGCAAAGAAACCTAAGCGAGGTGGACTCTAACTAGCTATTCTATTCCCGACAGTGCGCCTAAAACTTGATAACGCTACACGCGTCATTCGGGTCAAAGGAACTTCCTTTTAAATCGAGCAAGTTTTTCAACACCATAGGCGATGAACCTAATCATTGTAGTGTAGTATTAGGGTAAGCCACGGGAATTGATATCGTTCTCTAGGGGAATAGGAATGCTAGTGAGAAGTTACTAC
Organism: Chrysanthemum lavandulifolium; assembly: GCA_022545495.1. Classification (NCBI taxonomy): domain Eukaryota; kingdom Viridiplantae; phylum Streptophyta; class Magnoliopsida; order Asterales; family Asteraceae; genus Chrysanthemum; species Chrysanthemum lavandulifolium. The sequence continues at coordinate 223,998,458 of CM040243.1, read as the reverse complement.
GCTAAGGTTGGGGTTGAGGAAGATTATTTTTTATCTTTTTATGTTTTTTTTAGGAAATGGAAAGGTACGAATCGCGGGGTTTGGATTTGGGGGTTGGTATTTCTACCGATTACTTCTACTTATCTAATTATCTAAACTAAGGTGTATGTAGTCTATGTCTAATTATTGTGCGCTCGTATGATGATTTGAAGATGTGTTTACTTAGGTTTTATTACTTCTTAATTATCTCCTATTGATGGTTGAATTGTCGCGTCCTTATTCTTAATCGCGTTGTGTGTCTAAGGTCGTAGGGTATGCGTTTATCCCTAACTCTTTGAAACTACCAAAGGTTATCGCCTACAAAATCTCTAGGATTTATAAACTCAACTCTAAGGTACTCTTCGGATGGTTTAGCCTACAATGACTCTAGGTATTATATGCTAAGGTTCACAAAGATTAATCAAGCATTAACTACACAAAAATGACCTATCGCAATACTAGATCATTAACAATTAAGATAAGAGACAACCAATCAATATTCAATAATTAAGTTTCATATTCCCTAAGCAAACGCACAAGTAAATTAGCCGGACAAGGAAAACATGCAAGCATACACACAAGTAATTGAAGACATAATTGAATTAATGAAGTAAAACACTTATCTTGATGTAAGATAGGGTTTGGAACCCTAAAATCTTGTACAAGACGACCTTGGTTCGGTTTAGGTTTTACTCCAAAAGACTACACACTGAAAACTAAAAATTTGGATTCTATATATAAGATTACATATGCGACGGCCACCCTTTGATTTGTGACGCGTCGGTCGCCGTCATTAGGGTTTCGTCTTGGCCACGTTAGTCTTACGACGGCGTGACCTTATGCTTGTGACGCCGTCCCTTGATCTCGGCGTCTTTTGGATCAAATCTAGGCCGTGCGAGTTGCGACGACCTACTCTTTTAAAACACAAGCCGTCACTTGAAAATAAGCAATTTGGCTCTTGAGTAGTCACAAAAGTGGTCCGGCGTCACAGATAACACCGACGCCATCCTCTTCGCTTTTGCGGACGAGTGTCTCGATTCTTGACTTTGGCCATTTTCTTCGTATATTCGCGCCTTTTCGTCCGAATAAGTGTCATTCCACCATTTGCCTTCAAGATACCTAAAAATGAAAAGGGCGATATTAAGTAATAACGGATACAAAAGTGATCAAATAAGGGCTTAAACAACCCTCAAAAGGTACATTTAAAACCTTATCAAATATCCCTACACTTGGTATTTGCTTGTCCTCAAGCAAATGTGCTTTAACCAATTAATTTATAAGTTAGGGGTCATGAAGCATTGGTTTAGAAAATCCACAACACATATAAGCCCATAAAAGTCATAACAAGCACGGAATTACATACTAGCACCTCACATGGGGTGTTTGGATACTCGCATCTCGGTGTATATGAAATATAACAAGTTGGAAATGGAAGATAAACACTCATTAACCGGTCCTAGTACATAGATTACCATAGGCTTGAGACTAGATCAAACCTCCATCGCTTTGGCGTAAGCACCTAGGAAAGACTATCAAAGAGGTCTTTTAAAGGGTTGTAACATTAGGCTTACGGTAGGGAAACAAAGGGTTTGGTGGGATAGACTATTTAGTAGTGGCAAGTCAAACATCCTTATGTTACAAGCATGCGAAGAATGGCGTTGGTAAGCCAAGACTCGACACTCTAGACTCTAGATAACTTAAACAAACAAACATAAATTTAAAGATAGGTAGGATGGTAGCGGTTTTTTTTTTTTTTTTTCAACACTCTATTTTTTTTTTCTTTTTCTCTTTTTCTATTTTTTTTTCATACACTTTTACTCTACCATCCTCTACGATAACATCAAAATGATAGGGATTTATAGGCACATCCCAACACTTGAGTTTTTATCACTCTAACACTAATTTGACCCGAATTGAAAAGATCAAAACACTTGGAGTACATTATTACACAAATAAAGGGAATTTGAATTTAACCTTCCCTTCTCGTCATTTCTTAAACTTTAACTTTTCCCATGAGTCCCAATTGTCCCAAAACTGTGTACAAAGGATATGACTCGACTTAGCAACTTATGCAAGCAACTAGATAATTGAACTAAGGGTTTAGTGTGATAACAATAATGCACTAAAAGTGAGTGCATACAAGGTAGGCTAAGGCGATTTGGGTGTACATTTAGGGGTGGGGTGTAAACAATGCTCTTCATTGATATTCCAGAAAACCGAAACATCACGAGAACCGCGAAAGGATAGGCTCGGAGGGGTTAACTAGGGTATCGTGTACTAAAGATGAGTACAACACAAGGTGTGGGGAATTACTCAACCGATGTGGAAGAAGTAATTATATTACGGGTATCAAACAAGGGTTATCCTAATGCCTCTTATCATTTAGTTATTCCTAACTACACAAGTGTAGTCTTACTAGCAATCTCGGGATGCATCACAAAACAAGTTCTAGAATCTATTATACTACCTGTTCACACACTAAGTATTAAAGATGAATGCTTTAATTCCTACTAATCTAAGGGTGATCCTCACATTTTGGGTGGAATTTAAGTGGTAAAGGGTTTTTGTGCTAGTCATATAACTTCCTATCCATGAGACGCTTTTGTTAAGACTAATGGCCCACTCCTATATGTCATGAAAAATTTTAAATTTGGGGCCAAAATTACTCTAACCGACATTTTCTCATGGTTTATTACACAAATGCCATTGGACAAAGCAAATAATCAAGGATAAGCAAAGTTTCAAAGTTCCCGTTTTATTTTCCCTCCCTACACTTAAACTGAACATTGTCCCCAATGTTCCCCAAAAGTATCAAGGTTATGATAATGGAAGGTAATAAAAGATGAAAGAAACTAGTACTCCCCTGATTAGCTCGGTAGGATCCGTGTAAAGTGTTGGTTACATTTTCTTCAAGAAGGCGTTTTGCGTGAAAAGCTCCTTCTCATCTTATGTATCTTCTTCTTGGTAAATTAAACACGCACACTTTGAAGAAAACAAACGAAACCTTCGCGTAAAATCGGTAATAATATATATAGGACTCTACTAAACTAGGATATAATGCTTGTGGAATGGATGATTCTGAAGTCCGGAAAATTAAGACACGGAAAATTCAAAAATTTATAAGCGACTCGAAAGCGAGAAAAAGTAATCGATTGTTTTGCTCCTTCACGGCGCCGTCAGTTGCGATCTGACGCCGTCGGTTATCTCGACAAAAAGCGGTCTGCGATTTTCGGAAAAATTACGGAAAATTTACATGTTTAGAATCGGAAAAATTTCACGCAAAACATCCATTATGACTAGATACAAGCATTTGACTCGAACAAACACACATGTATATCTTTTAATTAATTGAAATTCTCATGTTTACGTTTCTTTTGAAAGCGTGTGTAATCCTCCTACACTTATCCCTTATGTAAAATACCTTTATATGTAATTAAGATGAGGTTAAAGACAAAATAAAGCATTTTTACAAATTTAAACATGAGAATAAACAATCAATAAAAGATATATGACACAAACAAGCAAACAATTAAGCATGGGTTGCCTCCCACGAAGCGCTTTTCTTTATTTATGAGTCTTGTAGCTAGACTCGAAGTCGTGCCCCTATTTGACTTCGTTACCGTCACCTTCTTCCTTCGCTCATCCTTCATCAACAGAGCGTAGTCGTTGTATGCTCACCGTGGATTCCTTGCCCACGTAGTCTATTATGGTAACGGTTTTATCCTTTAGATTAGTTTCCTTCACCATATAAGGCCCAAACCATCTTGGTTTCTTTCTACCTCGTAATGCTCTTATTCGTGAGTTGTATAAGAGTACTTTCTCTCCATTTAAAAATTCCTTAGGGTTCTTTTGTGTTTGTGGTATTGAAGTGGGATTATTTCTTAACTTTTTATCGCGCTTCCACAATGTTGCATGTAATCCTTGAACCATGAAATCTCTAAGCCCTTTTTCCCAATCGTTCATTTTCTTCTTAACCACATTGTTAGGGACTTGTGGATTCTCATTCGTAATATTTTCCATGATCTTAAGAGGGTACCTTAAAACAATGGGTATCCTAGCATACCCCTTGGCGCTTTTAAGTATCATGATGCCCTCCCCGCATTTGATGGTTGCTTTGGCGGTGGCCAGAAAAGGTGTCCCAAGAATGAGTGACATGTTTCTATCTTCCTCAATGTCTATGATCACGAAATCTACTGTATAGACGATATTAGCCACCTCTATTAAAACATGCACTGCGATTCCTATGAGGTAGACATAAGTGTGATTTGCTAAGGAAAGTCTAAGATCGGTCTTGGCTGGCTTCTCCCTAGTCAACTTATTATAGATTGATAATGGCATTATGTTTAAATCAGACCCCTGATCGGCTAAGGAATTTATATTATCAATGTCACCTATGCTACATGGTATCACGAAGTTCCCTGTGGTGTCTCATTTTTTAATTACTGGTTTTTTTAGAACCAGCTCATACAGAGATCCCATAGGCAGCGTGTCATACTCTTCTTCTGTTATTTTTCCTTCAAGGGCTTCCCTAAGAACCGTGTTGTACCTAAAGTTGTTCATTTGGTTAACAATGGTTTTTTTGTTAATTTCGTGCTTAAGGTAGTACTCAATGGTCTCGGGCTCATTATTAGGTTCAGCCTCCTCCTCTTACTTTTCTCAGTTTTCTTCTCCTCAACCTTTCCATCTTCAGGCATAATGGAAATGGCGTTCACAAACGAAGTGGGCGGATAATCATTGCTTCTTACTAGTACCTTTTCGGGAACTTTAGTCTTGGTATATTCTTTTACCAAGTTCATCATTTCCGTCATCTTTGCCTGCATTTCCTCTCTTTGCCTATAAACCTCCTCTTTAAATTTTGCTAATCTTTCCATATGAGCTGCCATGTACTCCCTCATTTGTTCCTTAAAGCTTGGTGAGAGTGGTATTAGGGAAGTAGAACGGAAGCGCCGTTTGGAATTAAGATTTTGCTAACGACTTGGGGATTCAGAGAAGGATGTTGGGTGGTTGGTGGAATTAGCGGAATTGACTGTTTCCAGAGGGATTTGTACGGGGGCTCTCTTATGCCTTTCTATCAGATAATCAATCCTTCTCTCAAGAGCACTCATTTGTTCCTCGGTGACGTTGGAAGATTCAAGAGGGGTTGATATGGCATTAACCACTTTAACGGGGGTTTCAGGGGATTCATTCCAATCTTCGTAGCTTTGATCGGCAAGCACTTCTATAATATCCCATGATTCCTCCGCATTAAATTTGCTAAGCCTTCCACCGACGGCTTGATCAATGGATCGCCTTGTGATGAAATCGGTATGGTCATAGAAGATTTGGATTTGAAGCAAAAGATCAATACCATGATGAGAGACTTTATGGAGTAAGTCCTTGAATCGAGTCCATGCTTTGTAGAGAGATTCGCCTTGAAGTTGTTGAAATGTCAAGATGTCTCGTCTTAGTTTAGTGGTCCTCCCCGGTGGGAAGAATCGAGCAAGGAAGCGAGAGGTGAGATCATCCCAACTTGAGATGGAGCCGGCTGGAAGTCGCTCTAGCCAATTACTAGCTTGGTCCCGTAAAGAGAATTGTAAGAGACGCGGACGCGTGGTCTCCCGAGTAGTAGCATCGAGGTCGATGGAATCGACAATTTTAAGGAAAATCCCTAAGATGCTGATTAGGATCTTCGGAACGAATTCCATGGAATGCACATCCGTTTTGCACCAACCGGATGGTGTCGGATAGCAGGGCCGTTGTTTGGGCTTGGTCAGGAAGCTCAATGGTGTTCCTATAGCCTAGGTGGCTTGGTCTCGAGTATTCACCAAGAGTACGGCCTCTTGGCGGGTCATTGGGTGGTAGGTTGATGAATGGTGGTTGGTTATCACCTTCCATGATGAAAAGTGATGGGATTACTAACAAAGGTCACGAAGAAGGGGGATAGACTACGAGAAAGCTAAAAATGGGAAAAAATTTACTTGATAAGAATAAAACAAAGAAACCTAAACGAGGTGGACTCCTAACTAGCTATTCTATTCCCCGGCAGCGGCGCCAAAAACTTGATAACGCTACATACGTCGTTCGGGGTCAAAGGAACTTCCTTTTCGTCGAGCAAGTTTTTCAACACCCTAGGCAGTGAACCTAATCGTTGTAGTGTAGTATTAGGGTAAGCCACGGGAATTGATATCGTTCTCTAGGGGAATAGGAATGCTAGTGAGAAGTTACTACGCTAAGGTTGGGGTTGAGGAAGATTATTTTTTATCTTTTTATGTTTTTTTTAGGAAATGGAAAGGTACGAATCTCGGGGTTTGGATTTGGGGGTTGGTATTTCTACCGATTACTTCTAGTTATCTAATTATCTAAACTAAGGTGTATGTAGTCTATGTCTAATTATTGTGTACTTGTATGATGATTTAAAGGTGTGTTTACTTAGGTTTTATTACTCCTTAATTATCTCCTATTGATGGTTGAATTGTCACGTCCTTATTCTTAATCGCGTTGTGTGTCTAAGGTCGTAGGTTATCGCCTACAAAATCTCTAGGATTTATAAACTCAACTCTAAGGTACTCTTCAGATGGTTTAGCCTACAATGACTCTAGGTATTATAAGCTAAGGTTCACAAAGATTAATCAAGCATTAACTACACAACGAATGACCTATCGCAATACTAGATCATTAACAATTAAGATAAGAGACAACCAATCAATATTCAATAATTAAGTTTCATATTCCCTAAGCAAACACACAAGTAAATTAGCGGGACATGGAAAACATGCAAGCATACACACAATTAATTGAAGACATAATTGAATTAATGAAGTAAAACACTTATCTTGATGTAAGATAGGGTTTGGAACCCTAAAATCTTGTACAAGACACCTTGGTTCGGTTTAGGTTTTACTCCAAAAGACTACACACTGAAAACTAAAAATTCGGATTCTATATATAAGATTACATATGCGACGGCGTCACCTTTGATTTGTGGACGCCGTCGGTCGCCGTCATTAGGGTTTCGTCTTGGCCATGTTACTCTTGCGACGGCGTCACCTTATGCTTGTGACGCCGTCCCTTGGTCTCGGCGTTGTGCGGATCAAATCTAGGCCGTGCGAGTTGCGACGACCTACTCTTTTAAAACCTGAAGCCGTCACTTGAAAATAAGCAATTTGGCTACTGAGCCGTCACAAAAGTGGTCCGACGGAGTCACAGATAACACATGACGCCGTCCCCTTCAGTTTTAGTAGCCAGAGTGTCTCGATTCTTGACTTTGGCCATTTTCTTCGTATATTCGCGCCTTTTCATCCGAATAAGTGTCATTGCACCATTTTGCCTTCAAGATACCTAAAAAGTGAAAAGGAACGATATTAAGTAATAACGGATACAAAAGTGATCAAATAAGGGCTTAAACGACCCCTCAAAAAGGTACATTTTAAAACCTTATCAAAGTGTAACACATTGAGCGGGTTGGATAGTGTAATACTCAAAGTAATTGTTAGCTTGGAAGATCCAATCTAACGGGTTTGAGCCGTCGAAATTTGGTAGGAATATTTTTGGTGGCCGTGGTTGGTTATGTGGTGGTGGTGGTGGTGGTGGGGATGGGGGTGGTGGCGGCGGGGCTTGGAGAAGGGTTGCTATGCTATTGACGAGAGCATCAACTTTTGCTTGTAGGGCAGAGAGTTGATCTTGGAAACTTGTGGAGGTTTCATCAGTTGATGTGTCTTTACGGGGAGGCATGGTGAGATTGATGATGAAAGCACCAAATGATAGCAGCTGAATTTGAGATAGCTAATGTCCCAAGAAAACAAGAGAAGAAACAAGATATTGGAGCAATTTTTTGATATTTCATTCACAACCAACTGTTACATTTTATACTTGAAAGGAAAATGCATGTACTCCTAAACTTTAGGAAGAATACTAAGATAAAGGACATAATGGAAACGTGAGTCTAAGATGCAGTGTGGAAGACCACTTCTTTCTCCTAATTGTATGCATGAACAAATACTTCTTCAAAGTGCATGTGAGCAAGTGCAGTAGTGGAAAGGTTTGTTGGAAATATTCCTTAAGACTAAGTCTTCAAGCTGCAAGAGTAATGTACGCAAGATGATACCTACACTGCTTGACCCGGTTAGGTCGGGTCTGGACTTGCTTATGGGTTACCCGAATCGTATCAAAGATCAATGAAAAGAAGGAGCTAAAAAAGAAGCTTGAACAAGGAGCATCGTCTAGAAGAAGACTAGGTATGATTATGGGAAGAAAGATAATGTACGCAAGATGATACCTACACCGCGGTGAGTGTAAGTTGGGAATGAAGGGTTGTTACAAGTGTGGAAATCCGAACCACATAAGTAGAGATTGTACTAAACCGTTGATCATTGGTTATCGATGTAACGAAGAGGGCACAAAATCTTCGACATGCATATTGATCACAAAATAAACTCAATAAATATCTGTCAGCATGTTTTTATAATTATAAAAAGCTATGGAATTTTGTAAAGTTGTGATTGAATTTATAGAGCTCTCGAAATTTATATCAATGTTGCAAAAATCGTGAATCGGTAGTCGGGCGGTCGACCACCCTGCAGCGAGTAATCGGTCAAGTCGGGATTAATCGGCGATTAATCGGATTGGCATTTCCTGAACTAAAAATCTTAACCGATTCCAAGCCTGCTATGTTTTCTGGTATTTCTGGAGACAAAACTAAAAATCTTAACCGATTCCAAGCCTGCTATGTTTTCAAACCTCAATAAAAGGCTCCAATTCTAATTATAATGCCCATTGTGCGTTATAAGTGAAATATATGATCCCCAAATTAAGTATAATGCCTAAATTGTTATTATTTTTAAAATGACCGATTTGCCCGATTCGGTCGATTTTTTACAGATTCGGCCGATTTTGACCGATTCGGCCGATTTTTTGACTGCTTAGTGTCGATTTTTATCCTAGGCCAATTTTTTGACCAATTTTCAAAAATCGACAAGGTACTCGGCCAATTAACGATTAATCGGCCGAGTTGACCGATTTTTGCAACATTGATTTATATAGCTATCACTGGATTTAGACTCCAAACATTCAATTTATAATCTTTAACTTGAATTAGGTACAACATATCTCTTTTTTATTTTTATATAAAATGAAAATCCTTGCATTAATTCATTCAGTTTTTAGCGTTTTAACCAGTCAATTCAAAACACCGAAACTTTAAAGTAGCCAACACCTTCGACAGGAAATGAACAAGCGGTTATCATGTTGACTGATCCGTTATTGCCGAAGGTTTTGTATCCTGAAATGATTTCGTAATCGCCAAAAAAGTAATAGATGAATGGATCTATTGCTTTTTTTTATAACTTATGATGGTTATGGAAGCGGAGGTGGTGGTATTGGTGGTGGTATTGGTGGTGGTACGTGTTTTAATGGTTATTTCAGTTTATATATGATGGAAAATAGATGGCTTGGATTAATAGATTAAGAGAGGATTTAACGATTGAAAACTCACCTCCTTATTTCTACTATAATATTTGATGAAACTTGTGGAAAACTAGAAGGGGGTTGAATAGTTTACCGATTAAAAACTTTGTTTTGAAACTTATTGAAAGGTCAATTTATATTGATCTTAGATATGTTAGTGAATGATAATCAATATGCAAGCAATATATATAAGGATTAAATAAGGAAAGAAACAATCAAACCACGACAAGTTGTTTATAGTGGTTCGGTCTACAAGGACTCTTTTTCCTTGCCCTACTCCACTCCCCGAGTCTCACACTCGAGAGTTTAACTTCACTAGTCAACAAGCTCCTTTCACCGGCAGAAAAACCTTTACACTTCACTTACACACTATTTCCGACACTAAGCTAGATGTCGAGTTCTTTTCAAGGGTACAACCACTCCCACATACAATGTATTTTAAGGACTAAAATACTAACCACTCACACTCACAAGATTATGATGGTTTGGTACAACAATGATGTAGGAATCAACACTAGATCATACGAAAACAAACAAACAATACTTCCAACTATTTGTTGAAGCTTGAATATTCCTTGATCTTCTTTGCAACAAAAGGGGATCACTATAATGATATGAAACTAAGTTAGAAATGTTAGAGAGAAGGAATGTATGTGAATATGCTAGAAAGCGATGAAAAAACAACTTGGTTTGGCTTTGCTATTTATAGCCAAAAGGATCAGCATGCACCACGGACCACGGATCCCTTAAAAGGTGTTAGGTCACCATAATGTAACATAAGCATCAATATGTAAGAAATAGGGAATGAAGAGATCGGTTGAACTCTAAACAAACACACACGTATGGATATTGATAAAAGTTATGCGTAGGTGATATTGCAAAGTGAACAACCAACCTTCAAATGAAGGTTTACAAAGGTATTTATAGGGGAAGGGACTAGGGCAACACTACAAGTTCCCTTCCTTCCTTATTGGACATGGGCCAAGGCTTATGGGCTTTTTACATAAGCCTTGCCATTAATACAAACATAAAAGCCTAATTAAGCAACCTATTACATATTGATTACTAACACTTGAAATATAGTTTAGGAGTGATTCCAACAATCTCCCCCTAAGTGTTGGTAATTAATGACTTCACTATTCTTGAAAAGTAGTTGGTGCAGATGTAATACTTTCTTTGACGTCTTCTGACATTCCTCTTTCTTGTGAGAAGAAGTGTCTTGATTCCAACAATCTCCCCAGGGTGAGGATCTTGTTTTTCTTTGAAGTTTTCAGCTTTGACGTCTTCATTTATCTTTGTTCTTTGTTCTGGTGTGGATATGGTAATGTTATCTTGTTGTAATCTGCATCAGGTCCGCTTCGTTTCTCAGGTGTCTCCACGTCCTTCTCCAACATGCTCACACGCTCTTTGACGTTGGATTTCAAGATTGATGTAGTTCTCTTTAGTCTTTAAACTTTGTAGATTCTTTGGCTTTGACTAAGAATCATTCTGACTTTTGTGTTGCCTTACGAGAGAACTTCAATTTTTGTTGTTGTTGGTATGAGCATGTGGAGAATCTGCACGATCATCTCCCAGGAGCATCCATAAGAAGAAAACATAAGAATTGGTTAGTGATAAACACCAATCGATCACTGTGGTCGTTTCTTAGAGAATTGACCACTACGATTGTTCTTCTTATGAATGTCTTGATTTCATTCACCTTGGTCAGGCGAATCAGCCATCCGAATCCTATAAGGGACAGTTGGCATTACTTTGAACAAGTTCAAGTAATGACCCACATCTTCAAGACTCGATTCTTGAAAGGAATCTCCTTAGCGGGATTTCCAACACTTACAAGTTCGAACTTCGAGCGTGTTAACAGCATAGTGTGAAAACACATCTCTAATTCTGGCAATGGCTGTTCCTAACTGGAGTCCCTCAAGTAGGATAACACGATGTACCGAAGTACACCTACAGTTTAGGTGAGTCGCTGAGGTACACCGAAGCATCACCTCACGACCGTAGACCGTTTGAGACAACACTAAGCGTAACCCATAAGGAGTTACCGAAGTGACCTGCCGTCAGGGCTGTTTGATGTTGACCATGGCAAGAGTTTTCATTCAATCACCGAGGATCACAATTGTGAACCTCTCATAAATGTTCTCGACAGATTGCTAAGATCTGTGAAGGACTCGATAATGTTATCACTTGCGTCCTTAATGTTGAACTACAAGTGATGAAATGTCAAGTGTTCCTAAGAGATCTTTTGATGAATCTCGTGGCTCTAGACTCAATAGTGCGCTTTGGGTTTCCTGAGCCGAGACTAGGGAGAAGGTCTCCTTCTTCAATACCAAACAATCTCTAAGAGAAAGCCGATAGTTTACGTAGGGTTCCTGTGAGAATGAAACAAGCTTGTTGAGAGAAACTTGAGTGGCTAAGAAGGTTTAGTGCATGCGTCCTTTGGGTCCATGACGACTTTAATCTTCAATTTTGGTGTCATCGGTGACAACCAAGAGTATATGTATTGAACCCGTTATACGCCCTAAGTTGAATAATTTGGAGGGCTATTTCTTTTCACCCTTTTCATTACTTTTCTTTTTAATTCTTCAACTCCTTCTTTCTATGATTCTCATTTTCTCCTTTTTATAATCATACCTAAGGACTTCTAAATTCTAACTATTGGTGGTGTCCTTGGTTAGATCCCTTCGGCTCTAGCGGATCATAGGACGGTTATTCCTAACCCTAGTCACCTTATAACTCCATGACTATCCTATGTTGCCATAAAACCATTTTCTTGAAAATCTCTCAAAGTGTTTAAGAGTGAAACCATTTTATAACACTTCGAGAGTTTTATATTTTCAGAAATACTCCCCCTCCACATGTGCTCAAGTGTTTTGACAAAAATCTGCACAGTGAGTGAAGAGTTCGCACTTTTGAATTGATCGACTCAAGATAGACAATTCCCCGCGAGTCACAGTTACGTTGTATAGTTAAAGAGTTGCATTGTCAGCTTTTAGGTGACAACTAGCTCTAATAACTACCTTGAAGGTGTGGACAAACCTCGAAAGGTTATCAAACCCATCAAAGTTCATGTCTATCAGGAGTTTCTCGAAAAGGTACAATCTACTCGGATAAGTCTTGGTAGACAAATCTTTCGATGTGTATGATTCGGATCTCGTCAATTCATGGGTTAAGTCTTAGCATCGAAGATTCTATCATATTTGCAACATATTTGTATCACACAATTTTCTCCCCTCAAAAATGGCATATATGTTATTTTTGATGAAATTTTGATATCGAATTTGTCCATTTCGAGTTTTGTGGAAAGATTTCCACGAAGAACAATTTGTGAACAAAGATTTTTATCAAATACTCCCCCTCAACAAGTAATATTAACTTTTGAGGTTTTGAAAAATATAAGGGGAAGTACTTGTTTTTTGAGTAAAACTTTGAAAAATGAAGGTTTTGATAAGTTTTACTCAAAAGTAAGAAGCTTTCGCTCCTTTTATAAGGATTGTGGCACTGATGCGTACCACAGGGTCCTTTCATTACAAGTACGGGTTGTACATTGTTATGTGTACACAAGCCATAGTCAATTATACAGATCATAATATCCTAATATCAATCAAAGAAACAAATTAAGGAGTACCAGGCAATCCGTCAATAACACCGGGAGTTCTCTCTTGACGTTGATAGCCCGTAAGAGTGAAGCTTTCCCATCCACCCACAAAGCTCTCCAGCCTCCGCATCTGATCATGGTGAAACAACCTGATCCGCGCAGAACCGTCAAGTTTTATCACGCAAGTCCGCCACTTGTGAATGGCAGACCGTAACAAGCTTAAAACAGCTCAAGCACGAATGCAATGAAGATCAGGAGAGTATAGTGTTTCCCCAGGTCGTTAAGTCCCAACGAGCTGTGCGAGAATAGTCAGACGTATAGTGATCGGGAGATTTGAATGGGAAAAAGGGATTGATTATGATTATAACTAAGGAAAAGCCCATAAACTACAGGGGCTTAAATGCAAATTAAAGAAAATTAAAAAGATAAAATCTATTAAATAAACGCTATCACTATATTTAAAATGATGAACGTTTAAAATCTAAAACTTACGTTTTAAAACAAAATTACGTAAACGTACAAATAAAAACGTGAAACTAATACAATATAAATCCTAAAAATATGAAAAATACATTTTTACAAACCTAATGATATAAGAAAATTTATAGAAAAAGAAAATTATTTTATAATTATTTATCTAATTATTATTAATTAAAAACTATTTTTAACTATTTAATATTAACCTAAAATACAAGAAAATAGGAAATAAAGCTAGAAAAATAAAATTAAGACTTAGAAAAGTCTAAAATATCAAAATAGACTTTTCAAAACTATTTTGTATTTTTATGATGATTTTCTATTTTTATGAATTTTAAACTATTTAAAACTAATTAAATTATTTAAAAATACAAATTTAACTAAGAAAAATATGGAAAAATACTTTTTTGGGTTTTTATATTTATCTTAACTTAATAAAAATGAAAACTTATTTTTTAGAACCTTTTCTTAATTTTTTGTATTAAAAGCTATTTAAAAATGCTTAAAAACTAATTTAAATTAAGAAAAATAGCAAAACAACTTAGAAAAATCTGAAAATTTCAGTAAAAGTCTAAAATGATATAAGGAATAAAGGAAAAATAGAAAAGAGGTGCTTGTATAAGATTATGGGAATCGTGTCAAGTGCTTGAAAATAAGCACTTGAATAAGCTAGATTAGGACCAACAAGCACCAACTGAAAACAGGGACTATAATAAGCTAAAAGGACTAGATTTCAACAAATCTCAACAACCCTATACCACAGAATCACAAGCTAGGACAAATTGATGATATGAGCTTATAATGCAAAAACAGTGAAAGGGTGCTCACTTTGAGCTTAGAAATAAGCCACCGAATAAGTCGGAGAGGAAAAATACAAATTGGAACCTCTAGAGGACTGGCTAAGTGCTTGAATACCAAAGAACAGACCTTGACAAGCTCGATGAGCTTGTTGCCGATCTGCAATTTCTGAAAAAACTCATCATATCTGAGACCCATGGGCAGGCATTTAGAGCCTAAAAGAAAAGCTATTTTAGAGCTTAAAGAAAATTTGCAAAAATCTGTAAAAATGACAAAAAGAAAGTAGACCAGCTGAAGTTTTTGAGACAACAAGAATCACTGATTTAGGCTTAAACATGAATCCAAGAAAAATCCTTGTAGTTAGCTCAAAACTGAGATTGTTCACTTTTGACTTTTATATAAAACTAAAAGTTTGACTAATTTGAGTTTTGATCCAGATTAACTAACTGAATTAGATGTTTAAAAGCTAATGGTGATGACAAAAAGCTAGATCTACAAATTCTAAAGCCAAATAGCAAATTTATACCTACTGTTCTTGACAGAAACAGATTCTAGATCAATTTCTAGATGATTTTGACTTTTTAAGTGAAACTGCTATATTAAAGTCCTGATATGACTCACAAATCCTTCATGAACAAGTATCAAAAACTTCTACCTGACTAACTGATCTATTACATGATTTATAACCAAAACCAAACACTAGTTTAACCATTGTTATAGAACTAAATAATGATTATGACCAAATTACACTAAACAAACATCAAATTTAGATCAAACAATTCTAATAACCACTAAATAGCAGATGCAATCAACAGATTCAGTAGTTAATATGTAAAACAGATATGATGACTTACAAAATTCTTAACCACTATGGCTTACACCAATGGAATAGTAACCTCTAACCCACTTATACCCCTAATCCTAATCTGATTTCACCCAATATCAAATTCAATCTCCACCATATCCATCAGCAAATCAGCACTTCAGAACCACATTAACAATGAAACTGCCACATTGACTTTTGTTGACCATGTTGAGAATTACTTGAAACTGAATGAAAAGCTTATCAAGCTATGATAAGCTTGAACAACCTTGTTTGAGCTTAAAAATAAGTCGTTGAATCTTAAACATAGAAATTTGAAACTTAATTTTGCAACAGCTTAACCTTAAAACATGAACTATAAATGGAACCTTGAAATGATACTCAAAAGTGAATTATATTGATAAAGTGATCAAAGTTTAATACATTTAAAGCTTAAGATTACATTTAGATCACTAATTAAGTTAACTAAAAAAAGCGACATACAAGAAATTTTAAAACTAAACTACTCCTTTTCTTCTTCTTCTTCCTTTTATAGCTTCAAAAGCTTCCACTGTCCTCTTAAGTGTTTCCCACCACTCCTCTCGACCAATGGATGAGTTTTAGGCAATTGGCCATCTTATACATTTTGGCGGAAAAGGCACAATTTGACTTTAGGTCCGATTTAGCAACTAGGGGGGTGAGAGAGGTGATATGATGAGTGGAAGGTGATAAGAGATAAGGGAGGTTGATGGGAGATGTGGCGAGGATAAGAGGTTGCGAGGGTGTGGTCCGGTGGGGAAGAAAAGGTGTTGGCGCCAATGAGGTGTCTGTTTGACTTGCCTTTGACCGAGCTAAATATAAAGGGGTCCAAAGCTTATTTGATGGGGGTCATATGGTAAAGTGGGTCAAATTAGTAGAAAGGGTCTTAATAAAACACAAGGATTAGTTTTGTAATTCTTCAAACTTGAGGGCCATTCTGTAATTTTCCAAACTTGATACAAGGACTAAACCGACAAACTTCAATAGTACAAGGACCGGTTTGACAATTTCAAATTTTCAGGACCAAACTTGACAATTTTGAAAGTTCAGGACCTTTTACGCCATTTACAAAAGATTTATTCAAGGACCATTTTGACAAATTAGAATATTTCAGGGACCTTGAATAACATTTCTCTTTATTTAGATTTACCGTGGACTGTTTTTGACAACTTTTGAAACTTGGGGACTAAAGCGCCAATTATGCAAATTTGATACGTTTTCACGATTTTGATATTTTGCATTTAAAACACATAAAACACTTATTTGTGATATTTTTATCATTTTGATGCATTTCGAGTGTTTTCGGATGTTTTGCGGTTTAAGCAAGACAAAAATGATGAGTATTTAGACACTCATCAATCCCCACACTAAGATATTGCTAGTCCCTAGCAATGTTTTGAGAAAAATTAATGGATTTTATCTCTTTACCAAAAGCCATTGCTTACGGAGTAGCCAAATGTTTGAGTTCAAGTAAGAACCATGGTACATCGATAACCATGTGATTTTGAGCAAACCACCGACTTTCAACAGTTTGATTTTGTCTTTACCGAAGCCGTTTGCTGGACTAGCCAACTCTTAGATAAATTATCGGTATTATCTTTGGTGAGTCGATTACCAATTATGGTTTTCCATGCCTTTACCACAAGCCATAAACTTGCGGGCTAGCCAACTCTTCACTTTTTAGGATATGGTGGTGAATACCATACAATTTTGGGCAAATTGCAAGCCATATAAACGGATTTGATATATCTTTACCAAGAGCCGTTTGCTCTGGATTAGCCAATCCTTATGTGGGTTAGACATGGTGGGTGATTACCATTTGTTGTGTTTAGTACATAGTACTTCCACTAAAAAATTTTAAAATTTGGCCATTTCGGAAAAGGGACTAAAGGTACATTTATGATCAAATTCGCGAATTTCCCCACACTTAGAAATGAATATTGTCCTCAATATTCAAAGTACCGGCTGTAATGTCGAAACTTAGAGCGTAAAAGATAATAAACCTAGCTAAGTGTAGAAACACAACAATTATTCTCTTTTCAATATTTACAATTTTCATTCATTTTTAGATCTATATACAACATGTGGGGCATCTCCCCACACTAGGTGGGTACACGGGTGAAAACCCATGTTAAGCTCTTGTTTTTGATTACCGAGTCGCTAGCTTGACTCGACCCGAATTAATTGGTTCATGGGAAGTAAGTGGAAGAGACAATCTCCATCGGACTTTCATTCAAGATGTTTGGATAAACATTGAAGTACGTGAAAGTTCCACACCGATGAGATATCTGAGACGAAGTAAGCTCAAAATGATAAATGAAAATGCGGGATCAAAATAGTGTCCTCATTCCAGAAGAAGAAAGGAAAGAGCAACCACACCATTTGTGAAGAATGGAATAAATATGTGCATCACAATGCATGTCCATTCCTCATCGGAAAGAAGCAAATCACCATTTTGACATTTTAAGCTTAAATTTGAAGCTTTTATGGTGATTGGTAACAAAATTAGGGAGGGAGAGCTGAAACGGTTCTTCAATCAGATTTTCAAGAAGCAGGATGTCTCCTCGAATCAAAGTAAGTATTGTCAATTCTGTTGGAATCGACTCATCACTAAGAAAATCATCGACTTCTTTCCAAAGTTGTCATCTTCCTCATCCGGGTGAGAGAAGGAATGGAAGAGTCGGAAATGGGATAAGAAATGAGTGGATGATCATTGTATAGGAGATTTCTAGTTTCTCCAAAATCGACTTCGAAATCAAAGAGATCATCGTCACTTTCGATGAAAGTGGATGATGTGAGTGAGTTCATCGGTGAACTCCTCAAGAAGAGGATCGGACCGTGGAGTGATGCCTCAACATACTCGATGTCTCCATAAGAAGTACAATCGTCGCTAAGATCGGAGAAAGTATCAAAATGATCTTTTGAACACTCAAGAGGAAAGGAGAATCACACATATGCTCGAAGTTCCACGTGACTCTCTCGGGATTGGGACAAGGTTCTCAACACTAGACTTTATGAATTCGTCCGAGTTCCTTTTCGTGAATAGTGTCAAGATGCTCGTCCCCATAGTCGAGAGAGTGAGTGGGAGCTTGGTGTGATAGCGATTGTTTGAGATGGAATCTCAACTCTTTGGGATATCATCGATGAACTTGATGAATCAAGTGTATCATCATCATCATTGTCATCGTGAATAAACGAACCGAGAGCTAGATCGTTGCTTTTTCTTTTGCAATTGATTCCAACAGTTTTTCAAAGCGATTTGGGAATTTAATTTAGCGACCGCTCTTGACTAGCAATTCTTCCATGGATTCTCATGTGAATTTTGAATGAGGACATTGTGGGAGTGAAGATTTGTCAAAACCGGAAGGTTGACATTGATAATCATCATGAGGACCCCACAATATACACAAGAAATCTTGGGAACATTATGAAGTGCGGTTTTATTGAACTCCTCGACTCTTTTCACTAACTCCGAAGCTCTAGATAAGTGTCTTGTTGGGCTTCTTGAGGAGTTGAGTCATTTAACCTTTGTGGAGGTTGGTGGTGATATGGATAGTCGTAATTGTCACAAGGAAATGGATTCTGTTTGACAATCGAGTGGAATGGGACCTCCACAGTTCTCACAACAAAATGATTGTTGTGGGTGGTCATGTGAATAATATGGAATTTGGTTATTTCCAAAGTCACGAGTGTTACCAAAGCGTTGCGTCAGACAAGCGTGTTTCGGATTGACACTCAAATCCTTGGTGAGGACCTCCACAATATTCACAGCGATAATGTTGGTTATATGAAGATGAGTCGGTTGTGGTGGGTAATTGGAAAAGTTTGAAGAGTCGTTAAATGAGTTACGATTAGGATCATAATCAAATGAATTCCTCGAACCACAAAACAAACAACTCCGTTACGGATATCATTACCACATTGTACACACGTACACCAACGATGTGGTGAACCATAAAGAGGCTCACCACAACCGACACAAGGAATAAGCGATTCTATTTGAGAATTATGAGAAGGAATCATTTATTCAAAGAATCAACAAAACCAACATGGTGATCCGAATGACTATCAAGTCTCGAAGAACATTTTGAAAAATCCGAGGTGGGACAAGTGGTGTGCTCGAGAGCTAGCAATTTCCACCACTTCCGTTATGGTCTCCGGTTACGGTTCTTGAGAAGCGTAAAGATTAGGCAAGTCATTCATGCGAGTCACCGTCGAATTACGCATGTTTGCTTTTAACCGTAAATCGTGAAAGTTTAGAATCAATTCTAGACGGTTTAGGAGCAATTGAGGGATTAGATCTTTGGATAACCGTAGGTTGGACGTATTTAGCACTTCCTTTATTAGAAGGAAGTACTTGGTCCTTTGTCACCCCGGTTTCTCGTTCCATTTCCTACGCAGAATGAATCGATCTTCACGAACAGCAATTCTAGACATTTGTGATAAAGTGCAAGCTTTCGACTTGTCCCGAGTCGTCTTGAGAGATTCCATGAGAAGAAGAATCAAATGTATAGAGGTAAAGGGATAAAGAATCAAAAAGGGTAGGAGGGTAAAGAGGAATATTTTTGGTATTTTTGAAAAACATGATGTAAAACAAAACTGAAAATCTTTTGGGTTTTGTTTTTAAAGATGGTATAAACAAGGGTGATGTCAAATCACTAATCGCTAAGCGATAAGACTATGTAACTTTGCTCCCCGTGGCGTAAAATTTGATCCGTGCAAAGTCGAGTTTTATCACGCAAGTCCGCCACTTGTGAATGGCGAGATCGTAACAAGTTTAAAACAGCTCAAGCACGAATGCAATGAAGATCGAGGAGAGTATAGTGTTTCCCAGTCGTTAAGTCCCAACGAGTGTGCGAGAATAGTCGGGCGATATAGTGATCGGGAGATTTGAATGGGAAAAAGGATTGATTATGATTATAACTAAGGAAAAGCCCATAAACTACAGGGGCTTAAATGCAAATTAAAGAAAATTAAAAGATAAAATCTATTAAATAAACGCTATCACTATATTTAAAATGATGAGCGTTTAAAATCTAAAACTTACGTTTTAAAACAAAATTACGTAAGCGTACAAATAAAAACGTGAAACTAATACAATATAAATCCTAAAATATGAAAATACATTTTACAAACCTAATGATATAAGAAAATTTATAGAAAAGAAAATTATTTTTATAATTATTTATCTAATTATTATTAATTAAAAACTATTTTTAACTATTTAATATTAACCTAAAATACAAGAAAATAGGAAATAAAGCTAGAAAAATAAAATTAAGACTTAGAAAAGTCTAAAATATCAAAATAGACTTTTCAAAACTATTTTGTATTTTTATGATGATTTTCTATTTTTATGAATTTTAAACTATTTAAAACTAATTAAATTATTTAAAAATACAAATTTAACTAAGAAAAATATGGAAAAATACTTTTTGGGTTTTATATTTATCTTAACTTAATAAAAATGAAAACTTATTTTTAGAACCTTTTCTTAATTTTTGTATTAAAAGCTATTTAAAATGCTTAAAACTAATTTAAATTAAGAAAATAGCAAAACAACTTAGAAAAATCTGAAAATTTCAGTAAAAGTCTAAAATGATATAAGGAATAAAGGAAAAATAGAAAAGAGGTGCTTGTGTATAAGATTATGGGCCGATGTGTCAAGTGCTTGAAAATAAGCACTTGAATAAGCTAGATTAGGACCAACAAGCACCAATGAAAACAGGGACTATAATAAGCTAAAGGACTAGATTTCAACAAATCTCAACAACCCTATACCACGAATCACAAGCTAGGACAAATTGATGATATGAGCTTATAATGCAAACGGTGAAAGGGTGCTCACTTTGAGCTTAGAAATAAGCCACTTGAATAATTTGGAGAGGAAAAATACAAATTGGAACCTCTAGAGGACCTGGCTAAGTGCTTGAATACCAAATAACAGACCTTGACAAGCTCGATGAGCTTGTTGCCGATCTGCAATTTCTGAAAAAACTCATCATATCGAGACCCATGGGCGGGGCATTTAGAGCCTAAAGAAAAGCTATTTTAGAGCTTAAAGAAAATTTGCAAAAATCAGTAAAATGACAAAAGAAAGTAGACCATTGAAGTTTTGAGACAACAAGAATCAACGATTTAGGCTTAAACATGAATCCAAGAAAATCCTTGTAGTTAGCTCAAACCGAGATTGTTCACTTTTGACTTTTATATAAAACTAAAAGTTTGACTAATTTGAGTTTTGATCCAGATTAACTAACTGAATTAGATGTTTAAAAGCTAATGGTGATGACAAAAAGCTAGATCTACAAATTCTAAAGCCAAATAGCAAATTTATACCTACTGTTCTTGACAGAAACAGATTCTAGATCAATTTCTAGATGATTTTGACTTTTTAAGTGAAACTGCTATATTAAAGTCCTGATATGACTCACAAATCCTTCATGAACAAGTATCAAAAACTTCTACCTGACTAACTGATCTATTACACAGATTTATAACCAAAACCAAACACTAGTTTAACTACTGTTATAGAACTAAATAACAGATTATGACCAAATTACACTAAACAAACATCAAATTTAGATCAAACAATTCTAATAACCACTAAATAGCGGATGCAATCAACAGATTCGATGGTTAATATGTAAAGCAGATATGATGACTTACAAAATTCTTAACCACTATGGCACACCAATGGAATAGTAACCTCAACCCACTTATACCCCTAATCCTAATGATTTCACCCGATATCAAATTCAATCTCCACCATATCCATCAAAGAAATCGACGCGAACCACATTAACAATGAAAGCGCCACATTGACTTTTGTTGACCATGTTGAGAATTACTTGAAACTGAATGAAAAGCTTATCACAAGCTATGATAAGCTTGAACAACCTTGTTTGAGCTTAAAATAAAGTTGTTTGAATCTTAAACATAGAAATTTGAAACTTAATTTTGCATGATTAACCTTAAAACATGAACTATAAATGGAACCTTGAAATGATACTCAAAAGTGAATTATATTGATAAAGTGATCAAAGTTTAATACATTTAAAGCTTAAGATTACATTTAGATCACTAATTAAGTTAACTAAAAAAAACGACATACAAGAAATTTTAAAACTAAACTACTCCCTTTTCTTCTTCTTTCTTCCTTTTTATAGCTTCAAAAGCTTCCACCTGTCCTCTTAAGTGTTTCCCACCACTCCTCTCAGCCAATGGATGAGTTTTAGGCAATTTGGCCATCTTATCTGTTTTGGCGGGAAAAGGCGCAATTTGACTTTAGGTGCGATTTAGCAACTAGGGGGTGAGAGGTGATATGATGAGTGGAAGGTGATAAGAGATAAGGGAGGTTGATGGGAGATGTGGCGGGGATAAGAGGTTGCGGGGGTGTGGTCGGTGGGGAAGAAAGGTGTTGGCGCCAATGAGGTGTCTGTTTGACTTGCCTTTGACGAGCTAAATATAAAGGGGGTCCAAAAGCTTATTTGTGGGGGTCATATGGTAGGCGAGGTCCAAATTAGTAGAAAGGGTCTTAATAAAACACAAGGATTAGTTTTGTAATTCTTCAAACTTGAGGGCCATTCTGTAATTTTCCAAACTTGATACAAGGACTAAAAGCGACAAACTTCAATAGTACAAGGACCCAGTTTGACAATTTCAAATTTTCGAGGACCAAACTTGACAATTTTGAAAGTTCGAGGACCTTTTACGCCATTTACAAAAGATTTATTCAAGGACCATTTTTGACAAATTAGAATATTTAGGGACCTTGAATAACATTTCTCTTTATTTAGATTTACGAGGACCTGCTTTTTGACAACTTTGAAACTTGGGGACTAAAGCGCCAATTATGCAAATTTGATCGTTTTCACGATTTTGATATTTTTGCATTTAAAACACATAAAACACTTATTTGTGATATTTTATCATTTTGATGCATTTCGAGTGTTTTCGGATGTTTTGCGGTTTAAATGATACAAAAATGATGAGTATTTAGACACTCATCACAACCTCTCATCAATCCTCTTGATAATCTTCTTGACATCCCTCTTTTCTCTAGAATTCCACCGCTTCTTCGACCCAATGCCTTCATGAATCTCTTTTAACCGATACGCTAACCCATCACGAACCTTCTTCAGAGTGTGATCACAAAACTTGTGAAGCTCATTGCACGCCATGAAACAGTTATGGTGAAGTTCACTGCGGTAAACGAATCCAAACTTTGGTTTCTTGAGAATGGTGTACTGAGAGAGTTGGTTGATATTGGGAAAGTGGAGCAACGGTTTAGTGAGATTGACCCTTTTCTGATATGATTCCACGGCAAGTTGAAGGTCTTTAACACGTTCTTGGATGACGATGCTTCTTATGAATATCAACAAGGACTTGATGTACTGCAGCTGGATGTTGGTGGAGAAATGTCGCATTCGACCTTTTACCTTAGCCAGATACATGTCTTCAATGTCGTTGAGTAACAATCTCGGAAAATCAGCTTCAGTAAAATCATATTCTTGTTCGTCTTGGCGTTTGACTTTGATTGCTTCCAGGAATGTGTAATCCCACTTTGTAGCCAAACTGACATTCATTATAGCAACGATCCTTTTGTCACTGTACACCTCTTTGTTTGAGTTTAGTACCTAGCAGCTTCTGTAGTATAGTCTTCTTCATGCAGGCCAATGATGAATTCCATATTGTGCATCGAGGTCATAGTTTACCACATTATCAACAAACATTCTTGTGGCTTCTTCCTCGATGGCAACATTATTGGAGAAGACTGTTGCCAGGATGTTGAAGGTGAGTGAGGTAGCGTATTTCTTGCTTACATCGCTACCGTGTTGAAGCAATTCCAGGTCATTGTTGAAGAAGTATTGGTAGGGAATCCTTTGTTGATCAGGTCGGCCGATGGTTGGTAGTGGCTTGGTCCAGTCAGTGTAGTAAGGAGTCTTGTCAGGTCTTGTGAAGTCGATGTTAGATTCAGGGTTGAGCCAATCAATATTTTTGGACATAGCTCGTGTGATGTTGTCGAGATGATATTCGACTTCAATAGCACTATCGGAGCTGTTCTTAAGCAGTTGAAACGCATCGTTCTTGATTCGGCGTAACTCTCCCTTCATCATCTTCTTCACTTTGAAATTTTCTTGAATAATCTTGACATGATCCATGGTTCGACCATCTACCGGTTCTTGGCCTTCCGGTAATTGAGGGGTGGCATCAACAAGCTTAGAAAACCATTCATATTCGTCAGTTTCATCTTCATCTAGCCATGATACAACTGATGTTGACCTTTTCTGCTTAAGCTTGGAGGATGATTCTTTAGGCTGCTTGGTTGATGTCGGATAGGAGGGCTGTTGTTGAGGCTCAGGAATCTCTTCGTCGTCACCACCATTGTATTGGAAATGATCACCAGTTTTCTTTGATGGTGGTGAAGACTCAAAGTCCCGAGGTTTATCAGAAGCAGGGGGACGTTGAGCAGTTCTTATGGATGTAGTGGTCTTTTGGGGTGGTGGAGTCATGGAAGAGGATTCGCCTGTTTTCTTTTGACGTTTAGGCTCGGAATCCTTGTCTGCATCATCATCATCTCTTGGTCGCTTAACCTGACCAGCCGAATCTTTACAAGATGTCTTGAGTTGATATGCCAGTAATGCCTCAAAAAGTTGTGCTTCGTCAGAAGTGAAAGTTGCAGATCGTTGAGACATTTTCATAACCAGCTTAGAGATCAGTTCTGCATCAGTGATAACAGGAGGCGGAACTGGTTTGATTTCCATGACCGCAGGCGTATTTGATAGTGTATGCTTGACCAATGACATTAGATAAGGATAGAGTTGTCTGGCAAACATTTCTCTTGTGACTCCAGGGACGCTATCGAGAAGGAACTTTTGAGTGTAGTCCCTAATCGTCTTGTCCATCTCACCCTGTATATCTCGGTTGAGAAATTGCTGGATCTGGTCTCTTTCGTCCGAGAACTCGTTCATCACATTTTGAAGTAGATTAACTCTGTCGGCAAGCTGATTCAATTTCTTGTTGACCACATTGCGTTTCCTTGCTTGCGTGACACCCTTGACAATCTTGGTCTTGGCACGTGATGCCCAAGTGTTGGTGGGTTTCTTAAATGATCGGGATGATGATTTGGTGGTAGCATCTTTGGATGGTGGTGGTGATGAATGAGATGATGAGTCAGATGAAGATGAGTCATGAGATGGCTCAGGGTATTTTGGTGGCTCAGAAGTTTCTTCAAGGTTATGTTCAGGATTAACTTGAAGATAATCATCAGCTTCCTTTTGAGCTTTAGCCTCTTCTTCAGCCTTTTTCCATGCGTCTTCTTCAGCTCTCTCCCTAGCTGCTTCTTCTATGTCTTCATCAGTTATCTTCTCATTCTTCTCTTGTTCCTCTTCTTCAAAGTCGAATGTGAATTCATCCTCTTGCTGTTGTTGTTCTGTTGATTCCAGAGTGGTGGTACCAGTTCTCTTATCGGGTTGATTAACCTCATCAAGAACTGGTATGGTTAGTGCACCACCACTGGAACCCCCAGGACCTCTGGTTTGTTGAAGAGTAAATTCTTTAGCAGCATGCTGTAGCCTCAGCTCCTTAAGAGTCTTATGGTACTCTCTTTCTTCATCCTTAGGTTCATCATCAGAGCTTTCTTCTTCTTCCTCAGCAACTGGAGTCTTCCCCTAATCTGATTTGGGACTGAGTGGTTTGTCATCAGTAGTAGATGTTAATACAAATAAGCCGTAAAAACGTTTATTTATATTTTATGATCTTCTAATGTTTTTTCGATAACAAACATAAAATTATTTTAACGAAACAAATAAAATACGTAAACTGTTTGAGCCAATAGTTTTCTAACACACTTACGTTTTCACATAAAACACTAAAACAAGTATAAGTGATTTTATGATTTAGTAATACATATGTACAACAACTAGTGTTTACATATTTAGGTAAATATATACTTAACTAGTATATACTAAAATGGGTAAAAACTAATAAATGGTATTGACCCATAACCCATGGTATTGACCCATACTCACTTGACTAGATACATTGTATCTAGTAAAAGACCCATGGATCAACTCATAACCCATGACCCATGACCCATAACCAAAATACCCATGGGTAAAGAGGAGCGTCCCATGGATCCCTAGCTTTACGCTAGCCGGATCCCTTGTGGGAGGGATCCGTGGGATCCGGGGAACAATAGATATTTTCCTCTATAAATAGTGAGCCATTTATTCATTATTTCTCACCCCTTCCCAACATACTTTCCCTTTGAGTTAAAAACTCTCTAACCCCAGATCCAAGAGATCTATGTTTGTAGTTTTGTTTTTGTGTGATTCTCTAGGTTCCTCTTAAAGGCGAGATCACCACCTTTGAAGTCAAGAAAGCTCAAGTCCATGAGTTGCCATGCTTCCTCATCATCAAGACTACTGAAGTCCTCTTGTTGATGGTTCTTTTCTTTCTTCTAAGAAGTGTAGTGTTGAAGACATTAGTAAAAGATGTCTCAAGTGTCAAAACAAAGACATTAGTGAAGGTGTCGATCTTCCGTATTGTAGGCATTAGTGAAGGGTGCCTAGAAGCCAAGTCACAAGACGTTAGTGAAGTGTGTATTGAAGATCTAGTTAAAGGCATTAGTGAAAGGTGCCTTAGATGTACATTCGATATGGTGTGTTTCGATGTACAAGATAGATTAGCATTAGATCCAAGGATATTGATATCCTTGATGATGTTGTAAGAAGGAGTTGGTCTCCTTTGGGATTAGTCGTTGGTGTAGTGTTGGGTTGTAGTTCCTCCATTGTAACGGAACTCGGTGCTTAGCCAAGTACCGGATAAAAGGTAGGCTACGTTGTGGTAGGTGTGGTTCACCTTGGTATGAAAGAACCCGGTGGTTAGCCTAGTACCGGAAAAAGAGTAGGCAACGTTGTGAAGGTTTCTCCACCATAAGGAGTCGGTGTTGTGTAGTGATTACAAACTCTCGAGTAGGTGACTCGGGGAGTGGAGTAGGGCAAGGAAGGTGTCCTTGTAGCCGAACCACTATAAATACTCGCGTTGTGGTTTTGTGCTTCTTACTCTTATCTTTTCATTATATATTTATACTTCTATATGTTTGTTTATCAACATCCAACACACACCTAAATAGATTGACATAAGTCGATCTAAATAGTTTAAAAGGAAGTTTTAATCGGCAAAACTATTCAACCCCCTTCTAGTTTTCCACAATTGGCATCAGAGCTTCATTACCAAGTTTCTTTAAGTGTATTGTAGTTTAAAAACTTGATACGATCCATGATTAATTGAAAACTACAAAGAAGGTTTTTCATAAAAACAAACACCATGTCTTTTAAAAACTCTTTGATTGGATGTTGATTAGATAACAACATTTTTCTTATTATTTATTTCTTTTATTTAATTGCACTAATCCTCCTTGTCATGTTGCTTAGCTAAAGCTCATACCTACCAAGTCATAGGAATCGCTTGGTAATAAGAATACCTTCCATAAGAAGGTATCTTAAATACAAAGGAGCCGGAATTGTCTAAGTGACATTTGTTGTGTCATTTGTAAAGACATTCCTAAGTGCGTTAAAGGTATGATTATTTATCTAAAATGACACTATCTTGATAATTAAGTATGCCTACATAGATATTTATATGATTATCGTTTGTGCATATACATGTATTACATGAAGCTTCATTAGTAAGCCTTTTCTCACATACGTGTTACTTTTTCATCTAAAGTCGTGGTATATAAAACTTGTGTTTTATTTCATTTAATCCAAAAATCATATCTTTCCAATAATAAAACAAAAACACAAATATCAAAAATTCCTCCTTCCCCATAAAACCTCCCACCGTCATCTACTCCATCAAATCCCCACTTTTACAAATCTTCCAAATTCAAAAATTTCCTCTCATTCAAAACTTCATCTTCCTCTCCATTTCATCTCATCCGAAACCAAGAAGGCTCACCATTAATATGGTTTACATCACCCTCGTGCTCATCGCCTTAACACTCATCGCTCTTGTGTTCCCTATGATGAAGTTCTCATACGGAGACATATACTTTGTGTTGTTAATCTACATTGGGATCATGTACCCAATCCTTTGTATCATTCTTAGCATTGAAATGAAATATTATTAATAGTATAGTTTATCTAGGTTATTATTATCATAATGTGTTTATCATTTCTTTTGATTTATATGTTTCATAATACATTAAAAGTCATGTATGCATGCTAAAAGAAAATGTAGGCTAAAACACATATCTTGGGATAAAATTGTAAAACCTATGTTTTTATCAAATCATTTACATTACTCTGAGACCCACGGATCTCGGCAAGTATACTAGCCGGATCCCTTTTGGAAGGGAACCGTGGGAACCGTACATCTGGACAACAGTTTTTCATGCATAATAAAAACTACTTTCTTTCTAAAAGTAATATCCCACTAGAATGTCAAAACCATAAGTGAGTTAAGTGTCATTGTTGTTAAAAACCATTGTTAATAAAAATATAGTAAAAACATTAGACAATCATTGGTTGACCACAAACATTACTTTCTATTAACTCATCGTTTCTATAGGTTCAAATATGACGCATGAATATGAGTTTGATTTTTCACTCACTAGCGTCTACACTCCGAACATCTCCCTTGAGCCCAACACACCTGGCAATCATGTCCGTGGGTTCAATAATCTCGAAAACCGTCACTTCCACGAAGGACGTATTATAGACACCTCTCTACAATTCGAAGAAGGTATCAATACCTCCTTCCGCGCCATAGGACTAGAATGTCTTCTTGAAATCAACGAGAAGATATGTCCAAGGTTCATAATGGAATTCTTCCGTCAAGTTGAACTCGTTCGTAACGAGGATCGCTCTCTTTCTCTTTGGTTTTGGATCAAAAACCAAAAGTTCGTTTTAAGTCTTGAGCGATTTGCTCACATCATCCGGATTCCAAATCATGGACAATGTGCCTTCACTGAAGATTGGTCTCTTGATTCTCTCTTCAACTTTCGTGAAGAAAATAGTCCATATTGTTCTCACATACCTTCCCTGGAGGATTTAAATCGCATAATATGCAAACCTTGACCATATTACTCCGTTCCAAACATTATCTTTACACAGGACATCCGAGAAGAGTACAAGCCCCTTGCACTCATCCTACGTGTAAATGTTTGGAGTCTTAGGGGAAATCGAGAAATCCTTCCCGCTTGTTGTGCTCACATAATGTATTGTTTGCTAACACAACAACCATACAATCTCGCCTACTTCTTCGCAAGGCGAATTGTAAATCTTCAAGGCTCCAAGAATAAACTCATCCCTTATGGAATGTTCTTGACACGCCTCTATCATAATGTCATGCATTTTCATCCTCAATTTCAAAGTCCGTTGTACGTACTTGTGAACAAGATGATGGAACCGCTAAACATATCTCTCATGAAGACTTTCTTCATTCTTGATTCCACCAACACTCATCAACCATTTGATGATCCTTCTAGCGATAACGCTCAAGGAACTTAGTAGTCTTTCAAATAGGATCAATCCTTTTGTACTCATACGTTATCAATGTAATCCAAATTCCTTCATGAAATAAAACATCTTACATTTGATATCTTAGTGTTAGAACCTCTTTAACTAACCTTGAAATATAATGCATTGTCAAAATCATTTGCATACCTTTAGTAAAGGTTCTGCTTAGCAAATAGACGGATCCCAAAGGTTGTACTAGACGGATCCCTACTCTTAGGGAACCGTGGGATCTGGCAAACAGAATGCAATTGCAAACATTGTATTTCAAACATGTCCTTAGAACACCTCACACTAAGCTAAACATAGTGTCTTAAGGTAAATTAAGTCCTTATCAAGTTAAGTGGATCTTTCCTACTCATACATAACTCATCTTGATCACAATCAAGACGTTTGTAGATCTATCGTTTCACTTAAACCCACTACTCTTCCGCTCTCAAGCTCACTCATCATCCCTCACATCTAGCCTTGGAAATCTTTCAATTATGGCAAAATTGATCATAATCATCTTTACCTCAAATTGGTCAAAATTGATCAAATTATAATTTTTCCATCTTAAGCCTTTAGGATATTTTCCAAAACATTATCCTAAGTCACTATCTGATCTCTAGGATCGTTTAGCTCAACTTGACACTCTAAAAAATCTTTAGTGTCATCTTTGTTCATTCATTGGTACTCATGAAAGTTCCAATCTCTTCCATAAAAGGCAATCATTAGCTAAATCACTCATTACCCTCAAATACTTAAGCACCCCTTTATTTAAGACACTTAGATAAACTGAAACACTCAAGAAAAAATAGGCATTAGACCTTACAAACATCATTGTTACCTTTTCTTAGCTGCTGACATACGGATCCCTAGGATTGGCCTAGGTGGATCCCTCATTGGAGGGAACCGTGGGATCCGGGTGACAGATTATGTCAAACTCTAGATAAATCAATCATTTCAAGCTCATCTTCCTAACTTAAACACTCCATCTCATCTTAAATGAGTTTCTAGATCGGTACAAACACTGAAGTTGACTCTTGTTCATGTTAATCATCACATTCCAATGAAGCTTAGTGGCTTAAGTCTTGAATGCACTTGCCAAATCCCTTGCTTTATAAACCACATTGTTAGGACTTCTAAAGTCATCATCTTCATCCTTATTTTTAGCTCTTAAGAAACCTTTGCAAACCTCTTGAAATCATCTCATCATGAGGAAAACTCCAAGTAGCAACTTATCCACCAAAAAACCACCCAAGAAAATTGCTCGTGTTATACACGAAATCTCTTCAACCGAATCATCTCCGGTCAAGCCAACAAATGTAAGGACTTCTTCTCAACCAATCAAACCAATTCCTAAAAGGATAGTACCCACAAAACTACATATGCCAAACACCACCATACCTCCTAGGCCAAACAATATCATCTCCACTAAACCATCACCATTGGTTCCTAGAGCTATCTCATTTACAACTCCACTATCATCACCACACCTCTACAATTTAGAGGATTTGCCTCCTACGCCGTCTCATCCTCCTCCGCCGGCAACATTCTCCTCATTAGGAGGAGTAATGGTACATAATCAAGGTGTTGAGTCAACATTAGCTCCGGCTTCCTTTTCGCCGTTACCATCATATAATCCCATTTGGATTATGAGAAATCATCAAAGTCAACCACCCGACCATATGGAAGTTGACACTTCTCTACCACCACCATCATTCTTGGTCGAGCCATCTTCAAATGCGCCTCCACCAATCCCTCCGTCATTTGAGGCTCCACAAGCCACTTCACTTGATCCTTCGCATCAAGCTATTTCATTTCTTCCACCACCACTACCTAGCTATGACAAAGATTGTTATCATTGTCAACATGTTGAAAGTTTGATACATGAAGTACGAGAAGACCAACGTTTCATGTTCTATCACCTCCTCGAACGTTTCGACGAGATTAAACCTAAACAAACTTGAGCTAGAGGATTTTAGTGGTTTCCTAGCTTCAAGTGTTACTTAGTTAAGTCTAGTAATTCCAAGTCATGTATTGATCATTTTCTTAGTTTTTAGAGTCATGTATATCATATCTCTAGTTTTATTAAATGAAAATACATGCTACTTGCTATATTTCCGAGTATATGATCATGTTGTATAATACTTATCTCACTTTGATATTAACATAATGTGTTACATCACCATTGCTGAAATTGATCATCAGCCAGACGGATCCCTCATATTTGCCTAGACGGATCCCTACAAGGAGGGAACCGTGGGATCCATGATACAGAAAACTATTTTTCTACTAACTTGGATCATATTTGCATGAAATTGTGCATTATACTTGTTTTCTAACATTTGTTTTGTAGTTATTCAATTTACACATGAAGACTTTGACACCCTAAAGCTAGGGGGAGCTTTGTGTCAAAGCAATACATTGCAAATTAATTGCAATATTAGGATTACATTTCATGACATCCCGTTGCAAAATTGCAATCATCAAGGGGGAGCACATTCGTCACATAGACGAAATCTTTTGCAAACTTAGTTGCAAATGAACTAGCTTAGTATTATTTTCTTGACGCCCTTACATAGGGATGGACTCGTCAAAGGGGAGTAAAGATGAGATCCTTTCCCATTACTTGCTCTCTATTTTTTATTTCTTTCACATGTTTTTTTCTAAAACAATGTGTTAGTTTCCTTTCGAAGCTCTTTTTGTTTCGACAAAAAGGGGGAGAAGAAAGTAAAAACTACAAATTCAAACTTTTACGAATTTTAGCTTTTCCTTAAAATAATTTTATTTTTTGTCATCAACAAAAAGGGGGAGATTGTTAATACAAATAAGCCGTAAAAATGTTTATTTATATTTTACGATCTTCTAGTGTTTTGTCGATAACAAACGTAAAATCATTTTAACGAAACAAATAAAATACGTAAACTGTTTGAGCCAATAGTTTTCTAACACACTTACGTTTTCACATAAAACACTAAAACAAGTATAAGTGATTTTATGATTTAGTAATACATATGTACAACTAGTGTTTACATATTTGGGTAAATATATACTTAACTGGTATATACTAAAATGGGTAAAAAATAATAAATGGTATTGACCCATAACCCATGGTATTGACCCATACTCACTTGACTAGATACATTGTATCTAGTAAAAGACCCATGGATCAACCCATAACTCATGACCCATAACCAAAATACCCATGGGTAAAGAGGAGTGTCCCACGGATCCCTAGCTTTACGCTAGCCGGATCCCTTGTGGGAGGGATCCGGGGAACAATAGATATTTTTCTCTATAAATAGTGAGCCATTTCTTCATTATTTGTCACCCCTTCCCAACATACTTTCCCTTTGAGTTAAAAACTCTCTAACCCCAGATCCAAGAGATCTATGTTTGTAGTTTTGTTTTTGTGTGATTCTCTAGGTTCCTCTTAAAGTCAAGATCACCACCTTTGAAGTCAAGCAAGCTCAAGTCCATGAGTTGCCATGCTTCCTCATCATCAAGACTACTGAAGTCCTCTTGTTGATGGTTCTTTCTTTCTTCTAAGAAGTGTAGTGTTGAAGACATTATTGAAAGATGTCTCAAGTGTCAAGACGAAGACATTAGTGAAAGGTGTCGATCGTCCGTATTGTAGGCATTAGTGAAGGGTGCCTAGAAGCCAAGTCACAAGACATTAGTGAAGTGTGTATTGAAGATCTAGTTAAAGGCATTAGTGAAAGGTGCCTTAGATGTACATTCGATATGGTGTGTTTCGATGTACAAGATAGATTAGCATTAGATCCAAGGATATTGATATCCTTGATGATGTTGTAAGAAGGAGTTGGTCTCCTTTGGGATTAGTCGTTGGTGCAGTGTTAGGTTGTAGTTCCTCCATTGTAATGGAACTCGGTGCTTAGCCTAGTACCGGATAAAGGGTAGGCGACGTTGTGGTAGGTGTGGTTCACCTTGGTGTGAAAGAACCCGGTGGTTAGCCTAGTACCGGAAAAAGAGTAGGCAACGTTGTGAAGGTTTCTCCACCATAAGGAGTCGGTGTTGTGTAGTGATTACAAACTCTCGAGTAGGTGACTCGGGAGTGGAGTAGGGCAAGGAAGGTGTCCTTGTGCGAACCACTATAAATACTCGCGTTGTGGTTTTGTGCTTCTTACTCTTATCTTTTCATTATATATTTATACTTCTATATGTTTGTTTATCAACATCCAACACACACCTAAATAGATTGACATAAGTCGATCTAAATAGTTTAAAAGGAATTTTTAATCGGCAAAACTATTCAACCCCCCCCCCTTCTAGTTTTCCATAGTATATTCAGAATAGCGAACCACCTCATCAGACTCAGTATCCTCAGAGTCTTCGTCCTTTAGTTTAAGTTTTGGCTTAGGATTAGGAATGGCACCCTTAGATGGAACTTTTCTTTTGTGGCTTGGACGCCTTTTAGGATACTTGAGGGCACTCCTAGTGCTTTCAACACTTCCAGCGCTGCCTGATCTTCTGGTCTTCTTGACTGGAATAGCTGAAGACTTTTCATCCATGAAACCGACTTTGCCTTTGTTCACTTCTTCTTGGTATCGTGAATATGATGGAAGACTTTTGATATCAGCAGTGAGAAGGCAGTCAAGTAGTACTGCACCTTGTTTCTTTTTTGATGAGTCTTTAAATCTGACAACATTCAATGTAGGCTCATACAACACAGAGTGATTGTTGGGGTCATTGATTCTCAAGGGAATGTCATGATTTTTCCCGAGAATATTCTGGATCAACAGCTTCGTGTATCTGATGAAAGGAACCTTTGTCCCAGGCTTCTTGAGGTGGGACATCATGTCTTCCCAGATCAGACTTGCATAGTCGATGTGCATTTTATTGACCATTCCCAAGAAGATTTGTAAGTGCATGAGTTTAGGATATTGATGGCAAAAGCACCCGAAACCGATGGGGAAAACCGAAACCCAAACCTGTTGGGTCGGGTTCGGATACGGGTTCGCGGGGGATACAGGTTCGGGTAGAAAAAAATAATTTTTTTCGGATACGGGTTTTAGTAATACCCGCCCGTTTACCCGTACCCGTACCCATTTACCCGAATTTTTACCCATTTATTTATTGCAATCTGCAAATAATACCCATGCCTTAATAAGTACTAACCTAGGTAATTACAAAAAATTAAATCCATACCCACGCTTGACTCTTCACTTCCCACACATTAATTCTTCATCTTCAAACTTTATCAATGGTTATGTCTTATTCTAGATCTAGACACTTCAGTTCTCACACACATGAATTTTTTTCATCTTCAAAGTTTAGTGATACTATTACTACTTACCACAGGTTCTTCACTTCTCTTATCTTTTTCTAATTGTATCTATGATAAAAGTGTAATATGAATTTGGCTTATACCACTAACGTGAGGCTATAATCAAAGTTTTTGATTTATGGTCTAAAAGAAGTAAAGCATTCAATTTTGATCAATTATTAACTATTCAATATAAAGTATTACAAAAGTCTTGACAAGTTACTTCGTAGATGTAGTTAAGGAGTAAAGGAGTCAATTATGAGCAATTAAGAACAATTATGAACAATTATAAGCAGTTACTTCATAGATGTAGTTTTATATATGCTAGTTCATGCTTATATAAGTAGTTAATTATGAATAATTATGAACGATTAGTTGCTTCATTGTATTTAACCTATGCTAGTTCATGCTTATATAATTTTAAGTTACACACAGTTTTTTTTTACTTACAGTTGATAAGCCAAACCTGCAATTTGTTATGTTTGTTCTTTTTTACTCTTTGGCTTTTATTCATTTTTTTATGTTAAACCATCTCTTGTTTAGGATCATGGATATGGATAGAGAAATACGCCAAGGTGATGATTCTAATACAACAACACAAGTGGATGGTAATCAAACTCAAAGCATGAATGAGTCTCAAGGATATGAGTCACAGGAACAACCCTTACAAGACGAAGCTACAAACTTAGTTGGGAATAAAATGAAACTCACTTCAGATGTATGGAATCACTTTGATAAGAAAATCATAAATGGTGAAGAGAAGGCAGAGTGCAAGTATTGCCATAAGCTTTTAGCAGGAAGCAGCCGGAGCGGGACAAGTCATTTACGTGAACACATGAACAATAGGTGTAAGAGGCGAAAAACTAAGGATATACGCCAACAAGTGTTGTCAATGGGACAGAAAACACCAGGTGGACAGTCAAATCTTTCTTGATATAGCTTTGATGCAAATTCATCAAGAGAAGATCTTGGTGAAATGATAATTATGCATGAGTATCCACTTGTCATGGTTGAGCATCATGGGTTTCGGAAGTTTGTACGGGGGCTTCAACCTCTTTTCAGGGTTCCATGTCGAAATACAGTCAAGAGTGACATATTGAAGATCTATGACTTTAAAAAACAAAAGACAATGAGGTATATCTTATTTATCATTTAAAACTAATTGAGATATCAAATTAGCGGCATTGTTTATATAACATTTATCTATTTCAGGATTCTGGAGAAAAATGCAAGTAGAATCGCAGTTACTACAGACATGTGGACATCAAGTAATCAGAAAAAAGGTTTCATGACAATTACAGCTCACTACGTTGATGATAACTGGAATTTACAGAGTCGATTAATGAGGTATATCTTATACTTTCTGTTTAATGTTTATGTATTTAAGGATATGTTTATCGATAATTAGAATTTACAAAGTCAATATATCTTATACTTTCTGGTAGGTTTGTTTATGTTTCGTGTCCTCATACCGCTGATGTTTTGTATGAATCATTGTGTGATTGGAACATAGATAGGAAGATATCAATAGTAACTGTTGATAATTGCACCACTAATGATGCAATGATTCAAGATTTATTAGATAAGCTACCACAAAGACATTTAAATTTTTTACTTTTTAGAGACTTGGAATTATTATCGTCAAAATGTTAAATCGTATGATACGATATTGAAGTTGTTTTCTTTGACTTCTAAAGTTTTTGAATATATTAGGGTGTTTTGGTTTTTCGATGGAGTTTTTTTACTTGATTTGTGCAAATTTGTATAACGAAGATTCAATTAGGGATAACCGATACCCGCGGGGAAAACCGACAAACCGATAGATAATACTAACCGGGTATCCATTGGGTATTCAGGCGGGTTCGGGTGTGGATATTATAAACGGGTACGGGTACGGGTTCATTAAAACCCGCCCCGAATCCGACCCGTTGCCATCCCTAGTTTAGGATGCTCATGACCGTTGTCTCTTCCAGAAACAGACTTAGCGATCATGATGTACAAGGTTCTACACGGTTGAGGAATGTTCTTTAAATCGACCGAGGAGTGCTTGGTAATTATTCCAGCTGCTTCATCATAGCCAAGATCGACCATGAATTGTAATGTAGCCTCTTCACTTGGAATTGGTACATACTCAGCAGGTTGGATAGCATGGAGAAGAAGAATTGTGCACAGATCTGCAACAGTGACGGTGACTTCTTTATCATTAAGAGCCACTATGACAGCATCTTGAACCTCAACCTTTTTCATTGTGTGCCAGAATTGATGAATATAAATTTCTGGCACAGTTGTTGAGTTGGTGAGCATATTGTTGTATGGATGAGTTTTGAGTATGTCCACAGCAATCCTGCATGAGGACTCTGAGGAGGTGAAGTTCTCAAAATCGACCTTGAGGTTGTTCTTTCCAATCTTCATGTTGTAATCAGTTGGGAAGATATCTTCCATCGTGAGCTCATTTGGTGCCTTGACATTTTCCATGATGACATCCATAT
The DNA here is from genome assembly GCA_022545495.1 of Chrysanthemum lavandulifolium. Taxonomy (NCBI): domain Eukaryota; kingdom Viridiplantae; phylum Streptophyta; class Magnoliopsida; order Asterales; family Asteraceae; genus Chrysanthemum; species Chrysanthemum lavandulifolium. Next base: position 223,960,999 of record CM040243.1, on the reverse strand, counting down.
CGTGATTTGAAAGGTATTGAGACAAAAGAACCAACATATCGAAAGACATTATGTTAGTCAAAAATTGATTTTATTGTCCAATTATTGAATTTGTTACGTTAATGAATGTTACGAGTCCCAAGTCACTTGTTGTCCAATAGTCCAAAGTTGTCGTGATAAGTGATAACGCTACACGCGTCGCTCGGGGTCAAAGGAACTTCCTTTTCTTGAGCAAGTTTTATAACACCCTAGGCAAGTGAACCTAATCGTTGTAGTGTAGTAATTAGGGTAAGCCACGGTATTGATATCGTTCTCTCAGGGAATAGTGTCGTTGTGAAGTGTACGTCGATTTAAGTCTAAAGGTGAGGATGATTATTTTTGTATTTTTATATTTTATGAAATGGAAAGGTACAAATCTCGGGGTTTGATTTGGGGTTGGTATTTCTACCGATTACTCTACTTATCTAATTAACTAAGCTAAGGATAGTCTATGTCTATTGTTGTGTGCTCGTATGATGATTTAAAGATGTGTTCACTTAGGTTTTACTACTCCTTAATTATCTCCTATTGATGGTTGATTTGTCACGTCCTTATTCCTAGTTGCGTTGTGTTTCTAAGGCTATAGGGCGTGCTTATTTGAAACTACCAAAGGGTCTTGTTTACAAATCCTCTAGTGATTTATAGACGCCTACTCTACGGTTGTCCTTGAATACTTTATCCTACAATTACCTAGATAATTATATTCTAAAGTTCACAAAGAAATTTCAAGCATTAAGTACACAACGAATAATCTAGCGCACTCTAGATCATTAGTCAACTAAGATAAGTATCAACCAATCAATATTCAATAATTAAGTTTCATATTCCTAAGCAAACACACAAATAAATTAGCGGGACATGGAGAACATGCAAGCATACACACAATCAATTAAACATAGGATAGACATAATGATAAATTGAATATATGGATTAAGATATAATCAACAAACCATTACAAGATGTTTTGGAGTGCTTGAAACCTTCAAAGTTCTTGGAAAACACCTATCTAAACCCCGAATCGGAGTTAGGGTTTAGAGCCTACAAAAGTGAAGTTATAATGTTGTATTTATAGGCGATTTTCGTCGGCAAAGAGTGACGGCGTCACACTTATAGAGTGACGCGTCACAACCATTTTTTCAGCAAATTGTAGATTTTCTCGTTCCGATCGTGGGCTTTTGAACCACCTAAATCCGAGTTCGTATGCCAAAGTTATGGCCAAAACAATATCAACTACTTCGTGCACATGCCGAGATAGTCTTGATCACCTTGTGACATCATTAGGGTTTCGTCTTGGCAAGTTAATCATGCGACGGCGTCACCTTATGACCGTGACGCCGTCCCTTCACTCTCGACTGTCTTGGTCGCATCTAGGCCGTCGAGTAGCGACGGCCTACTCCTTTAGAACCGACGTCGTCCCTTGAAAACATGCAATTTTCTTCGAGCCGTCGCAAAATTCCTTCCGACGGCGCCGCAGATATGCATGTGACGCCGTCGCCTTATGTTTCAAAAGACTTTGAGTGTCTCGATTCGACTTTGGCCATTTTCACGATATTCGCCTTTTCGTCCAAATAAGCATCATTCCACATTTTGCCTTCAAGAGACCTAAAAGTGAAAAGGAACGATATTAAGCAATAACGGATACAAAAGTGATCGAATGAGGGCTTAAATGACCCTCAAAAGGTACCTTTTAAAACCTTATCAAATATCCCTACACTTGGTATTTGCTTGTCCTCAAGCAAATGTGCTTTAGCCAATTAATTTATAAGTTGGGGTCATGAAGCATCCATTCAAAGCGGTCCACAACACATATAAGCCCATAAAAGTCATAACAAGCACGGAAATTACATACTAGCACCTCACATGGGGTGTTTGGATACTCACATCTCTCTCGGTGTATATATGAAATATAACAAATCGGAAATGGAAGATAAACACTCATTAACCGGTCCTAGTACATAGATTACCATAGGCTTGAGAATAGATCAAACCTCCGTCGCTTTGGCGAAGCACCTAGGAAAGACTATCAAAGAGGTCTTTTAAAGGGTTGTAATGTTAGGCTTACTGTAAGGAAATGAAGGGTTTGGTGGGATAGGCTATTTAGTGGTGGATAGTCAAAATCTCTATGTTGCAAGTATACGAAGAATGGCGTTGCTAAGCCAAGACTCGACACTCTAAAACTCTAGGCAACGAAAATAAACAAACACAATTTAAAAGATAGATGTAGGATGGTAGCCCATGTTTTTTTTTTTTTTTTTTTTTTTTTTTTTCACTCTTTTTTTTTTTTTCTTTTTTTTTTTTTTTTTTTTTTTTTTTTCATACACTTTTACTCTACCATCCTCTACGGTACATCAAAATGATAGGGTTTATAGACACATCCCTACACTTGAGTTTTATTACTCTAACACTAATTTGACCCGAATTGAAAAGATCAAAACACTTGGAGTACATTATTATGCAAACAAAGGGAATTTGAGTTTAACGTTCTCTTTCCTATGTTTCATAAACTTTAACTTTTCCCATGAATCCCAATCATCCCAAAGCGTATACAAAGGATATGACTCGACTTAGCAACTCATGCAAGCAACGGATAATTGAACTAAGGGTTTTGGGTGATAACATAAATTTGCACTAAAAGTGAGTGCAATAAAGGTAGGCCAAGGCGATTTGGGTGTATATTTGGGGTGGAGTGTAAACAATGCTCTTCATCGATATTCGGAAAACCGAAACATCACGAGAACCGCGAAAAGGATAGGCTCGAGGGTTAACTAGGGTATCGTGTACTAAAGATGAGTACAGTTATAAAGGGTGTGGGGAATTACTCAACCGATATGGAAGAAGTAATTATATTACGGTATCAAACAAGGGTTTATCCTAATGCCTCTTATCATTTAGTTATTCCTAACTACACAAGTGTAGTCTCACTAGCGATCTCGAATGCATCACAAAACAAGTTCTAGAATCTAATATACTACGGTTCACACTCTAAGCATTAAAGATGAATGCTTTAATTCCTACTAATCTAAGGCGATCCTCACATTTTGGGTGGAATTTAGGTGGTAAGGGTTTTGTGCTAGTCATGCAACTTCCTATCCATGAGGCGCTTTTGTTAAGACTAATGGCCCACTCTTATCGTCATGAAAAATTTTAAATTTGGCTAAAATTACCCTAACCTACATTTTCTCATGGTTTATTACACAAATACACTTGGACAAAGCAAATAGTCAAGGATAAGCATAGTTTCAAAGTTCCCGTTTATTTTCCCTCCCTACACTTAAACTGAACATTGTCCCCAATGTTCCCCGAAAGTATCAAAGTTATGATAATGGAAGTTAATTAAAAACGAAAGAAACTAATACTCCCCTGATTATCTCGGTAGGATCCGTGTAAAGTGGTGGTTAAATCCTTTTCAAGAAGAATTTATGCGTGAAAAGCTCCTTCCAATCTTATGTAACTCCTTCTTGATAAATTAAACCTGCACACTTGAAGAAAACAAACAACCCAACGCATCAAATCGAACAAAGAAAAATCACAACAAGATGTAATTCCAGACTTAAATAAGATATAATGCTTGTGGAATGGATGTTTGCAGATTTTCTAGAAAATTAAGACACGAAAATTCCAAAATTTATAAGTAGTACGTAAAACGAGAAAAGTTAGAAGTCATTTACGCTCCTACGCCGTCAGTTGAGATCTGACGCCGTCGGGTTATCCGACGTAAACCGTGCTGCGATTTTCGGAAAAATTTTGGAACATTTTATCTTTAAAATCGGGAAAATTTCCTACAAAACATCCATTATGACTCGATACAAGCATTTGACTCGAACAAACACACATGTATATCTTTTAAATAATTGTAATTCTCATGTTCACGTTTCCTTTGAAAACGTGTGTAATCCTCCCTACACTTATCCCTTATGTAAAATACTTTTATATGTAATTAAAGACAAAATAAAGCATTTTTACAAATTTAAACATGAGAATAAGCAATTAATAAAAGATATACGACACACAAATGAAAATAAAAATCAAATACACATGGGTTGCCTCCCAAGAAGCGCTTGTTTTTGTTCGAGTCACGAGCCTGACTCTACCCTTATTTAACAGATAAAGGGGAAGTTTTCCCTACACTTAAGTTTAGGCTTGATTTCTATCTCGTTTAGGTCTACTCACAAGATTCCTATCAAGTGAGATTTTTTTTTTTCTTTTTATTAGCTTCCTCGTAGTCTATCCCCCTTCTTTGTGCCTTTGTTCGTAAAACTTTTCCATTGACTCTTCCGTTCACCATTATGGAGAACGCGAATCCACTATATCCGCGATTAGGTTTTTTCGTAAGAAATTATGATATTACCAAAGTGGATTATTCAAGATGGTGGGAAGAAAGTAACCAAGTCCATAAACCTTTTGAGGATTTCACCATTCCATCAAGCCCACAAAATACCTCATCTAGTGAATCCTATGCTTCGTTTGATCCTTCACCTAGGATAGACTTTCGTGAACAACCTCCGTGTTTAGAAACTATTTTTAGTGAGGCCCTTAGGAGAACCGACCAAATTTATGAAAAGTTTATGGTAAGCAACCAAGCATTAAACCATAAGTTGGATCAATTACAAGAGTTGGTTTCATCACGACCTAAGGAAATAATACATGACGAGCATATAGATGATGTAGATGTGATTGAGGATAAGGTGATAAGTCTAGACCCACAAGGTATCCCACAGGTCCCACCATCATTTAAGGCATACACACCGCACGTAACTTACCCGGAAGTAGTAGGAGAGACTTTAGGAATCCCAATGGAGGTAGAACATTTGAACCAAACGCAACTAGAGAATATAGGTTTGAATACTTGTAGTCTCAGTCTTATTCTTAGTTCTAGGAATTTCCTAGTGTTGATGAGCGGAACCTCAATCTTTACTTCCATCCTTAAATAAGCGAGGAACCAGACCCACCCATCAACCAATTTAGTCCGGGTAGTTTTAGGATGAAGGAAGCCATTCACACACCCCTTCACATTCACGTGGCATATTTCACCCTAAGGGTGTGTATCGCTACTATCACCCGCACTTGAACTTAAGTGTAGGAAAACTTCCCTTTATCTCGTTAAATAAGGGTAGAGTCGGGGCTCGTGACTCGAACAAAAACAAGCGCTTCTTGGGAGGCAACCCATGTATATTTGTTTTTCATTTTCATTTGTGTGTCGTATATCTTTCATTGATTGTTTATTCTCATGTTTAAATTTGTAAAAATGCTTTATTTTGTTTTTAACCTCGCCTTAATTACATATAAAGGTATTTTACATAAGGGATAAGTGTAGGGAGGATTACACACGTTTTTCAAAAGAAACGTGAACATGAGAATTACAATTATTTAAAAGATATACATGTGTGTTTGTTCGAGTCAAATGCTTGTATCGAGTCATAATGGATGTTATTGGTGAAATTTTCCATTTTAAAGATAAAATTTTCCGAATTTTTTCCAAAAAAATGAGACCGGTTTCATCATGATAACTGGCGTCGAGTCGCAACGACGGCGTCGGGAGGAGTAGAAACAACTTCTAACTTTTTTCGTTTTCGTGCTACTTGTAAATTTCGAATTTTCCGGTCCTAATTTTCTAGAAAATCAAAACATCCATTCCACAAGCATTATATCTTATCTAAGTCCGGAATTACATCTTGTTGTGATTTTTCTTTGTTCGGTTTGATGCGTTGGGTTGTTTGTTTTCTTCAAGTGTGCGGGTTTTGTTTAACAAGAAGAAGATACATAAGTTTGGAAGGAGCTTTTCACTTAATAATTCTTCTTGGAAAAGATTTAACCACCACTTTTCACGGATCCTACCGAGCTAATCGGGGAGTATTAGTTTCTTTCGCTTTTAATTACCTTCTATTATCATAACTTTGATACTTTGGGAACATTGGGGACAATGTTCGGTTTAAGTGTAGGAGGAAAATAAACGGAACTTTGAAACTATGCTTATCCTTGACTGCTTGCTTTGTCCAAGTGTATTTGTGTAATAAACCATGAGAAAATGTAGGTTAGGGTAATTTTAGCCAAATTTAAAATTTTTCATGACGATAGGAGTGGGCCATTAGTCTTAACAAAAGCGTCTCACGGATAGGAAGTTGCATGACTAGCACAAAACCCTTTACCACCCAAATTCCACCCAAAATGTGAGGATCGCCTTAGATTAGTAGGAATTAAAGCATTCATCTTTAATGCTTAGAGTGTGAACCGTAGTATAATAGATTCTAGAACTTGTTTTGTGATGCATTCCGAGATCGCTAGTGAGACTACACTTGTGTAGTTAGGAATAACTAAATGATAAGAGGCATTAGGATAACCCTTGTTTGACACGTAATATAATTACTTCTTTCACTTGGTTGAGTAATTCCCCACACCCTTTGCGTTGTACTCATCTTTAGTACACGATACCCCTAGTTAACCCCTCGAGCCTATCCTTTTCGCGGTTCTCGTGATATTTCGGTTTTTCCGAATATCAATGAAGAGCATTGTTTACACCCCACCCCAAATATACACCCAATCGCCTTAGCCTACCCTTATGCACTCACTTTTAGTGCAATTATTTGTTATCACCCCAAACCCTTAGTTCAATTATCGATTGCTTGCATGAGTTGCTAAGTCGAGTCATATCCTTTGTACACGCTTTGGGATGATTGGGATTCATGGGAAAAGTTAAAGTTTATGAAACATAGGAAGAGAACGTTAAACTCAAATTCCCTTTGTTTGCATAATAATGTACTCCAAGTGTTTTGATCTTTTCAATTCGGGTCAAATTAGTGTTAGAGTAATAAAAACTCAAGTGTAGGGATGTGTCCATAAATCCCTATCATTTTGATGTACCGTAGAGGATGGTAGAGTAAAAGTGTATGCATCAAAAAAAAAAAAAAAAAAAAAAAAAAAATCGAAAAAAATAGAAAAGAGAAAAAAAAAAAAATAGAGTGTGATGAAAAAAAAAAAAAAAAAAAAAAAAAAACATACTGCTACCATCCTACATCTATCCTTTAATTTTATGTTTGTTTATTTCAGTTATCTAGAGTTTAGAAGTATCGAGTCTTGGCTTAGCAACGCCATTCTTCATATGCATTTAACATAGAGATTTTTGACTTACCACCACTAAATAGCCTATCCCACCAAACCCTTTGTTTCGCATCGTAAGCTAACATTACAACCCTTTAAAAGACCTCTTTGATAGTCTTTCCTAGGTGCTACGCCAAAGCGATGGAGGTTTGATCTATTCTCAAGCCTATGGTAATCTATGTACTAGGACCGGTTAATGAGTGTTTATATCCCATTTCCTATTTGTTATATTTCATATATACACCCGAGAGAGATGTGAGTATCCAAACACCCCATGTGAGGTGCTAGTATGTAATTCCGTGCTTGTTATGACTTTTATGGGCTTATATGTGTTGTGGACCGTTTTGAATGAATGCTTCATGACCCCTAACTTATAAATTAATTGGCTAAAGCACATTTGCTTGAGGACAAGCAAATACCAAGTGTAGGGATATTTGATAAGGTTTTAAAGGTACCTTTTAAGGGTCATTTAAGCCCTTATTCGATCACTTTGTATCCGTTATTGCTTAATATCGTTCCTTTTCACTTTTAGGTCTCTTGAAGGCAAAATGCTGGAATGATGCTTATTTGGACGAAAAGGCGAATATCTGAAGAAAATGGCCAAAGTCGAATCGAGACACTCAAAGTCGAAACATAAGGCGACGGCGTCATCAGATATATCGCGACGCCGTCGGGAAGGAATTTTACTGACGGTCGGCGAAATTGCATGTTTTCAAGGACGACGTCGGGTTCTAAAGGAGTAGGCCGTCGTTACTCGGACGGCCTAGATGCAATCCGACGACGTCGAGAGGCGGAAGGCGACGGCGCCACAACCTAAGGTGACGCCGTCACAAGTCGATCAAGTCACAACATGTGCTTGAAGTAGTTGATATTGTTTTGGCCATAACTTTTGCATACGAACTCGGATTTAGGTGGTTCAAAAGCCCACGCGACCGAACGAGAAAATCTACAATTTGTTGAAAAATGGTCGTGGCGCGTCACTCTATAAGTGTGACGCCGTCACCCTTGCCGACGTAAAATCGCCTATAAATAGAACATTATAACTTCACTTTTGTAAGCCCTAAACCCTAAGTCCGATTCCGGGGTTTGGGTGGGTGTTTTTCCGACAACAAGGGTTTCAACCACTCCATAAACATCTTGTAATGGTTTGTTTGTTTATCTAATCCTATGGTATGTCTTCAATTCTCAAAATTGTTGCTTGCTCTTCATTAATTATGTGGCTAATTCACCTTGTGTTTGCTTATGATTGTGTGAAACTTGTATATAATTAATTAGATCTTATTGATTTCGTAGTGATGCTTGTGTCTATCTTCATCATTAGGGTGTGACAACTTCAATGAATCTAATTGGTTTAGTTTATAATTCTTGCATCCCTCATCTCTTGTTTGATTGGTTGTTTCTTATCTTAATTGTAATTAGCTTAGGAGTGCGACTAGGCTATCGTTGTGTTTAATACTTGATAAATCTTTGATAGTTTATGAATGACTTGGTGGATTTCGTTTACTAAATCAAAGATAACCTTAAAGTTAGTTTATGAATGATTAAGTGGATTTTGTTTACTACACTTAAAGGTGACTTCAAAGAGTTAGGGAGATACGCATACCCTACAACCTTAGACACACAACGCAACTAGGAATAAGGACGTGACAATTCAACCATCAATAGGACGTGACAATTCAAGTGGGTAGAATTGGATAGCTAGCAAGGGTAATACATCATAAGTAGATACGCTTCACGTTCTTGGTAGATCCCTTAGTTAGTTAGTATCTTTTGGAATAGTTGACTAGCAACTAATTCCACCCCATATCGAAACCCGAGTTCGCACCTTTCCATTCCATAAAATATAAAATACAAAAATAATCATCCTCACTTTAGACTTAAATCGACATATAATTGACCCTAGACGACACTATTCCCTAGAGAGCGATATCAATACCCGTGGCTTACCTAATTACTACACTACAGCGATTGGGTTCGCGCCTAGGGTGTTATAAAACGACCACGCCGAAGAAGGAAGTTCTTTGACCCCGAGCGGCGATGGCGTTATCACGCGATGCCGCTACGCGGGTCAAAGGAACTTCCTTTCTTCGAGCAAGTTTTATAACACCCCAGGCGCGAACCCAATCGCTGTAGTGTAGTAATTAGGTAAGCCACGGTATTGATATCGCTCTCAGGGAATAGTGTCGTTGTCAAGTGTGCGTCGATTTAAGTCTAAAGGTGAGGATGATTATTTTTGTATTTTATATTTTATGAAATGGAAAGGTACAAATCTCGGGGTTTGGATTGGGGTTGGTATTTCTACCGATTACTCTACTTATCTAATTAACTAAGCTAAGGATAGTCTATGTCTATTGTTGTGTGCTCGTATGATGATTTAAAGATGTGTTCACTTAGGTTTTACTACTCCTTAATTATCTCCTATTGATGGTTGATTTGTCACGTCCTTATTCCTAGTTGCGTTGTGTTTCTAAGGCTATAGGCGTGCTTATTTCCTAACTCTTTGAAACTACCAAAGGGTCTTGTTTACAAATCCTCTAGTGATTTATAGGCGCCTACTCTACGGTTGTCCTTGAATACTTTATCCTACAATTACCTAGATAATTATATTCTAAAGTTCACAAAGAAATTTCAAGCATTAAGTACACAACTGAATAATCTAGCGCACTCTAGATCATTAGTCAACTAAGATAAGTATCAACCAATCAATATTCAATAATTAAGTTTCATATTCCTAAGCAAACACACAAATAAATTAGCCGGACATGGAGAACATGCAAGCATACACACAATCAATTAAACATAGGATAGACATAATGATAAATTGAATATATGGATTAAGATATAATCAACAAACCATTACAAGATGTTTTGGAGTGCTTGAAACCTTCAAAGTTACCGAAAACACCTATCTAAACCCGAATCGGAGTTAGGGTTTAGAGCCTACAAAAGTGAAGTTATAATGTTGTATTTATAGGCGATTTTTGTCGGTAAAGAGTGACGGCGTCACACTTATAGAGTGACGGCGTCACAACCATTTTTTCAAAGCAAATTGTAGATTTTCTCGTTCGATCGCGTGGGCTTTTGAACCACCTAAACCGAGTTCGTATGCCAAAGTTATGGCCAAAACAATATCAACTACTTCGTGCATGCCGAGATAGTCTTGATCGACTTGTGACATCATTAGGTTTCGTCTTGGCAAGTTAATCATGCGGCGGCGTCACCTTATGACGTGGACGCCGTCCCTTCGACCGACGCTGTCTTGGTTGCATCTAGGCCGTCGAGTAGCGACGGCCTACTCCTTTAGAACCCGACGTCGTCCCTTGAAAACATGCAATTTTTCTTCCGAGCCGTCGCAAAATTCTTCCCGACGGCGTCGCAGATATCTTGATGGCGCCGCCGCCTTATGTTTCAAGCAGACTTTGAGTGTCTCGATTCGACTTTGGCCATTTTCTTCAGATATTCGCGCCTTTTCGTCAAATAAGCATCATTCCAAACATTTTGCCTTCAAGAGACCTAAAAGTGAAAAGGAACGATATTAGCAATAACGGATACAAAGTGATCGAATGAGGGCTTAAATGACCCCTCAAAAAGGTACCTTTTAAAACCTTATCAATAAGTTACGTGATAATCTTCATTTTGAATTTTAAAGTCCAAATTTTCACTCATTCACACAACATTTTAACCATTATTGCTTATTAGTGACATTTTGGTCTTGTGATGTTATGAGTAACTTATTACAAGTTTGTACGCGTAACATTTCATGGGTTAAGTTACAATTTTGACTTAAGCGTAGGATTGTAAGCTTATGCGTAAACAAAGTAACCATACGTGTAGGATTAAGCTTATGCGTAGGAGTCACTCTTACGCGTAAGAAGCTTATGCGTAGAAATGATCCCTTAGCATAAAGCTTACGCGTAAGCGTATGTTGGGGGCTTACGCGTAAGGTTTACTCGTAAGAGTAAGCCTTATGCTTAAGAGTCCAAGTTTACGCATATCCTTCACAGGATACGCGTAGTCCCATTGTAGAACCTTATGCGTATAAGTTACGCGTAAGATTGCTCTTATGTGTAACGTCTACGCATAAGGTGATCCTTAAGCGTAAAGGCCATTTTTACCCTTGATTCCGAATTGGAACGCGTAATACCTGAAATAGATTAATCATAACATTCATATTAACAATTTATTCAAACCCTTTCAATATCACATGATTTCATGATTATGTCCAGTTACGCGTAGAATTTGGTTATGTGTAAGGTTAAACCCTAAACATTCAATCTTACGAGTAAACAATCTAGCCATGGAAAATCTACCAAATGATTTCTGGGAGGTCTTAGATGTAAGAGAAGATGTTATCAATGACTTTTAACATCAAAAGTATCATGAATCAAAAGTACCTAAATTTTCGAATACATAAACCCTAAATTCTAATTACATCAATTTGTTGTTTCTGGGTTAGATTCAAAGGTGTTAAATGTTAATTAAACATGTATCCAACACATCTCAAGCAACTAATTATCCTAAAACACTCACAATAGTAAATACCCAAATCCACGCATAAACCCTAAGTCACGAATAAGATCAAAAACATTTTCTGGGTTGATATTTTTGATGAAAATGTTCATAAACTTGTTTTTAATCACTTTGACACAACCGTTTTCATCAAAAACACCCCAAGGTGATTTCATGTTCATACGCATACGCGTAGAACACAAAATCATCATTTTTTTAAAATCTAACCGTTAAAAATAAATAAGGTTTAAAACCTATGTTTGTAATCAATCAAGGAAGCTTTTAACACTTACAAATTTGATGATTAAAGCACGGATTTAAGGATTGAATTATAGGCGTGGATGATAGTAGTTGAAAAATTAAATGCTTGAAGTAAATGTAAAAGTATAGTTAGGTGGAGTGTTTTTGTAAAATTAAGTTTTAACTTTTGACAAGTATAGCCCCTCCACCTCAACCATTTTCAACCACACCCATAACTTCCATTTTGGTTAAGCAAGACGTGATAGTTTGGAAAGAAACTTGACAACACTACCCCTCGACTTTAGAAATAGTAAACTTTTGAAAATTTGAGTTCGAGGAGTGTTTAAAGAACGTATCCACCATTATCAAAGATACAACCAATGTAGGGTAACATGCAAGTACAATGTTTTATGAAACAGAAAAATATTTACAATCTCCCCCTCAACACTTGTCCTGGTAAAATAATGAAATGATTGAAAGAGCAAGGTGTTGACGGAAGATTTGTACTTGCAATGTTGGAAGAAGTTTATATAGGAGAATATTTTTGTGTTTTATCAGATTTTATCATTTTCTATTTTGTTTTGAAAAATTATTTACAAAAGAGGTTTTGGTGTTTGACTGGTTTTAAGAATGTGTTAAAAATTCGTCCAGTTCCTCTGGAGTCAAACACCTCATGCCAATTCGGTGGATCAACTCAGTAAACCTAGCATGAGCTAAGGCTTTGGTGAGAAAGTCCGACAGTTGATGTTCAGTACCCACAAAGTATAATTCAACGGTACCCTTTTCCACATGCTCCTTGATGAAATGATATCGAAGATCGATGTGCTTGGACTTCGAATGTTGAACAGAGTTGCATGATATTGCAATAGCACTTCGATTGTCGCAGTACATAGGTATTATGTCAAATACATAACCATAATCTTTGAGTTGTGTTCTCATCCAAATGACTTGAGCACAACACGCAGACATGGCTACATATTCGGCTTCAGTTGATGACAGCGATGTACAATCCTGCTTCTTCGATTGCCATGACACCAGTTTATCACCAAGAAATTGTAAAGCACCTGAAGTACTTTTCGAGAATCTAAGCAACTGCGTGATCGTGTCGAAAAAGCTATTAGATCAAAACCGAATCCTTCGGATACGGATCCCCAAATTAATGGTTCGCTTGATGTATCGGAGGATTCTTTTAGCCTTAGAGAGGAGATTTGGTTGGTCGCGATCGATAACAGAACAAAGATATCTGCAAATACAATGTCGGTCTCTTGGTCGTTAGATACATGAGAGACTTAATAACACTTTGGTATTTGGTAGGGTCAACCAATTTCCCATACAAATCGTCAGTTTCTTGGTATGTGCCATTGGTGTGGCATAGGTATCATGACTTTGCATTCCATGTTTGTTTAAAATTTCAAGAGCATATTTGGATTGACTTAGGAAAATACCACGGGGTGATTGATGAACTTGCAGTCCTAGAAAGAATGTAAGTTCACCCATCATGGACATTTCAAAATGTGTTTTCATAAGTTTTGAAAAAGCGTTTGAGTAATTTAAATGTGTTGACCCAAAAATGATGTCATCCACATAAATTTGAACGATTAAAATGTGTTCCCCGTGATATTGTATAAATAGTGTTGGGTCGACCGATCCTTTGACAAAATTGTGAGATATGAGAAAGGATGACAACTCATCGTACCACGCCCGAGGGGCTTGTTTGAGACCGTAGAGAGCCTTGTTCAGTTTGTAGACGTGATTAAGGAATTCAGGATCAAAAATTCTTCTGGCTGACTAACATAGACCGTTTCCTTCAGTTTACCATTCAGGAAAGCGGTTTTGACATCCATCTGATAGACCGTGATGTTCATGTAGCGGTGAATGCCGAAAAATCCGTCTGACCTCAAGTCTAGAAAGCGGTGCAAAGGATTCCTCAAGTCAATCCCTCTTCTTGTCTATAACCCTTAGCCACCGGACGTGACTTATTTCGATAACCGTACCTTGACATCCAACTTGTTTTTCCAAATCCATTTAAAACCAATAACATAGACCCTGTTGGTTTTTCAACCAATTCCATACTTCTAGGCGTTTAAAGCGATTAAGTTCTTCTTGCATGGATTCAATCCGGTTGTCATAATTCATTGCTTCTTTAATGTTTTGGGTTGAGTTGGCAAGCGGTAAGTGCATAAATGCAATGTTCACCTTCAGTTTGAAGGCGTTGTCTAGTTACGACTGGTTGATTCGGGTTTCCAATGATGTTCACAAGAGGATGGTCTTTAGTCCAACGATGTGTGGAGGGTTGATGTTGATATACATTGTGCAGATTAGGAGGATTCAAATGGCTTGTGGATGATTCCGCAACATCAGAAGTGGCAGTTTCATTAGCAAATGGATTAAAGAACGCATTTGGATCATAATCTGCGGGTGTAGGTACTTCTTGGTTCAGAAGATCATCAGTTGGTTCAACGTCATTGGATGTGGTTTGTTCGGCTGTTGTTGTAGAATCAATTGGAGGTGCTTCGTCAACAGTTGTTGTTGTTTCAGGTGTATCGAGGATTGGAGTATTATCGGGTTGAGCGGTGAAACATTTGATACATCCGAACACGTTGATCAATATCATCACTAAACAGAGGAGCAAATAGTTGTTCCATTTGACGTCGAGTAAAAGTGTAAGCTTGGTTTAGCTGATGATGCAGTTTGGGGGAAGTTTAGACGGTTATGTCCAGGTTCCAAGCTGTTTTGCTCAGAAGCCATTTCAGTAAGCTCATCAAAATTGGCATGAATCGTTTCCATAATCTCCCTTGTACGACGATTCCATATCCGGTATCCTTTAGAATTTTTACAGTATCCAACGAAGACTCCAATGTCAGCTTTAGCCTTGAGCTTTCCAAAGTCATCACGATCATTATTCGGGTAACAAAGAGCACCAAATACATGAAAGTGTTTGAGATTCGGTTTATGGTTATGGATAAGCTCTTAAGGTGTTTTGTTGTGGCGTTTGGTTATCATAGAACGGTTTTGAGTATAGCATGCGATTGACACGCATACGCCCACAATGTCTGGAAGTTTTGCATTTATCAACATCGTTCTTGCGGCTTCCACTAACATACGGTTTCGTCTTTCAACAACACCATTTTGTTCTGGGGTCCGTGAAATTGATGTTTGATGCTCAATTCCCACTTTCTCATAGTATGCACGAAGAGTTTGATTCACAAATTCAGTTCCTCTAATGGTTCTAATTTGTCGGACTGTATTCCGGAGCTAAACTTGAATTTTGTGAGAAAGGTGATGATCATATGTGGAGCTTGATCTTTACTTCGAAGAAAATAAACCCAAGTCCATCTTGAGTAGTCATCAACAATTACTAAAATGTAGCGTTTCCCATTAATCTTCTTCACACGCATCGGGCCACACAAATCCATGTGAAGAAGATGAAGCACATGCTGGGAGTTGTGTTCCACCTTTGAAGGAAAGTAATCACGAGTGCTTTTTCCTTGTTTACAAGCTGAGCATAGATGATCTTTAGAATACCGAAATCTTGGGAGACCTTCAATAAGTTTGTAACGTGCAAGATTGGTTATGGTTTGAAAGTTTAAGTGTGAAAGATGACGGTGCCATAGCCAGGATTTTGTAGATGTTGCCTTAGAGAGTAGACATATGGGAGATGAAGCAATCATGTCTTGCATTGAGATTATGTAAAGACTTGATGTGCGGTTTCCAGACATAAGATCGTTTCCTTGTAAATCACGAATGAAACAATTTTTCTCCCTAAAAGCAACTTCCAAATCTCCATCACAAAATTGACCGACTGAAAAGAGATTGTGACCTAGACCTTCCACATAATAAAATCTGCTAATTTCGATGTTCCCATTGATGTAATCTCCGTAGCCCATGATAGCTGCGAAGTGATCATTCCTGAACCTGACAGTGTCGCTAAACTTTGAGACAAAGTTTGATAACAGTTTGAGATTACCTGTCATGTGCCGGGAACAGCCGCTATCAACAATTCAAAGGATGATCTGTATCACCTGCATTACACACAGACGACACAGGTGGAATAGAAGTAGAGGTGGAACCCGAAGAGTTAGAGGGTTCCGTTACAGATACACACATATTAATGGTTTTAGGAATCCATTTAAATCCTGGTATGTTTTTTAACCATCTCTGCCAAGTCCAACTAGTCTTTGCTTTGGTCTTAGTGAATGCACTAGGTGATAATTTCTTCCTAGGAGGTGAAGTGGGTTCTATGGGTGCATCAATGACTGTTGTAGAAACACTAGAAGGCGGTTTACCTAGCACAGACTTAGAAGTATTAGTGGGCCTAGAGGTATTCCATTTTCTATTGTTTCGTTTACTAGATAAGATAGCATTAGCAACACATTTATCATGACATCCAGAAAATATGCTTTTACGAAAACCAACACAAGATGCTTCAAACATAACATTCAAAGTACTTAAAGGTTCAGCATTCGTTACATCACTTTCTCTATTACATTTGTCTAACGCAATGTCTAAAGTGGGTGCAACTTGAGTTTTATTCAAAGTCCTAAGGTGTTCTTCTACTTCAGAGGTCTTTATTGTTCTTCTCTTACGTTGTAACTTCCTATTCTTCCTTGTTTTGCGCTTAAGCTGTGAAGTGCTAGCGTTTGGAAAAGAGGCAACTATTCCTGTTTCAGTGGAAGGAAGCACATTAGTATCTTGTGGTTTGTCATTAGGCATTCTAGTATCAATTTTAAATATTCCTGGGGCAAGTGCATTAGTGTTACTAATCTTATCTTGCGTAAGTTTCACAAACTCTGCTTTCAATTCGTGGATAGTGTGTAACAAATCTTGATTTTCAGAGCGAGTGTTTCCATTTTTTCGTAAAATTTCTTTGGTATATGCAAGATGATCATCAGCATCTTTTGGCGCTTGAGCACGAGTCTTTTTGAGTAAATCAAATATGACACCATATTCAGTTTTGACTTTGGCAATTTCTTTTTCATATTTTGAAATTTGACACTTTAAAGACACGTTTTCATCATCCAGTTGTTCTAATTTTGGATCAAGAGATTTTGAACGTAACTGGTTAATCTTGTTTTGCAAAGCAAGTTCACGATTTTGACAATCTTTTTGACACCATTGAAGATGACGTTTTGCATTGGAAAGCTCATTTAACAATCGCTCATTTTCAATTTTTAAAGACTGGATTTGTGACACATTATCGGTATTCTCAACATTTTCAACAGAATCAACAACGATATAATCAAATGCATATGCAACAGTATGTAGTAACACAACATTTATGGTATCAGCACATATAACATCTTCCAAGAGTCGGTCAACATGATTTCTTAACATTTTCTTTTTACGTTTAGTATTTGAAATCGATGTTTCTGTTTGCGCGAAATTTTTTTTCTTAAGACCAATCTCCCGTTCCCAATATATTGCACACATTTTTAGATTTTAGACATGTTGTAAAAGTCCTTTCTGAAAAATATCCCTTTGTTGTCGCGCAAATGGCGATTGAAAATGTTCAGCTTTTATTTCAGAATTAACTTCAATTTCATGTTCCAAAAGTTTGATGTCAGACATGAAAGTGTCAAAGTATTTTAGAACCTGACATCGTTCAGCTAATGGCTTTATTTCACTAAAAGAAGGTAAAGGACCGTTAATTTGTGCAACATTGGGTCGGGAATCATCATTAGATGAGGACTCAAGAGTAGGTGTGTTAGAATTATCCTGTTGTGTGACGAAAGTTATGGCTTTTGAATAGTTAAATGGTTTGTTATAAACAACATTTTCCAATTTTAACCGACTCTCGTCTTCTGCATCTAATTCCTCCATACGGTTATATTCAACAACACTCATAATTAAATCATCAATCCTATGTTCTGCACTGTAAACTTGAGGATTTGGTTTAAATGCTCTATTTGAAAACTTTGGTTTGTAATCAGCAAGAATTGGTCCATATCCATTTGGATTAGGTTTAAAAGTAAACTTTTGAATCGTTGTGATTGACTCACCATGTTTGTAAACAACATTTCGAAACTTTTTGATTTTGTTTTGTAAGTCGACAATTTCATCAAGATAGTCATCTATTTGTTTCCTCGAATGCTTTTTATACTCACAAAACTGTTTTTGACAAGTTAACAACTCAGACTTGACTTTTTGAGTTTCCGAAGTAAGAGCGTTAAGTTGTTGTTTATGATCAAATTTCAATTATTTTATTTGAGACAACAAAGCATTCTTGGATGCAACTAGATCACAAATCTGTTTTTCCAAAGATTTTTCATTTTGGTAAGATTTAGAAAATGCGACTTCAAAACCTTTTTCACGTTTCTCTTTAGTTTGAAAAATGTTGAGTTGGAACTTATAGCATTCATTATCCTTAGTTAACAGTGCAATTTTATGTTGCAATTTCTTATTGATCTCATTGCACTTATCCAGTTGAGATTTGTTGGTCTGAATTAATTTGGTCATGAGTTCAAGATCTGGATTAGACAAAGGTTCATCTTGTTCAACTTGAGTCTCGACATAGTCATTATTTAGATCCTCAAATATGACCACGGAGTCAACTTGATTATCAATATTAACCATAAGGTCATCTTGATCGTCAAATATGACTACGGGATCCATTTGATTTTCGTCAGAATGAGATGTAGAAGGCTCATGTTGAACACTCTGTGCCTTGTCGGATGCAGATGTTGACGGAGATATCAGATCATGTATAAGTATGTTTGGATCCGGTACCTGAGACAAGCCATCAATGTCATACACTGGGCATGTGTCACTCATGTGGAGCTCTTGCATGTTTGCCATTAACATCACAGCTTCATTAGCCTGCAAGTCCTCCATGTCATCATCGGAATCTGCATTTGCCATGAAGCTCTGTTTCTTGTTGGTAAGAGTTCCACCAGCTTCATCCTTGAGAGCCAAGAGTAAAGCCTCTTTTTGATAAGCGCTGCCTCTTGTCCTCGGCTTTGGGCATGCATTAGCTAGATGACCCTTCTCATTGCAGTTATAGCATCGGAGACCATTAACCCCAGTCTGAGCATTTCCCTGATCAACCACTTGAACCCGTTGTTGTGGAGCACCCATGTTATTCCTTCCATTAAACCCTTGACCACTATTCATCTGACGACCATTTCCACGATTCTGAACCTCAACCCTTCCATTGT
The DNA here is from genome assembly GCA_022545495.1 of Chrysanthemum lavandulifolium. Lineage (NCBI taxonomy): Eukaryota > Viridiplantae > Streptophyta > Magnoliopsida > Asterales > Asteraceae > Chrysanthemum > Chrysanthemum lavandulifolium. Next base: position 223,941,983 of record CM040243.1, on the reverse strand, counting down.
TAACAACAGCTTGATTCCTTGTATTTGATGAGGTGCGAATGCGGTTGTTGGATTTGTTAGCAAATCGTCCGAAGGCTCTTGCAATCATAACAAATCCTTGATTCAATGCATCGAAGGCTTCTGCATCCTCATTTGATTCACTGTAGAGTGCTTGATCATTGTTGTTGTTGTATGGAACCAATTGAGTTTCTTGGGATTGTTGTTGTAATGGATCATATGGTGTAATCTGAGCAGTTGGTTGTGGAGGGTTTGTGAATCTGATTTGCAAGGTCGGAAGTGAGGATAACATGCTTGAGCCCATAAAGCAAGAGTTTGATTATCCGGAGTGAAGGTGAAGCGAGGGACCCACGGATGATTCTTTCTTTGTCAACTTCCTTTTGGTAGTGCTTCAAATAGTCATACAACAATCCGTATGTAGCTTGATGAAGATTCTTCGCTTGACGGATGAATGTAACATACTTTTCCCAATCAGGACCAAGAAAGCTCAGGAACTTTGTGTTGATTGCAATCCTTGGCATAATGATATTAAGTTTATCCAAGTCATTGATGATGTCTGAGAACCGATGATGATATGACTCTAATGTCTCCCCTCGTTCAATAATGAAGTGTTCATATGCTAAGTAGAATTTTGATTCCATGTCTTCTTGATTGAGTTCAGTGCCTTCCGTTAGAAGATGAATGTGCTCCCACATTGCTTTAGCAGTCTTCTGAGCATCAACACTACGAAGTAACGGATTGGGTAACCCAAAAGGATATATTGCATTGCAAGTTCATCAGCTTCTAAGTGAAGAAGTTGGTCAGTAGTAAGTTGATCAAGACCGACAATGTTAGTGATATCATCTCTTGGTGGATTGGCAGTCGGATCTCCGGGTACAGTGATAGTAGGCATTTGAAAAGGACCTTCAAGGATGACCTTCTTCAAAAACTTACCATGTGGCCTCTTGAGATCACAAAACCTAAAGAACCTTATCACCCATTGATCGTAGTTTCCGGGAGTAAGCATTGGAGGTCTGTCAAGGGATCCAACTTCATAAATGGATTGTTGGCTACTTAAAGCTTCACACATCTTTGCAAACCAAGAGGGTTCCTTTGGTGTTGTAACATTCATAGCATACTTGGGGGGATACTAATTTTGAAAGTATGTATAATGTTGTACTTGTTGACGAGGGTTTGGTGGAACCATTTGTGGTGGAAGAGGATTTGCTCCTTGAGGAAAGTGTTGAAATTGTTGTTGAAATTGTTGCAATTGTTGTGGAGATGGTGGAGGATATTGTTGATAGAATTGTTGTTGTTGTTGTTGTTGAGGATACTCATGAGGAAAGTTGCTAGAGTATGGTGGTTGAGACATCTTGAAACTTGTGTTGATGATGGATCTTTGTAGTCGAATGAAACTTAGAGTTTGTTGATGAAGTAACCTTATGTGTAGAAACCAGCTTGGGCATAGAGATACCCTTACGCGTAATACCCAACTTACGCGTAGACAGGAGTTTACGCATATGAATTGCTTACGCGTAGACTTGAGAAAAACTTAGCTTAAGTGTAAACCAGAGACTTAGTAGTAGGATCCTTATGCGTAATACTTCCTTAGGCGTAAGACAAGCTTAGGCGTAGGAAATGCTTAGGAAAAGAAGATTCTACGTGTAAGAATTAAGCTTAGGCGTAAAACTAGGGTTTTACCCAAAAATCCTTTACACTTATACCAGTTTAAAAGATATCCAAAGTCGAAGTGTTTTCAGGCTTATCCAAGCAAGAAAACACTGAGTAAACCAACAGCTGTGAAGATCAAATGATGAATTTCTTACGCGTAACAGGCAGCTTATGCGTAGACTTTGTGCTTACGAGTAAAACTAGGGTTTTGTTACGAGTAGAAAATACCAACTTTCACCAAAACTAATTTTTATGCCCAAAAGAGTTTTGTAACCTGATTTTAATGATGAAAGAGCTTCAATATCACCAAAATAACACGAAAGTTTGAAACTTGATGAACAAAAACTACTTTATCCTTGCGCGTAGAAAAATGTACACGAATAAAACCAAGCTTAAAAACAACTCTACACACGTAAAGTTTGAAACTTGATGCATAAAACTTGAAGTTTAACACTAAATAAACCTTAAACCACAAGAATCTTGAGTTTACAAGTGTAAAAACTAAAGCTTTATGCATATGAAAATTTATAGACTTAAAACTCACGCGTATGACAATGAAACTTCAAAAACAAAGTGTTTCACCCAACTAGATGACGATTGATACCACTGTTAGGTCACCATAATATAACACAAGCATCAATATGTAAGAAATAGGGAAGAAGAGATCGGTTGAACTCTAAACAAACAGACACGTATGGATATTGATAAAAGTTATGCGTAGGTGCTATTGCAAAGTGAACAACCAACCTTAAAATGAAGGTTTACAAAGGTATTTATAGGGGAAGGGACTAGGGTAACACTACAAGTTCCCTTCCTTCCTTATTGGACATGGGCCAATGCTTATGGGCTTTCTACATAAGCCTTGCCATTAATACAAACATAAAATCCTAATTAAGCAACCTATTACATATTGATTACTAAGACTTAAAATATAGTTTAGGAGTGATTCCAACAAAAGGGTTCCGCCCGTATAATAATTTGGTGCCGCCTGGGTCTGACAGCAAGATTACCAAAATCTTACCAAAGTCAACCATATCTATCCAAGATTGTGTAAGATATGTAGAGTCTAAATCTACACAAAATATCTAGTGAAATCTTCTAGAGATTTCAATGATGCACTACATGATATCATGTATTGTTTTTCTATTTTTAGAAATATGTTAAATGTAAATGCATATGTAATGTTTTTGTTTTTAAGAAACCAAAAAATGCTTGATCTAAAAATGTTAACATACATTATGGTTTAGAGGCATATTAACAATATGATTAATTAACATGTAAATGCTTGAGTGATGAAGATATTATTTGATAAAAAGCTTGTTTTAATATCTATTAAACTTGACAAGCTTTAAGCTTTATAAAAATTAAATTTACTTTTGTCGTTAACAAAACTTAGGTAAAGATCATAAAATATAAGTAACGTTTAATGACGATATTTGTATTAACAATCTCTCCCTTTTTGTTGAGGACAAAACATAAATTTTATTTTTATAAAATATGTAAACTTTGTACAAGAGTTATAAAAATATGAAATTAATTTTAGAACTTGAAATATTTAGATAAATATGATAATGCTAGTATGTCCAATTTAGACATGATGTTGACTTTTCAGAAATTCAAAGTATGCAGTTGACTTTATTTGAAAGTCAAAGTTTTCATTAGTCAAAGTTTGATGTTGACTTTTCAGAAAGTCAAAGTATGCAGTTGACTTTTTATAAAAGTCAAAATTGTCTAAGTTCTATAATATTTCTCCCCCTTTTTGTCTCAACAAAGAGAAGATGCGAGGCAGAATATGTAATGAGCCCGAGCCATTATCTCCCCCTTGACCAATGCTCCCCCTAAATTGGGTGCCAAGAGAAAGATACATGGATTGTGAAAAAGCTACAAAAAAGATGTTAGTAATAAGCATCATCACAAGCATTTTCAAACACCATGTAACAATCAACAAGAATATAAGAAACACCATTCATTTGTTAAATTTTTCATGATATAAAAATCATGAAAAGGGAACACAATGAAGTGTTAGTACATGAATAAAATCCTAAAAAAAAGATAATCCTAGAAAATTAAAAAAATACAAAGAAAATCCTAGAAAAAATAAAAATGCTTAAAGGAAATAAACTAGGAACCTCCTATTGAGGTGGTGGATGAGCAAGAGCATTGATGCGCTTTAGGATGTGATTGAGGATGAACCTCATTTCATCTTGAAGCTCATGGACCATCACCCGGGTCCTTTCGGTAATGTGGGCGATCCGCTCACAATTTGAGCAACCGTGTCTAGGAGGGTAGTATGGTTCATGATTTTGTGGTGGTGGAATGGTGGAGTTGTTGGTGTAGGTGGTTGAAGTGGTAATTATGGAGGCTAGCAAAGCACTTTGCATTTGCATGGTCTCACTAAGATGAGAGTCCACCATATTGGAAAATTGGTGGAGATGATTGAGCTCGGCTTCAATCTCTTCTTTAGTGGGGTGATCATCCCACATGGATTCCTCAATGTCCTCTATATGAGGAGGCATGGATGTTGTAGGTAGTAGTTGATCCTCATACAAAGGACCATGGATTTCCTTGTGGATAGGATGGAAAAGAAGAGGTCTAGGCCCTAACGGGGCGTTTGGGTCAAATGATGGACGGGGAGACTCATGAGCTATTTGCTCAATAGTACCAAAGGATGGTAGTGGTGGTGGATGCTTGGGCCTAGGAGGCAAGTCCTCCAAGTCCTCCAAAAATGGGTTTGGAGATGTAGGTGGTGTAGAGAATAGTTCTAATAGGATGAGTGTTGGAGATTTAGGAGGTGATGGTGACTTGGATGTTTGGATAGGAGCCGGTGGTGGCGAACTAGTGATAGGAGTCTTTGTTGGTGGTGGAGTAGTAACAATGATAGGTGATTTTGGAGGTGGTGTAGGAGTAGCCAAAGTGAGGAAGTTCTCATCTCTTATGGGAGATGAGATGGTTAAAGGAGAGGACTCGAAAGAGGAGCTTATGTTGACAAAGCAACATGGTCTTACGCTCATTCTAGCCGTTCTCTTACAAGGCTTGGTTGATGGAGAAGACTTAGTCATTTTAGCTTATGGTTTTGCTAGTAGATGAGAAGATTTGAGAAAGTGTGAGGATGTGATAACATCAAATAGTCCTGAATATTAAGTGTCAATTTCCCCCGATAATGCTTGTAATTTATATCATATATATGGATTTATGCTTGTTTTCTATTGTTTTCCACTTTCAGGTAAATTATGAGCATTGGAGCTAAAGAGACGCGGAACTGGAGAAATATCTAAAGATTTATCACAGTATGCTACTTTGAAGAAGTTACGGCGTAACTCGTCTCTCACATTACTGCCGTAACTATTGCGTGACTCAAAATACCAACTTATCGAGAAGGTTACGGTAACTCTTCCCAAAGGTTCTGACGTAAATATATTAGGTCAAATGAGGTTCCATGCTGATACTTACGCCGTAACTCTGCATCTATTACGACGTAACCGAGTTTATTGAAGACTACGGTAACCACCCTTATATTGGTTACTGTAGTAACCCGATCCGCCTATAAATACCCCACGAATTCCGGCATTTCTAATCATCCCATTCCACACACAACACTCGAGAACTTGGGAAAAGCTCAAGGCGGTCTAGAGGAGCATACGGAGTGTCTCGAGGAGAAATCACTCCCCTACGATAAGCATTAGCGTTTATATTTCTTTAACTTCAATTCATGTATTTCGTACCTTTGAATATTGAATTGGTTTGCATGATTAATATGAGCTGCTAAGCACCTTTTGGTGTTGGCCTAGTTATGATTCATAATTGTTTTGTTTGCGTTTACTTTACTTCCGTACAATTATTTCTAAGTGTATGCATGCATAGTTTATTGGTAACCACCCTTGGTTCGGTAGTTTTGAATGGCGGTGAGGCCAATTGCCTAGGAGATATGACCAACCCGACCCTAGGTGAGCGATTTGAGACGGGAAGGGTAAGATATGACCAATGACGACCCTTTCTACTTGTGCGATTTGACCAACCGATCACCTATCGTTTGGATGAACTTAAGAATTAGAGTGCGTGTCTAAGTTGCTAACGGTCGGGCATTCACTATTATAAATCTAGCATGTAGCGGTACTTAATGACTTGGCTTAGGGAACCAAGAACAACAGAACTTATGAGGGACACGACTTCTCCTTTGGTGGCATCTTTCTTTGATAGGTTAGGCGAATTGACCAAATGTTGTCCTCTCGACTTTGACCCCACAAGTAATTGGAAGTAAGTAGAGCGTAGACATAACTAGCTAGGAGGATTAACTAGGTTAGTACCACTCTCCTCTATTGATTTCCCTTTATCCTTTATCGCTTTTATTTACTTTATTCTTTTAGTAGTTTAATTAATTAAATCCCTATCGAAACCATTATTAATCTGTGACACCTAGACTTAGTAATAATCCATCACACATAGCTCTTGGGACGACCTCGGCTTTACCGATTACTACACTACACACGACCGGGTACACTGTCCGTTAGTGCACTAGGGTAGACCATTAGGTATAACGAGACATTATAAATATTAAAACATGGTCAGTAAAACCTGCATCAGGATGATTATCTTAGAAGCTCTTAATTTATAGGATTGTGAAATTATGGAGAAATGTCTTTGATTTGACGTTAAACCATAGAAGAGATGAGGTTATTAATGATTTAGAAGTGGGTTTAATGCTAGTCATATCACCCAAGTCAATCCATACAAGAAGGATGGAGTGAAGTGACAAAGATATGCAATAAATGTGTTCTAATGATTGTGGGATCTTTAGAATCAGATCACCCACGGATTGCAAGGAACCAAATTTTTGGTTCCTTCCTTTATGAAAAAGGGTTCCTTGGGTGAATTTTTAAAAATTTTTAATTTTGGTAGGAAATGGATATCCTATATGCCTAAATGTGTTAAACTAGTTCTAATATGGGTAAAATCATGTAAAAACTATCCTAGAAGCAATGTATGGTAATTTGGAATGTTGAAATAAGCGAAATTTAGAAAGTTACCTGTAGGAACCACGACACCAATTATTTACAGGTGGAACCCTTATTTTGGTGTCGCTGGTCCCTTATGTGTATAAGCGGTACCAAAAGTTATAACAGAAGGAACCAAATAATTGGTGCCGTCTCGTCCGTGGTGACCAGAAATCTTCCAGACCCATATTTTAACTATCGGGGACTTTTCCAAAACCTAAAATTTTGCTTAAAACATATGAAATTAATTATTTCTAGTTAGGAAAAGTCGATAACACATATACAAACATAGTGGAGTATAGACTTTGACCAAGGGCTAACGATTTTCACATAAAAGTGAAAATGGGTAAAATTTGATAACACACTTGTGCTATCCCCCTGCATAAACCAGTTAGCATACAACATTGTTTTAAGTTATTTTATCATCCTTCAAAGTAAAAACAACCAAATAGTATCATACACCATTGTTTTTGTCTTGTTCCAAACACTCCTTTAAAGAAACCTCACTTATCCAACTTCTTGTAGATCTTTGTCATCATTCTTCCAAGGCACTTGAACATCCCATTGGTTTGCTTGAACTCCGTCGATTCATTCTCAATCTCGGGGAGAGATGCATAGTACTCTTGAGGTGGAAGACGAGAATTTGGGACACCGTCTTCGGAGCTATTTGATGATGATGATGATGAAGGAGTTGGAGGTTTTGCCCTTTTACCTTTAATCTTAGCCACTCGCTCGTCACTCAAGGGCACAAATATGTGAGGGATGAGAGCATAGTCTAGCTTCAACCATTTTGGGCTTGGCGGAATGGGTGCAAATGCCCTATAGATACGGGTGAGTAGCATCCCGTAAGGAAGAGAAACCGATCCTTGAGTTGGAATATCTACCATTCTCCTAGCAATGTAGTAGGCTAAATTTAATGGTTGATGAGTGGACAAGTTGTAGAGCATCTGACAAAGGAAAGCATTGATATGGTCTCTATTTCCTATAGTGTTGATGACATTGGCTCTAAAGAGTTCCTCCCACTTCTTGAATTCGAGCTTAAGCTCATTGAGCTCCATACCATATGGATCTCGGTTTACTTCCTTTCTTTTCGGGTGACACGGGTTAGAGTTGCCCTTTCGTTAAAAAGGTGATCACGGATGACGTCCTTATCCGCCAAAGGAGTTTGGTAGGGAAGAGAGCGGTCATTGATCGCATCGAGGATAGTGAGTGACCACTTATCCTAGTAAACACATGTACCACGGTTAGGAATTCCTAGCACTTGAGCAAATTGGTTTAGGGAGATGGAGTAGTCAGTTTGATTGATCCTAAACCTAAGAGCCATTTGATCATCCTCATCAGTGAAAGAGACAACACTAGCATAGAATTCTAAAACAAACCTAGGACTAATGGGTTCATTGATGTCGAGGAGACAATCAAAGTTGATAGTGGCAAGCTCTTGACGGAGATTACATCCGTCGATAAAGGAGGAATGAATGGTCCTACCCTCATGGAAGTACCTTTGCTCTAGACTCTTAAATATTTCGACTTGTTCCTTGGTGAGACCCTTGGTTTTGTGGTGTTTAGGGATGTAGCTAAGAGTATCCTTGTGATCATAGAATTTTGCGGCTACCATGGTTGTTCCTATGAGCAAGAATTTGCATGTTAAAAATAAAAACAAACTTAGTGTTTTGGTTCTAGTGTGTGCCTATATGAAAACAATTTGGAGTTGCGGTTATCTCGACTCATTTTATGCATAAAATGGTTTTTAATAAGGGTGTTTGGCAAAAGGCATGAGATAACCCAAACGCTCCTAATTCAATGTGGTTTTATTTGAATATACCCGGGAATGCATATTAGTTATGCATTACCTTTAGTATTCAAGAGCATTATGCAAGTGATGAAAATTTACGTTTCTGTTTGTATTAACAATGAAAAATTGTTTTCCTACAAGTGAGAAGCTTTTCAAAATTTTGACATGGGGTTTTTTTTTAATTAGTATAAGGCCTTATAGTAATTATCTTTTAATTAGTGGGAAACATGATTAGTTTATGTAATATGACAATGTAGTACCTAATTTCAATGACTAGTTATGCAATTTGCCAATTGAATCCATGTTTTGTACAAGAATATACATAATCCCCGTGTAATGATTTTGTGCACAAATTAGAATCCTAGACTCAGATTTAAGAAAAGTAATGTAGTTAGGATACTTACAATGATGTTATCTTCAGTGATTAATGGGTGAGAAAGTCTCAACAATGAGGTAGGTGTGTTGTTGATACGTTTTGGTAAAGTGGGTTGTGAGGAAGAAGATGTTTTGTAAGTGGTATTTTTGCTATTGTTGTCACCACGGACCAGACAGCATCAAAAAATTGGTTCCGTGCTTGTTATCTTTTGGTGCCGTGGGAACAGTAGCAGACTTAAACTAATTTGTTTTTTTTTTTTTTTTTGTTCTAAGGTTTAGACTATGTTTTAACTACATCTTTGGTTTCATTAGCCCTAAACCAAGTCTAAGAAGATTAAATGGTTCTCGTTTGAGAGGCTTAGTTAGGATGTCGGCAATGTTGTCTTCAGAGGATACTTTCTCAATTGAGATGTTTCCTTTTTGAACATTGTCGCGAAGAAAGTGATGGCGGATTTCAATATGCTTCGTACGAGCATGTTGGACGGGATTTTTGCTGAGATCAATAGCTCCTTTGTTGTCGCAAAGTATAGAGATATTGTTGAGATGAATTATGTAATCCACGAGAGCTTGCTTCATCCAAAGAGCTTGTTGACATGCTTTTCTGGCTAAGACGTATTCGGCTTCAGTAGTTGAGATAGCTAGAGCCATTTACTTCTTTCCAAACCATGAGGTGAGACAATGTACAACAAAAGTACAAATACCACTTATACTTTTCCTATCGACATAGTCACCAACATGGTCCGAGTCGGCATATACTATAGTTTCTACACCCGTTCCTTTGGGATACCATAATCCTAAACATGTCGTTCACTTAATGTATCTAAATATCCTTTTTAGTGCTTCTAAGTGTGATGCCTTGGGATTTTCTTGAAATCGAGCACATAGACAAACACTAAACATAATGTCGGGTCTACTAGCCGTGAGATAGAGTAGGCTACCGATCATTCCTCTATATTTAGTGTTATCTACCGATTCACCTTCCTCATCCTTGGTGAGTTTAGTGTCCGAAGACATGGGTGTCTTAGTTGGTTTTGAGTCTTCAAGACCAAATTTCTTAAGCATATCTTTTATGTATTAAGATTGGTTAAAGAATATGCCATCTTCTAGTTGTTTAATTTCAAGTCCTAGAAAGAAGTTTAACTCACCCATCATACTCATCTCAAACTCGTCGTGCATGATTTTTGGAAAATCATCACATAGCTCTTGACAAGTTGATCTGAATATGATGTCATCAACGTATATTTGAACTATGATAATGTGTGATTCCTTTTTCTTTGTAAAAAGAGTATTATCTACTAATCCCATGGTATATTTTTTTTCAACTAGAAAAGTCTTAAGTCGATCGTACCAAGCTTTTGGTTCTTGCTTAAGTCCGTATAATGCCTTCTTGAGTTTGAAGACATGATGTGGTTTCTCAAAATCGGTAAAACCAGGAGGTTGAGCAACATATACTTCTTCGTTAATAAACCCATTAAGAAATGCACTCTTAATGTCCATTTGAAATAATTTAAATTCATAAGCACATGCCTATGCAAGTAAGATTCTAATAGACTCGAGCCTAGCTACCGGTGCATAATTTTCATCATAAGCAATCCCCTCTTGTTGATTATAACCTTGTGCGACAAGCCTAGCTTTGTATCTAGATACTACACCATTTTCGTCCATTTTATTTCGAAAAAACCCATTTCGTTCCAATTATAGTTTGATCTTTGGGTTTTGGAACTAACTTCCAAACATCATTTCTAACAAATTGGTTTAAATCTTCTTGCATAGCAATTACCCAAGATTCATCTTTTATTGCTTCGTTTATGTTTTTCGGTTAAATGGTTGATACAAAGAAAAAGTGATTACTTTGATTTTGGGCTTGTGATCTTAAGGTTCTTTGATTTAGTTGTCCTATGACCTTTTCTAAAGGATGACTTTTGGATTATTTGATGTTTATAATTTCATTATTTAATGGTTCATCTTCCTTGTCATTTTCAATTATTTCTTGACTTTCTACAAGTTGACTTTCAACTAAGTCATCATCTACCAAAGGTGATGTCTTAGAGGCGGTGGACTTTAAATCGAATGTTATGTTCAACGATTCCTCGACTCTCATTGTTTCTTTGTTTAAGACAATGTAAGCTTTACTAGTTTGTGAATAACCAAGAAATACACCTTCATAAGACTTTGGGTCAAACTTGGTGAGATAGTCTTTAGTATTAAGAATGAAATATTTACATCCAAATACTCTAAAATATCTTAAAGTTAGCTTTTTACCTTTATATAATTTATATGGTATTTTGTTTAAGTAAGGACGTATTAAGACTCTATTTAAAATATATGTAAGAGTGTCAACGACGTTACACCAAAACTTTTGAGGTATGTTTTGTTCATTAAGCATTGTTCTACTCATTTCTTGAATGGTTCTATTTTTACGTTCTACAACTCCATTAGATTGAGGTGTTCGAGGAGCCGAGAAGTTATGTGTTATACCATTTGTATGACAAAAGTTTCCAAATTGTGTTTTATTGTCAAATTCACGACCATGATCCGCTCGGATCGACACAATGTTAACACCTAGTTGATTTTGATTTTTCTTGCTAAGAATTTCAAATTTATCAAAAGCTTCATTTTTAGTTTTCAAAAATAATGTCCAAGTAAACTGTTAGGTCACCATGTTTGTAACACAAGCATCAATAGAAGAAATAGAGAAGAGAGATTGGATGAAAAAACACACACACACACACGTATGAATATTAGAAGAGTTATGCGTAGAGTGCAAGTGAATGAATTGAACAACCAACCCTCAAGTGAGGGTTTACAAGGATTATTTATAGGGCAAGGAGCTAGGGCAACACTACTAGCATCCTTCCCTTCTTATGGGCTTGGGCCAAGGCTCATGGGCTTTCTACATAAGCCTTGGCATGATAACTAACATAAAAGCTATAATTAAGCTAACTATTACATATTAATCACTAACACTTGTAATTTAGTTTAGGAGTGATTCCAACAATCTCCCCCTAAGTGTTGGTGATGAATGATAGAGTGATAAACGTTGTAGGTGCTGATGTAATAGTAGCTTTGACGTCTTCTGACATTCTTCTTTCTTGTGAGAAGAAGTGCCTTGATTCGAACAATCTCCCCAGTGTAGAGAAATTGTTTCCTTTGAAGTATTCAGTTTTGACGTCATCATTTTCTTTGTTCTTAAATCTTTGTTCTTTGTGATGGAAGTGATAGTATGTTGTGGTTGTCTACATCAGGTCCGCTTCGTTGCTTCAGTGTCTCCACGTCTTTCTCCAATATGCTCACACGCTCTTTAACGTTGGATTTCAGCTTTGATGAAGTTCTTTTAGTCTTTAAAATTTGTAGATTCTTTGTTGATGAAGAATCATTATGAATTTGTGTTGCCTTTGAATAAGAGAGAACTTCTTTGATGATGTAGTTGGCGTAAGCATGTAGAGAATCTGCACGATTTCTTTCTACCCGCAAGCATCCAGAAGAAGAAAACATAAAACATGGGTTAGAAATAATCCAGCGCTTACAAGTTTGAACTTCGAGAGTGTTATGACATAGTGTGAAAACACAACTCTAATTCTTACAACGTTTGTTCTGAACCTGAGTCCCACAAGTGAGATAACGCGATGTCTTGAAGTACACCTCTGATTCGGATGAGTGAGTTGAGGTACACCAAGCATCACCCCACGATCAGACCGTTTGAGACACACGGCGTAATCCACGGGAGTTACCAGTGACTGCTTTGTCGTGGTGTTTGATGTTGACCACAGCGGAGTTTCCATTCAATCACCGAGGATCACATGTGTGAACCTCTCATAAATGTTCTCGATGATTCTTTGAGATCCGTGAAGGACACGATAATATATCACTTGTGTTCTTATTGTTGAGCGACAAGCGATTAATTGTCAAGTGTACCTAAGAGATCTTTTGATGAATCTCGTGGCTCTAGATTCAATAGTGCACTTTGGTTTTCTGGCGGAGACTAGGGAGAGGGTCTCCTTCTTCAATACCGCAATCTCTAAGAGAATGCCGATAGTTTACGTAGGGTTCCCTGTGAGAATGAAACAAGCTTCATTGAGAGAAACTTGAGTGGCAAAGAAGGTTTAGTGCATGCGTCCTTTGGGTCCATGACGACTTTGTTCTTCAATACCGGTGTCATCAAGTGACAACCAGTAGCATATGAATTGAACCCGGTTGTCCGCCCTAAGTTGAATAACGGAGGCTATTTCTTTTCACCCTTTTCTTTACTTTTCTTTTAATTCTTCAACTCCTTCTTTCTCCGATTCTCATTTTCTCCTTTTATAATCATACCTAAGGACTTCTAATTCTAGCTGTTGGTGGTGTCCTTGGGTAGATCCCTCCGACTCTGGCGGATCATATGTGGTTATTCCTAACCTTAGTCACCTTATAACTCCATGACTAACCTATGTTGCCATAAAACCATTTTTATGAAAAATCTCTCAACGTGGTTATGAGTAAAACATTTAATACCACTATTGAGAGTTTGAGACTTTGCATAAATACTCCCCCTCCACACGTGCTTAAGTATTTTTACATAAATCTGCACGGTGAGAGAAGAGCGCGCACTTTTTGAATTCATCGACTCAAGATAGACAATCTCCCACGAGACACGGTTACGTTGCATAGTTAAAGAGTTACATTGTCAGCTTTTAGGTGACAACTATCTCTAATAACTACCTTGAAGGTGTGGACAAACCTCGAAAGGTTGTCAAACCCGTCAAAGTTCATGTCTATCAAGAGCTTCTCGAATAGGTACAATTTACTTGGATAAGTCTCGGAAGACAAATCTTTTCAATGTATGACTGTTCAGATCTCGTCAATTCATGGGTTGAAGTCTTTTCACACGAGGATTCAAATAGCAATTCACAACATATTTCTTATCACATAATTTTTCTCCCCCTCAAAAATGGCATATAAATGTTATTTTTGACAAAATTTTGATATCGAATATGACCATTTCGAGTTTTGTGGGAAGATTATCACGAAGAACAATTTTGTGAACAAAGTTAGTAAGCAAATACTCCTCCTCAACAAGTGATATAAACTTTTGAGGTTTTGAAAATCATAAGAGGAAGTACTTGTCCTTTTGAGCAAAACTTTGAAAATTGAAAGTTTTTGATAAGTTTTACTCAAAAGTAAGAAGCTTTCGCTCCTTTCATAAGGATTGTGGCACTGAAGCGTACCACAGGGTCCTTTCATGACAAGTACGGGTTGTACACTGTTATGTACTTATGTGTGCACAAGCCATTGTCATTAAACAATTACACATCCAAATCAATATTGAAAATGAAACAGCTTAAGGGGTACCAGGAGATTCGGTGTAGTCCAAGAATAACTCGAAATGTGAAGCTGGCGTTGATAGCACGTGAGAGAAATCTGGGACGACCACCTCTGAAGCTCTCCAAAGTTACGAGGCGGTCCCTTCAGACAACCTTTCATCGATGCGAGTGATGATTTTCTTCACATCTCTTTTCTCCTTCGAATTCCATCTCTTCTTCGACCCTATGCCTTCATGTATCTCCTTTAACCGATAAGTTAACCCATCCCTGACTTTCTTCAGTGTATGATCTCCAAACTTATGAAGCTCTTTACACGCCATCAAGCAGTTGCGGTGTAGTTCACTACGGTAGACTACGCCAAATGGTTTGCTGATGAGAGTGTAAAGGTTACGCGTAAGATTTCTCTTACGCATAACATTCTACGCGTAAGATGATCCTTACGCGTAGATGTTCAAGTAACCTTGATTCTGAATTATTCAAGCGTAGATACCTGAAATAAATTCATCATGACCCCAATATTAACTCATACATTCAATCCTTATCAGTTTTAGACACGAATACTCAATCAAACAGATACGCGTAGAGTTTCTTATGCGTAAGACTTAAACCCTAAATATTCAAGAATTACGAGTAAGCAATTTAACCATGGGAAATGCACCAAGATTTTTTCTGGGATGTCTAGGAAGCCTATTGAGTTGTTTTATCAAAGTTTTAACACAAAAGAACTTATGAATCAAAAGTACCTAATTCTCAAGAACATAAACCCTAAATCACAATTAATGTTTCTGGGAATGATCTAAGCCTAGATACTATCAATTAATCATCAAAACAACAATACACACCCATCCTTTTATCCAAAAACTCTCACATATGAAAACACCCAATTTTACGCTTAAGAACCCTAATATGAAAATCATACAATTCATGTTTCTGGGTGGATTTGTTTGTTGAAAACGTTTATGGTATGAACATTTGAGCATTTTAACATCATTTTTAACATCACAAACACACAAATGTAGACTTTGTGTTCATAGCTTACGCGTAGAACATAAAAGTCACTCAAACACAAATTTTAACCGTTGGATTTTCAAACAAATCAAAACCCTTGTTTAGATGATTACAAAGAACGTTTAACCACTTACAAATTGATGACCAAGAACACAGATTTGAAGATTGATTTTTAGGCGTAGGATTTGGTAGTTGTGAAGTAAATGTGATGAATTAATGAGTTTAGGTGGAGTGTTTTGTTAAAAAATACTTTGATCTTTTGACACTTTCAGTCCCTTCACCTTAACCATTTACATACAACGCCCATAACTTCCATTTTGGTTACAAATCGAAAGATATTTGGAAAGAAACTTGACGACACTCCCCCTCGATATAAGAAATAATGAAATTTTATAAATTTGAGTTCGAGGAGTGTCAGTAAACCATATGTGTGACCACCATTAATAAAGAAACAACCGGGATGAGGTAACATGCAAGTACAAGGTTTTATGAAATCGAAAAATATTTGCTTTCTCCCCCCTCAACACTTGATCGAAAAAAAATACTGAATTTTGAAAGATTAGAGTGTTGACGGAAGATTTGTACTTGTCATGTTAAAAGAAATATAGATAGAAGAATATTTTTGTTGTTTTATCAGATTTTATAATTTTGTATTTTGTTTTTGAAAAAATATTTACAAAAGGAGGTTTTGGTGTTTGACTGGGTTTAAGAATGTTTTAAAAGTTCATCCAGTTCCTCGAGTCAAACACCTCATACCAATCCGGTGGACCAACTCATTAAACCTAGCAGAGCTAAGGCTTTGGTGAGGAGATCCGCCATTGGTATTCGTTACCACAAAGTATAATTCAACAAGACCCTTTTCCACGTGCTCCTTGATGAAATGATATCAAGATCGATGTGCCTTGATTTGGAATGTTGAACGAGTTGCGAGATTGCAATAGCACTTCTATTGTCGCGAAGACATCGGATTTTGTCAACACGTAACCATAGTCTTTGAGTTGTGTTCGCATCCAAATGACTTGAGCACAACACGCCGACATGGCAACATATTCACTTCCGATGAGGACAATGACGTACAATCTTGCTTCTTCAATTGCCATTACACGGTTTATCACCAAGAAATTGCAATGCTCTCAAGTACTTTTTCGTGAGTCTAAGCATCCTGCGTGATCGTCTCGAAAAAGCTATTAGTTCAAAACCGAATCCTTGGATACGGATCCCAAGTTAATGGTTCCCTTGATGTATCGTAGGATTCTTTTAGCCTCGAGAGGTGAGTTTGATTGGTCTCGATCGATAACGGAGCAAAGATATACTGCAAACACAATATCAGCCCTGCTAGTTGTTAGATACATGAGAGACCCAATGATACTACGGTATTTGGTAGGGTCTACCAATTTCCCATGTAAATCGTCTAGTTTCTTGGTATGAGCCATTGGTGTGGCATAGGTGTCAGCTTTGCATTCCAAATTTGTTAAGAAGTTCAAGGGCATATTTGGGTGACTTAAGAAAATACCACGGGTGATTGATGAACTTGCATTCGAGAAAGAATGTGAGTTCACCCATCATTGACATTTCAAAATGTTTTGTCATTAGTTTTGCAAAAGCATTTGAGTATTTTAAATGTGTTGACCCAAAATGATGTCATCCATAGATTTGAACGATTAAGATGTGAGCCCGTGATATTGTATGAAAAGTGTAGGATCGACCGAACCTTTGGTTAAATTATTGGCAATGAGGAAGGATGATAACTTATCGTACCACACCCTTGGAGCTTGTTTGAGTCCGTCTGAGCTTTGTTCGGTTTATAGACATGGTTCGGGAACTCGGGATCAACGAATCCTTCCGGTGGTGACATAGATCTGTTTTTTCGATTGACCATTTAAAAGCGGTTTTGGCGTCCATCCGAAGGCATTATATTCATATGAGCCGCAAACGCCAAAAATATCCTAATGACCTCAAGGCGAGCAACCGGAGCGAATGATTCTTCAAAGTCAATACCTCTTCCTTTCTATAACCCTAAGCCACCGACGTGACTTATTTACGACACGCCCTTCCGCATCCAATTTATTTTCCATATCCATTTGAGACCAATGACGTAGACCCCTGTTGGTCTTTCAACCGATTCCATACTTCAAAGCGTTTAAACCGATTGAGTTCATCCCGCATGGATTCAATCCGGTTGTCTTTGATCATTCGTCTTTAATGTTTTAGGTTCGATTGGTGACGGTGAGTGCATAAATGCAATGTTCACCATCGGTGTGAAGACGTTGTCTAATTACGTTGGTTGATTCGGGTTACCAATAATATTCTCAAGAGGATGGTCTTTTGTCCAACGATGTGTAGAGGGTTGATGTTGGTATACATTGTGCGATTTGGAGGATTCAAATGGCTTGTAGATGATTTTGCAACATCGGTGTGCAGTTTCATTAGCAAACGGGTTAAAGAACGCATTTGGATCAAAATCTGCGGTGGAGGTACTTCATTGTTCGAACATCATCAGTTGGTTGGCGTCGTTGGAAGCGGTTTGTTCAACTGTTGTTGTAGAGTCAATCGGTGGTGCTTGTTCAACGAGAGTTGTTGTAGCAGTGTATCGGTGTTGGAATATGATCGGGTTGAGCGGAAATATTGGATACACCGAGCACGTTCATCAATATCATCATTGAACGGAGGAGCAAAGAGCTTTTCCATTTGTTGATGAGTAAGCCGGGGGCTTGGTTCAGCTGATGATGGGGTTTGAGGGAAGTTTAAACAGTTATGACCGGGTTCCAAGCTATTATGCTCAGAAGACATTTCAGTAAGCTCATCAAAATTTGCATGAATCATTTCCATAACCTGCTTTGTATGACGATTCCAGATCCGGTAACCTTTAGAATTCTCACAATATCCAATAAAGACTCCAATGTCAGCTTTGTCTTTGAGCTTTCCAAAGTCATCAAGATCATTATTTGGATAGCAAAGGGATCCAAAGACATGAAAGTTGTAGAAAACTAGAAGGGGGTTGAATAGTTTACCAATTAAAAACTTTGTTTTGAAACTTATTGAAAGATCAATTGATATTGATCTTAGATATGTTAATGAAATATGCAAGCAATATGTAAAGAGTAAATAAGGAAAGAAATGATCAAACCACAACAAGTTGTTTATAGTGGTTCGGTCTACAAGGACTCTTTTTCCTTGCCCTACTCCACTCCCCGAGTCTCACACTCGAGAGTTTAACTTCACTAGTCAACAAGCTCTTTTCACCGGCGGAGAAACCTTTACACTTCGCTTACACTATTTCCGACACTAAGCTAGATGTTGAGTTCTTTCCAAGGGTACAACCACTCCCACACACAATGTATTTTGAGGACTAAAATACTAACCACTCACACTCACAAGATTATGATGGTTTAATACAACAATGAAGTATGAATCAACACAAGATCATACAACACTAAACAAACAAGACTTCCAACTTCTCGTTTGAAGCTTGAATGTGACTTGATCTTCTTTGCCACAAAAGAGATCACTAATATGATATGAAACTGAGTTAGAAAGGTTAGAGAGAAGATATGTAAGAGAGTATGATAGAAAGGGATGAAAAACTACTTGGTTTGGCTTTGCTATTTATAGCCAAAACCATCGCGAGAACCACGGACGGCGGACCCTTGAAAGGGTTCCGTCCGTTATACATTTTGGTGCCGCGGGTGCGATGACAAGATATCAAGATCTTGCCAAAGTCAACCATATCTATGCAAGATTGTGTAAGATATGAAGAGTACAAATCTACACAAAATATCTAATGAAATCTTCCAATGATTTCCATGATGCATCACATGATGTCATGTGTTGTTTTCTATTTTTAGAAATATGCAAATACATAAGTAATGTTTAGTTTTAAGAAACTAAAGCATTCTAAAAACTACTATCATACATTATGCTTAGACTCATATTAAGATATGATTAGTCACAATGTAAATGCTTATATGATGAAGATATTATTTGAAAAAACTTGTTTTAATATCTATTAAACTTGACAAGCTTTAAGCTTTATAAAAGTTAAATTTACTTTTGTCGTTAACAAAACTTAGGTAAAGATCAAAAATATAAATAACATTTAATGACGATATTTGTATTAACAATCTCCCCCTTTTTGTTGAGGACAAAATATAAATTTTATTTTTATAGAAGATACAAAGATTGTGCAAGAGTTATAAAAATATTAGTTTTAAAACTTGAAAAGGAAATAATAATGCAAGTGTATGATGTTTGACTTTTTCAGAAAGTCATAGTCTTCACTAGTTGAGGCATGATGTTGACTTTTTTAGAAAGTCAAAGTATGCAGTTGACTTTTTCAGAAAGTCAAGTATTACCAATGAAGTATCATGTTTGACTTTTTCAGAAAGTTAATGTATGCAGTTTGACTTTAAAGTCAAATATAACCAAGTTCTATATAATTCTCCCCCTTTTTGTCTCAACAAAAAGAAGATGCGATGCGGAATGTATAATGAGCCCGAGCCATTATCTCCCATGATCAAAGCTCCCCCTAAATTGGGTGCCAATGGGAAGATACATGGATTGTGAAAAAGCTACAAAAAGATTTGTTAGTAATAATCATCATTCACAAGCATTTCCAAACACTATGTAATAAGCACCAACAATATAGAAAACACCATTCATTAGTTGAAATTTTTCATGAATAAGAATCATGAAAAGAGAACACAATGATGTGTTTTAGTACAAAAAAATAATCCTAAGGAAAAAAATAAATAAAAAATAAAAAAAAAACAAAAAAAAAAACTTAGAAATGCTAATCTGTGACCATTCTAATGAGATGGTGGATGATAAATAGCGTTGAGGCGCTCAAGGATGTGATTGAGGATGAACCTCATTTCCTCTTGGAAGTCATGGACTATTACCCGGGTCTGATCAATGGTTTGGGCGGTTTGCTCACAAGTTGAGCAACCATGCCTAGGGGGTAGTATGTTTGATGAGGTTGTGGTGGTAGAATGGAGGATGTGTTGGTGTTGGTGGTGATGTTTGGGGTGGTCATGATGGAGGCTAGCAAAGCATTTTGCATTTGCATAGTCTCACTTAGGTGAGAGTCCACCATGCCTTTAAATTGGTGGAGGTTTTGGAGTTCCGCTTGAATCTCCTCTCTTGTGGGATTAGCATCTCACATGGACTCCTCAATGTCCTCTATGTGAGGGGACATTGATGTAGGGAGTGGTTGGTCCCCATACAAAGGACCATGGATGTCTTTGTGAATGGGATGAAAGAGAAGAGGTTTCGGCCCTAATGGGGCGTTTGGGTCAAAAGATGGCCTAGGAGAGTCATGAGCAATCCGCTCAATGGTGCCAAAGGATGGCAATGGTGGTGGATGATTTGGCCTAGGAGGCAAGTCTTCCAAGTCCTCCAAGAAAGGATTTGGAGAAGTGGGTGGTGTGGAAAATAACTCCAAAGGAATGAGAGTTGGATACTTTGGTGGTGAGGGTGTTTTGGATTTTTGGATGGGTGCCGGTGGTGGTGAAGTTGGTGTTTTTGTGGGTGGTGGAGTGGTGATCACAATTGGTGATTGAGTAGGAGTAGCCAAAGTTAGGCTTGTATCATCTCGTATGGGGGATGAGATTGTGAGTGGAGAAGACTCGGATGAGGAGCTCAAGTTGACGAAGCAACAAGGCCTCACGCTAGTTCTAGCGGTTTTCTTGCAAGGTTTAGGAGAGGATTTTGTCATTTTGACTTGTGTTTTTCTTTTGCTAGATGATGGTAAGAATGAAGAAGGTGTAAGGATGATCATAGTAAAACCTCTCAATTTATAGAAGTGAAAAATTATGGAGAAATGTGTTTGATTTGATGTTAAACCATAGAAGGGATGAGGTTCCTAATGATTTGGAAGTGAGTTAAATGCTAGTCATATCACCCAAGTCAAGCCATACAAGAGAGATGGAGTGAAGAAGCAAAGATTTGCAATAAATGTGTTCTAATGAGTGGAAGTTCCTAACAATCAGATTACCCACGGATTTCAAGGTACCAAAGTTTTGGTTCCTTCCTTTATGCCAAAGGGCTCCTTGGGTGAATTTTTCAAATTTTTGAATTTTGGTGGGAAGTGGATTTCTTATATGCCTAAGTGAATTATACTAGTTCTAATAAGGGTACAAACTAGTTAAGATTGACCTACAAGCAATGGATAGTAATTTAGAATGACGAAAGAACCGAAATTCAGAAAGTTACCTGGAGGATCCACGGCACCAAAATTTTACAGACGGACCCCTAAAAGGGTGCCGTCGGTCCGCTATGCAGTGCAGGCGGTACCATTTCTTATAATGACGGAACCAAAGCGTTGGTGTCGTCGATCCGTCTGAGCGAAAAGTTCACGGAGTACATTTTAAAGTGTCGGGGACATTTCCGAAACCTGAAATTTTTCTCAAAACATGTGACATTAAACATTTCTAGTTAGGAAAAGTAAGTAACACATGTACAAACATAATGGAGTATAGATTTTGAGCAAGGCCAAGTGATTTTCACATTATAGTGAAAATGGGTAAAATTTGATAGCATACTTGTGCTATCTCCTTGCATAAGATTGTTAGCATACATCATTGTTTTGAGTTATATTATCATCCTACAAGATAAAAAAAACCAAATTGTATCAAACATTAGAGATAATTTATTGTTCCAAACGCTTCTTAAAACGATTCTCACTTATCCAACTTCTTGTAGATCTTGGACATCATTCTACCAATGCACTTGAACATCCCGTTGGTTTGCTTGAACTCCGCTGATTCATTCTCAATCTCGGGAAGAGATGCATAATACTCATGAGGTGGAAGGCGAGAGTTTGGAAGACCATCATCAGAGCTATTTGATGATGATGATGGAGTTGGAGGTTTCGTTCTCTTGCCTTTTTTCTTAGCAACTCGTGCATCACTCAAAGGTACAAAGATGTGAGGGATGAGCTCATAGTGAAGGTGCATCCTTTTTGGGCTTGGTGGAATTGGTGCAAAGGCTCTATAGAGACGGGTGAGAAGCATCCTGTATGGGAGAGCAACCGATCCTTGTGTAGGAATATCAATCATTCTCCTAGCAATGTAGTAGGCTAGATTGAATGGTTGACGGGTGGACAAGTTGTAGAGCATATGGCAAATACAAGCATTGATATGATCCCTATTTCCTATGGTGCTAATGACGTTGGCTCTAAGTAGTTCTTCCCATTTCCTAAATTCGGGCTTAAGTTCATTTAGCTCCATTCCATATGGATCTCGGTTCACTTCTTTTCCTTTTCGGGTGACTCGGGTTGTATCTTCCCTTGGGATAAATAGGTGCTCACGGATGACATCCTTATTTGCTAGAGGTGTTTGGTATGGAGGAGAGCGGTCATTGATTGCATCAAGAATGGTGAGTGACCATTTATCCGAGTAGACACATGTCCCTCGGTTGGGAATTCCTAGCAATTGAGCAAATTTGGTTAAGGTGATGGTGTAGTCATTTTGATTGATTTTAAACCTAAGACAAAACTCATCATCATCTTCATCACTAAAGCCGGTCACACTAGCATAGAACTCTAACACAAACCTAGGACAAATTGGTTCATCGATGTCAAGAAGACAATCGAATTGAATGGCGGCTAGTTCTTCACGGAGATTGGTATTTTCAATGAAAGATGGGTGAATGGTTCTACCCTCATGGAAATATCTTGATTCTAGACTCTTAAAGATTTCTACTTGTTCCTTGGAAAGTCCTTTGGTTTTGTGATGTTTGGGAATGTAGCCAAGAGTGTCCTTGTGATCATAGAATCTTGAGGCTACCATGGTTATTCCTAGGAGCAAGAATTAATATGTTAAAAATGAGAATAAACTTTAACGTTTTGGTTCTAGTGTGTGTCTATATAAAAACGATTTGGAGTTGCGGTTATCTCGACTCTTTTTATGCACAAAAATGGTTTTAGTGTGGTGTTTGGCAAATACCATGAGATAACCCAAATGCTCCTAATTCAATGTGGCTTCATTTAAATATACCCGGGAATGCATATTAGTTATGCAATACCTTTAGTATTCAAGAGCATGCAAGTGATGAAAGTCTAACGTTTCTATTTGTATTAACAATGAAAAATTGTTTTCCTACAAGTGAGAAGCTTTTCAAAAAATTTTGACATGGGGTGTTTGGTTATTTGAATAAGGCCTTATAGTCATTATCTATTGATTAGTGGGAAGCATGATTTGTTTATGCAATATGATAATGTAGTACCTAATTTCAATGACTAGTTATGCAATTTGCCAATTGAGTTTATATTTAGTACAAAATCATACATAAGCCCCATGTAATGATTTGTAATGATTTTGTGCACAAATGAGAATCCTAGACTCATAATTAAGAGATAAAATATAGTTAGGATACTTACAATGATGTTATCTCCAGTGATTAGTGAGTGGGAAGGTATCAATAATGAGCTTGGTTTAATGTTTACACATTTTAGTAAAGTGAGTTTTGAGGAAGAAGATGTTTTATAGGTAGCGTTTTGTACAGAGACACCACGGACGAGACGGTACCAAATTTTGGTTACATGCGTGTTGTCGTTGGTGCCGTATTTCTGATGGCAGATACAAAACAAAATTGTTTTGTTTTGACTATTCTAATGTTTTGGGCTATGTTTATCCTACATGTTTGGTTCCATTAACCCTAAACCAAGTCTAAGAAGATTAAAAGGTTCTTGTTTAAGAGGCTTAGTTAAGATGTTGGCAATGTTGTCTTCGGAGGATACTTTCTCGATTGAGATATTTCCTTTTTGAGCATTGTCGTGAAGAAAGTGATGACGGATTTCAATATGCTTTGTACGTGCATGTTGAACGGGATTCTTGTTGAGATCGATGGCTCCTTTGTTGTCGCAAAGTATAACAATATCGTTGAGATGAATTCCGTAATCTCGAGCTTGCTTCATCCAAAGAGCTTGTTGACATGCTTTTCCGGCTGAGACGTACTCGGCTTTAGTAGTTGAGATGGCTAAATCCGTTTGCTTCTTTGCAAACCATGAGGTGAGACAATGTCCAACAAAAGTGAAAATACCACTTGTACTTTTTCTATCGACATAGTCATCGGCATGATCCGAGTTGGCATACACTATGGTTTCTATACCCGTTCCTTTGGATACCATAATCCTAAACACGTTGTTCCCTTAATGTATCTAAAAATCCTTTTTAAGGCTTCTAAGTGTGATGCCTTTGGGTTTTCTTGAAAGCGAGCACATAGACAAACACTAAACATAATGTCGGGTCTACTAGCCGTAAGATAGAGTAGGCTACCAATCATTCCTCTATATTTAGTGTTATCTACGGATTCACCTTCCTCGTCCTTAGTGAGTTTAGTGTCCGAGGACATGGATGTTTTAGTTGGTTTGGAATCTTCAAGACCAAATTTCTTAAGCATGTCTTTTATATATTTAGATTGGTTAAAAAATATGCCATCTTCTAGTTGTTTAATTTGGAGTCCTAGAAAGAAATTTAATTCACCCATCATACTCATTTCAAACTTGTCGTGCATGATTTTAGAGAAATCATCACATAGCTCTTGACAAGTTGATCCGAATATGATGTCATCAACTTATATTTGAACAATGATAATATGTGACTCCTTTTTCTTGGTAAAAAGAGTATTATCTACTAATCCCATAGTGTATTTGTTATCAATAAGAAAAGTCTTTAGTCGGTCGTACCAAGCTTTTGGTGCTTGCTTAAGACCGTATAATGCTTTCTTGAGTTTGAAGACATGATGTGGTTTCTCAAAGTCGGTAAAACCGGGAGGTTGAGCAACATACACTTCTTCGTTAATAAACCCATTAAGAAATGCACTTTTAACATCCATTTGAAATAATTTAAAGTCATAAGCACATGCATAAGCAAGTAATATTCTAATAGATTCGAGTCTAGCTACCGGTGCATAAGTTTCATCATAGTCAATCCTTCTTGTTGATTATAACCTTGTGCAACAAGCCTAGCTTTGTTTCTAGATACTACACCATTTTCATCCATTTATCAATATGGACCACAAGGTGTTGAAACCTTGGTCCTTCAAAAGCCTTTGTTAACAGATCGCCACATTATCATCAAGATGAATTTTGACCACATTTATCAAATTTTATCATATGCATCTCTTATAAAGTGGTGCCTGATTTCAATATGTTTTGTTCGATCGTGAAAACCGGATTTTAACAATGCATATGGTACTTTGATTATCAATAAAAATTGTTGTGTTCATGAAATTGTACCCATAATCCAACAACCGATTTTGAATCCAAAGAACACGTCCCATGAGAATTAGCGACTGCGCATACTACTGCTTCAAGAGATGAGGTAGCCACAATAGTTTGTTTCTTGCACCGCCAAGAAATCAATCTCTTTCAAGGAATTGGCAACCCAAAGTGGACCTCCTATCCGATTAGCACCAAGATAGTCACTATCACTATAAGCTTCCAACTTAAAGGAGACTCTTTGGGTACCAAAGACCTAGAAAAGGTTGGCCTTTGGTACTTAAAGATCTTCTTTACAAAGATTGAGATGGGAAGTCGGTGGAGTAACTTGATGTCGCGAACAAACACTCACAAAGATAAGTAATATCGCCTGGAAGTCATTATACATCAAAGACCCAATCATAGACTCGCATAAATGAACATTCACAGTGGATCGACTTCATTATTGGTCTTTGACTTTGAGCTCATAAGTGTGTAGTAGCATCCTTACACCCTCCATACCAAACTTCTTCAATATGTCCTCACATATTTGTCCCGACCGATAAAGATACCATCGGTTTCACGAACTTGAAGACCCAAAAGAAAGTCATCTCTCCATTGCACTCATCCTGAAACTCTCCTTCATAAGCTCCTCAAACTCTCTCGCACAAGCCTCCTTTGTGGATCCAAAGATAATGTCATCCACATAGACTTGCACAAGAATAATGTCATGGAATTCTTCTTTAAGAAAAGAGTCTTATCAATTGCACCTCTTACAGAACCATGCTTCAAAGAAATGTAGAGCCTAGCATACCGTGCTCGGGTGCCGATGTAGTCCATAGAGAGCTTTGACCACCTTATAAACATGATTAGGATGATCTCGGATCTTCAAACTTTAGGTTGAGTGACATACACCTCCTCTTCAATTTCACCATACAAGAAGGCTCTTTAACATCCATTTGATAGACCATAAAGCCCATATAGGATGCATAAGCTAAGAAAATCCGTATAGCCTCAACTCTTGCCACCGGTGCAAACACTTCATCATAATCTATCCCTCCTCTTGTCTATAACCCCCGCAACTAATCGCTTTGTTTTTAATGACAACACCTCTAGCATCTCTCTTATTCTTCGTAATCCATTTTGTCCCAATAGCATACTTACCATCGGTAGTGGTACCAAATCCAAACTTGTCGATTTTGAAATTGTTGCATCTCATCCTGCATTGCTTCAAGCCAACTTGAGTCTTCAAGAGCCCGAGTAACACCGGTTGGTTCCACTTGTGAGAAAACAAGCAAATGTACAATGTTGATAGTCGTGTGATTGTCTCTGCTGATTCGAAACATAAGAGACAAACGCCACCGTCCATATTTAGAACGCGCCACGCACCTCTTGTTCTAACAGTGCATTAGGATCACCAATGATATTAGATCGTGGATGAACATTGTTGATCCTTGTAGTAGTGGTGGTATTGACATCAATGGAAGAATCAAGATTAGTCACCGAGGTTCAAAGTCAAGATTATAGGAAGGTGTGTTGAAGATGCCCGCTTAGGTTGATGATGACCAAGATTCGAAGGTTTGGAAACCTTGTATAAGGTTCACCAAGATCTCGTTGACACTTTAGTAAAACTAGGAGTAGTGTCACCATGTCTTTCAACCGAATTGGAGAGGTGAGGAGAAAGTAACTACCTTACAGAATTGAAGTTTCGCGAGCTTCATTAATATGTTCAACATTCTTCTCAAAGATCTAAGTTGGTCGATACTCTTGTTTCTTCGGTCCCGCAAGGTCCTCAAAGATAATAGAATTCATCTTCACCCACATCAAGATAATCTTTAGAAGTGTCACCTACAAAATTGTTAGGAGAGAAGGAAGGCACTACAATGGGTTGTTCATCATCGGACCCATTGTCGAATGAGCATCCAAAGTGTCAGATAGGAGTTGGAGATGCTTGATCAGATTTTGATCACCTTATGTCTAGCATAACCCAAGTAATCATCAAGTAGTCAAGATCAAATGACCAAACATGACCCCGGCCTTGAACATTAGGCTTGTCTTCAAGATACCTCAGTTCAATGTCTCCTCAATCTTCTTTGCGGATACATTATAAACTCAGATGCCTTACTATGAGCGAATACCCACAATGTAGCCATCATCGCCTTTCTCATCAAATTTGCCCAAAGGATCACCGGTATTTAAGATTGTCACTGACACCAAACGGTTTAAGGTAATGAATAACGTGAACTTTTCAAAGAGAAGTTCATATGGTGTTTTAAGATGTGGTCTAGTAATGGACACTCTATCGAGTACATAACAAAAGTCGCACTCAACCTCTCATCCAAAACATGGTAGGAAGTTTGAGTCTCGCTAGCATTGATCTTGCGCTTCTATTAAGGTTCTATTTTTCTTTCGCCACCCCATTTTGTTGAGGGGTTCTTGGAGTGCTATAGTCCCTTTTGATTCCCTTTAACCTGCAGAGTTCTATCGAATGGCATTTTGAACTCTATACCATTATCACACCTAATTCCTTTCACCTTTTGTTCAACTGATTCTCAATAAGGGTAATGAAATCTTTCAATATTGCGAAGTTTCATCTTTGGTACTTAGAAAGAATACCCAACAAAATTTACTAAATCCATCGTGATCACCGGACAAAAATATTTATGATCAATGCTTCACTCTAGTTGGACCAAACAGATCCATATGAAGCAACCAAGAGGTTCGAAATAATGGTTACCACTTCATGTGAACACCTTTGTAGGAGGCTCAGGTCGCCTTTGTTGCATGCAACACGCTTATGATCATTGGTGAATACTTTGGTGAAGTCCTTCTACTAGACCCGACTTAGAGAGTCGTTGAAGGCTTGAAATTGACATGGGCCATCCTTCATGCCATTTGGTGGACTCATCCACGGATGCTTTAGCCACCAAACATGTTAAGTCACCTTTGGTTTGACATTAGTTGTTGAATGTATACAAATTGTGACTACGAGGAACCTTCAAGAGAATTGAAGTATCTTACGGGAGTTTGAAGTCTTTAGACAAGACAAGACATTCATCCTCCGTGAAGAGTACTTTGTTCTTAGTGTCACGAGTTTGTGAGATCGAGAACAAATTAAAGTGTTGAAGTTCCTTGACATAATAAACATTCTCAAAGTCCATTTGTGGTGTTTTGATGGTCCCTTTTCCCAATTCGTCCATCACTTCCTCCAAAGGTTACATTGCCTCCACCTTCTATAGGTATAAAGTTATGCATCATGTCCCTGCTTCACGACATACTTCTAGAACAACCATCATCAACAATTCCATTGATCGTTGGGTTTCCAATGAAACTTAGGTTTATTCCAAGAACAACTCTCACTGAGGTCTTGTGATATAAGATTCCAATACCCTTTCCCATTAGTCATAGGTTAACATATCTAGGAAAAACCCATTTCGTTCCAATTATAGTTTGATCGTTGGGTTTTTTTATTCAAACCAAAGAAGTATTCTTACAAGCAAAAGTATTCAAACCAAAACCATGAAAAGAATTGTTTTAACAGATTATTATGCAAAGAATTAAAAGCAAGTCTTCGAGGCAACTGCTTTGAAGGGCATTCCTTGGACAACTCTGTCATGCTTATTGGTAGTCTTGGGTGCAGGGTGAAGACTTGGGAAGGTCGGACTTGGGAAGGTCGGACTTGTCATTTGAATCACACTCAGAGACCCTTGCTTGGAGGACTTGTCATCAGTAACACAAGAGACAAAGTCATTAGTAGAGTATTAGGGTCCAGCAAGTCTTTTGACTTTTTGCCATACGAGATGGTGTGATCCATCAAAGTCATTAGTAGTGGAAAGGTCAATGGGCATGTGCTCACCTCTAATTGGTCCACGAACAAGATGTAGGTCACCTTCTTTCACAAAATGTGCTAGGCCACCGTGTAGATCTACGTGTGTCATCCCTAGCTTCTAGGCCTACATATTTTTAAAACCTAAAGCCACTGTGAGAATTGGGAGCTTGATCGCTATAAATGAGACTAGCCAACTTACTACCATTCATCATCCACTCATTATTCCTAGCAATTTCCTCCTTAAGTTTTTCCTTAAGCTCTAGATTTTCGACTCTACATCCGCTCTTAATTTCTCGGACCATTTTAACTCATTTGTAGCATTCGAGATCTCTTTCTAAAACACCTATTTTCTCACCATAAGCTATTTCATTCTTCTCAGAACCAAACCTTTGTCTTTCTAGTGTTTTTAAAGCCTCGCTTATAAGCTTCTACTTCCACATAGTATTCATTATATTTTGGTTCCATAATATCATAAGCTTGTTTGAGTTCATTATAACGCCACTACAACCAAACAAACAGCTTTGTACACGAGATGCCCATCAAGGCAATCGATCATGCCTATCCTCTCAAGTATGACCGCAATCAACCCAACATTCTCGTAACCATCATTGTCATCCTCCTCATGTTGCTTCCGGTCGGAACTAATTCCAAACATCATTTCTAACGAATTGGTTTAACTCTTCTTGCATGGCAATTACCCATGATTCTTCTTTTATTGCTTCATTTATGTTTTCGGTTCAATGGTGGATACAAAACAAAAATAATTACTTTGATTTTGGGCTTGTGACCTTAAGGTTCTTTGATTAAGTTGTCCTATGACCTTTTCTAAAGGATGACTTTTAGATTCTTTGATGTTTACAATCTCTTTATTTAATGGTTCATCTTCCTTGTTATTATTAATTATTTCTTGACTTTCTATCATTTGACTTTCAACTAAGTCATCATCTACCGAAGGTGATGGCTTAGAGAGGTGGACTTTAAAGTCGAATGTTATGTTCAACGATTCCTCGACTATCATTGTTTCTTTGTTTAGGACAATGTAAGCTTTACTAGTTTGAGAATAACCAAGAAATACACCTTCATAAGACTTTGGGTCAAACTTGGTGAGATAATCTTTAGTATTAAGAATGAAACATTTACAACCAAAAACTCTAAAATATCCTAAAGTTGGCTTTTTACCTTTATAAAGCTCATATGGTGTTTTGTTTAGGAAATGACGGATTAAGATTCTATTTAAAATATATGTAGAAGTGTCAACTGCGTTACACCAAAACTTTTGAGGAATGTTTTGTTCATTAAGCATTGTTCTACTCATTTCTTGAATTGTTCTATTTTTACGTTCTACCACTCCATTTGATTGAGGTGTTCGTGGAGCCGAAAAGTTATGTGTTATACCATTTGTATCACAAAAGTTTCCAAATTGAGTTTCGTTGTCAAATTCACGACCATGATCTGTTTGGATCGACACAATTTTAACGCCTAGTTGATTTTGAATTTTCTTGCTAAGAATTTCAAATTTATCAAAAGCTTCATTTTTAGTTTTCAAAAACAACGTCCAAGTAAACCTTGAGTAATCATCTACTATGACCAAAGTGTATAAGTTGCCTCTGTAGCTTCTTATAGCGGATGGACCAAACAAGTCCATATGCAATAATTCTAGACACTTTAGATGTGGACACCATATTTTTAGATTTATGACTACTATGGGTTTGTTTACCAATTTTGCAAGCGTCGCAAAAGTGTTGGTCATATTTTAGTTTTAGTAAATTCCTAACTAGCTCTTTTGAAGATAGGTTTTGTATAAGTCTCATATTAGCGTGACCTAGCGTCTATGCCAAAGAGATGAGCTATCATCTAACGTTGTTAGGCAAAGTTTGTCATTAGATGTTTTATCTATTTTCATGGCGTATATGTTATTTTTCCTAACTCCTTTAGCTATGGTGATACCATCTTTTAGTATTTTACTACCATTTTCATCAAATAGTACTTTATACTTTTTATCACATAATTGGCTAATACTAAGTAGATTAAATCCTAACCTATCTACATGAGCAACATTTTCAATAGTTAGGGAGTTATGAGCGATCGTACCTTTGCCAATGATTTTGCTTTTGAGATTGCTACCAAAAGTGACATTACCTCCGTCATACTCTTGGTATGATGAGAAGAGACTTTTGTTGCCCGTCAAGTGCCGTGAGCATCCACTATCTTTTATCCATTCATCGGGTTCCAATCCAACTTTCAAGCATACCTAAGAAACAAATAACTCAAACATTTGGTCCCTAATATCTCATGGGTGCATTTGGGTTAAACATACCATTATTTGATTCATGTATGGAGCGATGGGTAAGAGTTCCATGACATGTGTCTGGAGTTTGATATGGTCTAGGAAAGTTTTGATTCCAACCGTTGTGTTGGTAGTTGGGTTGTGCGTTGTGGTTGCTCTTAGGAAAGGCGTTTGGCAAAGGTGTTTTATATCGTTGTTGAGTAGTTTTGATCTAAATTCATTTTAGCAAGTTCTATTCTGATGTAACGGTGGTTTTAGTTTAACACTATCCTTGGTTTTCTTTGTTACTTTGACAAATTTGGTGCGGTCCGTATTACAAACATTATGTCTATTTGAAGTACCAGCACCATTTTGTTCAACAGACGAACCCTTATTTTGGGTCCGTCGGTCCGTGTGTCTTCTGACGAGTTTGATGATTGTTCATCCTTTTCGGCCATTTTGTTTTGACTCTTTGGAATTAATACCTCATTAAATCCTAGCCCATTCATGTCTTACGGTGTTTTATGAATTTTAACTATTTCATCTGCAAGAGCGATGTTTTGTTAAACCTTTTAAATTTAGAATTATGTTCGATTAGAACATCTTGTGTGAACTTTAGTTTTCTATTTCAAGATTAAGCTCTTGACATGATTTACAACCATCGTCATTTGCTTTTCCTTTTCTAGTCGTTTTGCTTTTCTTTTAACTCATAAACTTCATTTTCCAAAATTCCTTTTGGTTTTTAAAATTTATTTTTAGTTATGATTTTAGACTTAGCTTACACAATTGATTATATTGTTTTTAAAAGTGTCATCATCAATAGAAGAATAAGAAGAGTCGGAAAGTACCTCGTTTGACTCATGTGCCATTAGAGCGATCTCTTCCTTGCTTGATTCTTCATCATCTTCACTATCACTCCAAGCACCACTTACAAAAGCTCATTGAGTTTTGCTTTTAGGTGGCTTGGGACATTCTCTATGAGATGACTTGCATCACCACATCTAAAACACTTTCTTTCACCTTTACCCTTTTGTCATCCCGATCTTTTGGAATGGCTTCTTTTTCTCGAGGTTGTCTTACAAACTTTCCTCTTCTTCTAAAGAACTTCTTAAAGTCTCTAACGGCCATGGCATACTCCTCATCTTCACTACGGAGCAAGATTCGTCATCATCACTTGATTCCGCCTTTGCTTTTAGAGCAACGGTTTGATCTTCTCCTTCTTCCTTTGATGATCCTCGAATCTTTCTCCATCACCATTTCGTGTACTTTGAGGTTACCAATTAGCTCGTCTAGTGACATTTTTGAGAGATCTTTTGATTCTTCAATAGCGGTCACTTTAGCTCTCCATTTGGGATGGAGTGCTCTAAGAAATTTCTTAACAAAGTTCTTACTACGAAAAGATTCATCAAGTGCTTTAAGTGATGTAATAATAGTATTAAAGCGAGCAAAGCCACAATCAATGGTTTCATCTTCAGGGATAACAAATTGTTCATATTGTTGAACAAGAAGATCAATTTTGTTATCCTTGACTTGTGAATTACCTTGATGTGTAACAATCAAAGATTCCCAAATATCTTTGGCGGTTTCACACATAAAAATTCTTCCATATTCTTTTCTAGGTAAAGCATTATAAAGCATCATTTTAGCTTCATTATTTTAGCAATTAATTTCTTTTGTTCATCAACGAAATATCCTTTGTTGTAGAACTAAAATCCCTTTAACAATAACAAACCAAAGATCTATATC
This sequence comes from Chrysanthemum lavandulifolium, assembly GCA_022545495.1. Taxonomy (NCBI): domain Eukaryota; kingdom Viridiplantae; phylum Streptophyta; class Magnoliopsida; order Asterales; family Asteraceae; genus Chrysanthemum; species Chrysanthemum lavandulifolium. The sequence goes on along the minus strand of CM040243.1, from coordinate 223,908,831 downwards.
TTTTGATTTTACATATGTTTCAAAACGGTTTTTCCAATAGATAAATCTATTGGTTTCAAAGAGTGGGGGCCTTTGCTAGATTGCCCTTCTTTAAAGTTTTTCAGAATCCATGGATCGTTTCATGTTTATAAAATACAAATTATTTTAGAAATTCTTGAGCAACGAGGCTTTGATACCAATTATAGAAAACTAGAAGGAGGGTTGAATAGTTTACCAATTAAAAACTTTGTTTTGAAATTTATTGAAAGATCAATTGATATTGATCTTAGATATGTTAATGAAATATGCAAGCAATATATAAAGAGTAAATAAGGAAAGAAATGATCAAACCACAACAAGTTGTTTATAGTGGTTCGGTCTACAAGGACTCTTTTTCCTTGCCCTACTCCACTCCCCGAGTCTCACACTCGAGAGTTTAACTTCACTAGTCAACAAGCTCCTTTCACCGTGGAGAAACCTTTACACTTAAACACACTATTTCCGACACTAAGCTAGATGTTGAGTTCTTTCCAAGGGTACAACCACTCCCCACACAATATATTTTGAGGACTAAAATACTAACCACTCACACTCACAAGATTAATGTGACTTGATCTTCTTTGCTACAAAGAGATCACTAATATGATATGAAACCGAGTTAGAAAGGTTAGAGAAGATATGTAAAGAGTATGATGAAAAGAATGAAAAACTACTTGGTTTGGCTTTGCTATTTATAGCCAAAACCATCGGCGAGCACTGACGGACGGCGGACCCTTGAAAGGGTTCCGTCATTATACATTTTGGTGCCGTAGGAGTGACAACGACAAGATATCAAGATCTTGCCAAAGTCAACCATATCTATGCAAGATTGTGTAAGATATGAAGAGTACAAACACAAAATATCTAATGAAATCTTCCAATGATTTCCATGATGCATCACATGATGTCATGTGTTGTTTTCTATTTTAGAAATATGCAAATACATAAGTAATGTTTAGTTTTAAGAAACTAAAGCATTCTAAAACTACTATCATACATTATGCTTAGACTCGTATTAATATATGATTAGTCACAATGTAAATGCTTAAATGATGAAGATATTATTTGAAAAAGCTTGTTTAATATCTATTAAACTTGACAAGCTTTAAGCTTTATAAAGTTAAATTTACTTTTGTCGTTAACAAAACTTAGGTAAAGATCAAAAATATAAATAACGTTTAATGGCGATATTTGTATTAACAAAAGTGTTTGAGATTCGGTTTCTGCGTGGATAAGCTCAAAAGGTGTTTTGTTGTGGCGTTTAGTAATCATTGAGCGATTTTGAGTGTAGCATCTTTGTGGATACGGCTTGACCCACAAGTGTCGGGAAGTTTAGCATTTATTAACATTGTTCTTGCGAGCTTCCACTAACGCACGGTTCCGTCTTTCAACAACTCCATTTTGTTACGGTGTGCGTGCAATAGATGTTTGATGCTCAATTCCACTTTCTCATAAAATTCCGAAGAGTTTGATTCACAAATTCGGTTCCTTTATGCATTACGATTTGTCGGATTGTGTTCGGGGTGAACTTGAATTTTTGTGAGAAGGTGATGATCATCGTGGAGCTTGATCTTTACTTCGAAGAAAGTAGACCCAAGTCCATCTTGAGTAGTCATCGACAATTACCAAGATGTAGCGTTTGCTATTAATCGTTTGCACGCGCATCGGGCCACATAAATCCATGTGAAGAAGATGAAGCACATGCTGAGAGCTGTGTTCCACCTTTGAAGGAAAATGTGTACGAGTGCTTTTTCCTTGTTCACACGCTGAGCATAGGTGATCTTTAGAATATCAGAATCTCGAGAGACCTTCAACTAGTTTGTATCGAGCAAGGTTGGTTATGGTTTGAAAGTTTAAATGTGAGAGACGACGGTGCCATAGCCAAGATTTTGTTGATGTTGCCTTTGAAAGTAGAAAGATGGGAGATGAAGCAATCATGTCTTGCATTGAGATAGTGTAGAGACTTGAATTGCGAGTGCCAGACATAAGATCGTTTCCTTGTAGATCACGAATGAAACAAGTTTTCTCCCGAAAAGCAACTTCCAAATCTCCATCAAATTGACCTCTCGAGAAGAGATTGTGACCGAGGCCTTCCACATAATAAACCACCGCTAATTTCAATGTTTCCATTGATGTAATATCCGTAGCCCATGATAGTTGCGAAGTGATCATTCCCGAATCGGCGATGCCAATGAACTTTGCAATAAAGTTTGATAACAGTTTGAGATTGCATGTCATGTGTCGGGAACGACCGCTATCAACAATCAAGGATGATCTGTATCACTGCATTACACACGGGCGACACGGATGGAATAGAAGTAGATGTGGAACCCGAAGAGTTAGAGGGTTCGAAGCGATTATAGTCGAAATACACACATCAATGATTTTAGGCATCCATTTAAATCCTAGTGTATTATGTATCCATTTCGCCATCTCCAACTAGTCTTTGCTTTAGTCTTAGTGAATGCACTAGGTGGTACTACATTCCTTGGAGGTGATAATTGAGCTCTGAGGGACATCAATGCGTTTCTTAGAATCTCTGAGAGGCGGTTTACCAAGCACGGACTTAGAAGCATTAGTGGGCCTAGAGGTATTCCGTTTCTTAGGATTCCGTAAGCGAGACAAGATAGCTTTAGCAACACATTTATCATGAAAATCGAAAGCATACTCTTATGACATATAACACAAGAAGCTTGGACTTAATATCAAAAGTACTTAAGGTTCATCATTCGTTACAACACTTTTTCCATTACATTTGTCGATATAATATCTAAAGTGGGTGCAACTTGAATTTTATTCAAAGTCCTAGGGTGTTCTTCTACTTGACATTCTTTATTGTTCTTTTCTTAGGTCGCAACTTCCTATTCTTCCTTGTATTGCTCTAGGTCGTGAAGTGCGGACGTTGGGAAAAGAGGCACCTATTCTTGTTTCGATAGGGAAGCACGTTAGTTTCTTGTGTTTTGTTATTAGATGTTCTAGTGTCATTTTGAATCTGTTTTGGTGCGATTACATTTGTGTTACTATCCTTATCTTGCTTAAGTAGCACCAACTCTGTCTTAAGATAATGGATTTTGTGTAACAAATCTAGATTTTGAGCAGTGAGTCCTTCTCGTCGTAAAACATCTTTGGTATATGCCGGATGATTATCAACATCTTATGGCGCTTTAGCGAGTCTTTTGAGTAAATCGAATATGGCGCTATATTCCTTTTCACTTTTGAAATTTCTTGTTCATATTTTGAGATTTGACACTTCAAAGACACATTTTGGTTATCCGATTGCTCAAGTTTAGGACAAAGAGTTTTGGTATGCAACTGGTTGATCTTGTTTTGCAAAGCGAGTTCACGATTATGACAATCTTTTGACACCATTGAAGGCGACGTTTTGCGTTTGAAAGTTCGTTTAATAAGCGTTCATTTTCATCGTTTAAAAACTTGATTTGTGACACAATATCGATATTCTCAACAATTTCAACAAGAATCAACGATGTCGTGGAGATATAATGAAATGCATATGACAAAGCAATAACACAATATTATAGATATCAAGACGAGATAACATCTTCCAAGGGTCGATCAACATCTTTTCGTAACATTTTCTTTTACGTTTTGTATTTGAAATTGATGTTTCGTTTGTTCGAAAACTCTTTTCATAAGTCCAAGCTCCTTGTGAAAATCCTTTCCCAATATATAGCACAATTTTTCAAATTTCGGACATGAGGTAAATTTCTTTTCGAAGAATATCTCTTTGTGCATGCTGAGAGGCGATTGAAAATGTTCAATTTTATTTCAGAATGAAATTCAATTTCACGTTCCAAAAGTTTGATGTCCGAAATGAATGTTTCAAAATATTTTATAACTTTACATTGTTCGGCTAATGGTTTTATTTCACTAAGTGAAGGTAAAGGACCATTAATTTGTACATTATTGGAAATGGGACCCTCAGAAGTAGGTGTGATAACCCAAGGTGTGTTAGAAAAATCCTTTTGTGCAATGAAAGTGACGGATTTTGAATAGTTAAATGGTTTGTTATAAACAACCTTTTCTAATTTTGATCGACTCTCGTCTTCTGCATCTAATTCCTCTTGGCGGTTATATTCAACAACACTCATAATTGAATCATCAACTCTATGTTACTTTGTAAACTTCAAGATTTGGTTTGAATGCTCGTTTGAAAACTTAGGTTTGTAATCGCAAGATTCGGTCCATATCCATTTGGATTTGGTTTGAAAGTAAACTTTTGAATCGTTGTGATTGATTCACCATGTTTATAAACAACGATTCGAAACTCTTTGATTTTGTTTTGTAAGTCGACAATTTCCTCAAGATAGTCATCTATTCGTTTCGTGGAATGCTTTTTGTACTCGAGAGAACTATTTTTGACAAGTTAACAACTCAAACTTGGATTTTTGAATTTCAAGGTAAGGCGTTAAGTTGTTGTTTATGATCATGTTTCGGTTTTTCTATTTTAGACAACAAAGCATTCTTGGATGCGGCTAGATCACGTGTCTGTCGTTCTAATGATTTATCGTTTTGGTGTGATTTAGCAAAGCGACTTGAAACCTTGTTCACGTTTTCTTGGGTTTTAAAATAATTGAGTTGCCATTTTAAGCATTCAATATCCACAGTTATGATTGCATTTTCTTGTGTAATTGCGATTCGATGCATAACATTCTTCCATTCGGGATTGTTGGTCTTTAAGTAAGAGATCAAAATCGGGATTAGGCAAAGGTTCGACGTGTTCAACGTGAGTTACAACATGATCACTATTCGGATCCTCGAGGATAACCACGAGTCAATTTGAGTGTCAAAGGTAACGGAAGGTCATCTTGATCATCAAAGCGTAACTACGGGTCTAGTTGAGAATCGTCATAATGAGATGTGGGCGGCTCATGTTGAACATTCCGAGCCTCGTCGGATTCGGATGTTGGGTGAGATATAAGATCGATGATGAATATGGTTTGTTCGAATTTTGTGACAAGCCATCGATGTCATACATTGGGCTGTGTCACTCATGTGGAGAGCTTGCATTTGTGCCATCAACATCATTTGTTGCATTAGCACGCAAGTCCTCCATATCATCATCTGATCTGCATCTACCATAAATCTCTATTCTTTTGTTGTGAGGGTTCCACCACTTCATCCTTAAGAGCCAAAATAAAGCCTCCTTGTGATAAGCACCGCCTCTAGTTCTCGGCTTTGGGTATGCATTAGCGGTGACCCTTCTCATTCACGGTTGTAGCGAAGACAATTCATCCCATTACGAGCATTCCATGTTCAACCACTTGAGCTCTCTGTTGTTGTGGAGCACCAATGTTATTCCTTCCCATAGCATTAAACCCTTGACCACCTCCCATCCGGCGACCATAACCACGATTACGAACTTCAACATGTCCATTGTTCTGCTGACTGATTCCTTGTGTTTGATGAGGACCGAATCGATTGTTGGATTTGTTTGTATACCGCCGAAGGCTTTAGCAATCATAACAAATCCTTGTTGCAATGCATCGAAAGCATCGAGTCCTCATTAGCTTCAACTGTAAAGTGCTTGATCATTGTTGTTGTTGTATGGAACCAATTGAGTTTGTTGAGATTGTTCTTTGTGATGGATCATATGGTGTAATTGTTGCGATTGGTTGAGGAGCGGGTTGAGGAGGCTGGTTGAGGAGGATAACTAGTTTGAGCCCACAAAGCAAGTTGTTGATTGTTCGGAAGTGACGGTGGGGCCGGAGTCCACGGATAGTCCTTTCTTTGTCAACTTCTTTTGTGGGGTTTCAAATAGTCGTACAACAATCCGTATGTAGCATGATGAAGATTCTTAAGCAGCGGATGAAAATGACATATTTTTCCGACTCGGGACCAAGACTACTTAGGAACTTAGTGTTATGACAATTCTTGGCATGATGATGTTGTGTTTGTCAAGTCATTGATTATGTCGAGAATCGATGATGATATGACTCTAATGTCTCTCGGGTTCAATCATGAAGTGTTCATAAGCCAAGTAAATTTTGGATTCCATGTCTTCTTGATTAAGTTCGATTGCCTTCCATAAGAAGATGAATATGTTCCCACATTTTCTTGGCGGTCTTTTGAGCATCAACACTTGAAGAATCGAATTGGGTAATCCTAAAGGATATATTTCATTGCTAGCTCATCGACTTGAAATGTAAAGTTCATCACCGAGAAAGGTCAGCAGCAGTTGCAATGTTTGTGAGATCATCTCTTGGTGGAATAGCATTTGGATCTCCAGGTGTAACGACAATAGGCATCTGAAATGGTCCTTCCAAGATGACCTTCTTTAAGAACTTTCCATGTGGCTTCTTTAGATCACAAAACCTAAAGAACCTAATCACCCATTGATCATAGTTTCTGGGAGTGAGCATTGGAGGTCTATCAAGTGATCCTGCCTCATGAATGGATTGTTGGCTACTTAAAGCTTCACACATCTTTGCAAACCAAGACGGTTCCTTCATAGTATTTGATGAGTGTGTAAATACTCATCATTTTTAGTCAAATCTGAACTGCAAAACGGTTAAAAATGCTCAGATATGCATCAAAACACTGAAAATATCTCAAAAGTGCATTTTATATGTTTTAGATGCAAAATGTTCAAAATCAGATGAAAAATGAGCAAAGTTTGCAAAATTAGCGAGTTCAGTCCCCAGTTTCTAAAATTGTCAAAAATAGTCCACAGAGTCCTAATTTTAAAGAAATGTCACCAAAGGTCCTTTTGAAATCATAAATTGTCATATTTAGTCCTTTGGTGAAAAATCTAAAAGTTTTGAGAAAATTACAGTTTAGTCCCTGAAAATCCAAATATGGTCAAAATTAGTCCTTGGAAATTTTCAAAAATGTCAAAACTAGACCTTGGTCTATTTAAGGTTGGCAACATTAGTCCTTGGATTACATCTTCATAATTTACATTTTTGGTCCTTTGGTTTTATGAAATTGCAAAAGAGGTCCTTGTGTCTAATAAACAAACCAAACGGATCCTATTACTAACCCAAGCCCAACATAATTCCCTTTGGCCCAAATCCTTTACCCAATCCAGTTACCCATTACCCTTGACCCGTCCAAACCCACGTTTGAAATAAAACATACCGCCCCTTTTTCCTACTCCATATACGTCCTTCCGGACATCTTTGTCTCCCCCTCCTCTCCCAACACCTTCACGCCACCCTACCCATCACAAGTGACCAAGCCTGTTGCAACATTGGGCGCCAAAAGCGTGAATCAACGGCTGTGATAAAGTGGACCAATCCAATGGCCAAGATTGATGAGTGAAGTAGCACAAGAAGAAAAACACAAGAGATTGAAGACCCACAGAGCTTATGGGTATAAATAGCACTTGTAGCCGTTTGATAAAGCGTTAGTTTTTTAGTCGGTTTAGTTTTAGTTAAGTTTTCATTTTTTAGTTCTAATCTAATTTTTAGTTTCGATCTTGAAATTTATATCTAGTCCTATTTTATCATTTTAATTTTAATGTAATGTTCACTTTCTAGTTAATGCAATTTATTTTCGATATTTAATTAAAATTCTTAGTTTATGCAATTTAACTTTTGTTCTAGTTACGAATTCTTGCCATGATGGTTTAAGTGGTTGTTAAATTTGTTAAAAGCTAAGTTAAGATTTCATGTGAAGCCCAAAATTAGTTTTCAAAAGTTTATGCACCTTCATTTGCAAAAGCAGTTTCCATTTTCCTACCTAAAAGGAGTGATTGGGTCGGGGCAATTAAGAAGTCAAAGTTGGTTTTCATCCGTTTGACTTTTGAAGTCAAATTTCTTTTGAGCTTATTAGGCCATTTTACAAGTTTGAAGTTTGTTTGACAAGCTCTTGTAAAAGTTTGTTTTGAAGATAAATTTATTTCACATCCGATAAAGTAGTGATTCTAGATGATCTAGGCTTATTTCATAGATTATTGTCACATGGAAGCTTCAAAATAAAGGATTTAGCTAAGTCTTTGCACACCAACTCATCTTAAAAAGTTTTGCTTAGTTACTTTGCTCTTAAGCGATTGTGTCTTGAATGTTACTAAGCGCATCAATGACCCTGCACCAATTTGTTTAGCTTATTTATAAGGCGTAGCGACCCTCATGAGCCAACCAAGGGGCAAAGGCGTTAGCCTAGGTGGACTTAAAGTATCCACAAGCTCGGGATCAAATTCTACCTTTAGCTTGTCTCAAACTAGCTTTTCAACTTCATAGCACCCTTGTCTCGGTTCTGTAGATCAGACCTCATATTGCTCCTAGGATTGCTTATCAGGTTCTAATTTAGCTTTTTGATTATTTTCGACTGCTCTCTAGTATGCTTAGGATAGATTAAATTCATTATAGCTTAATTTGTTTACTCATAGTCTTTTATTTGTTTATTGCTTCCCGTTAGTAACTTAGGATTCCCCTAGCATAGTTTAACATGCCAACTGCTTATTCACTTATCATGTTTTGCTTATTTACCCTGTACTTTGCTTAGCTTACTTGGTCCTAGAGTATGTGTATTTTGGTCATTACTTAATTTGGTTGCTTATTTGTATCATTAAAACCCAATGTGGAGTGTTTGTGAGTGTTACGCCTTACAACAACAACATCACAATGACATTTTTACTTTCTTTTTTGCTTTTAATGCTTAGTTAGTGCTAATTGGGGAGTCTTAGATTGTGGTTATTAGTTTCAGTTTATAGATCAGTTTTTGGATAGCTTCTACTCCTTCATGTACCTTGGCAGTCTCATATAAGTGCTTTCCCAAACAGTCCGTGCAGCAGTTTAGTCATGAGCTGAGATCTCATTTTGATATTAATCAGTTAGTTCGTATGCCAAACACCCCCTTAGAAACGTTATCTAGTTCATATACCAAACACCCCTTTAGAAATGTTATCTAGTTTTCCTTCTGTATTTCTAACCATTATATCGGTTAGTAGTTTTAGTTTTTGTGTGATATTGTTATTTTGTTCTCATTTTGAGTTACAAGCACAGAATAATCCAAAGAAATAAATCAAGAAAAAGTTAAGTGCCAAAAAAAAATAGTGAGGGCGGGATTGAACCGGGACCCTCTGCCTGAACACTGCGCACAACAAGCAAGCACCTTGTCCATCTGCACTACCACTTGTTATGTGTTTGGATTTGCTTTCTAATTACTTGAATACACTTTGCGGTTTAAGATTAATAAGTGAAAATCAAAAGAGTGGGAAGTGGGACTTGAACCCACGACCTCACGCCTGCAGCCCCACAAGCACAAACCAACACACATAACCATCTCTGCTAGTTGAGTTATTGGTATTTTTTCGTTTAGTTAATATTTAAGGTAGTTTTGTTGTTTAAACTTATTTGCTTATTTCTTTTATTACACCTTATTTCAATGAGCAACTCACATTTTATTTTTCTTGAATTCACTATTATTCATAGTATTTTAGGTAATTTTCCATATTTTTATAAAAATGTTTGGTATTTTTATTAATTAATTAGTTTAATGTAGTTTTAATTAGTAATAAATAAAATAAAACTCAAAAAATATTACGCTTTTTCCTAAAATTATTATTAGTCAATTAGGACGTAGGAAAATTGTTTTCAAACTCGTAGGATTTTATTTTACAAATTTTACGTTTTTCTTCTTGTATTTCGCGTAATTTTTATATATACATGCGTTTTCATTTTAAGTTACGTTTTTAGATAATTTAAGTTTACATTTTAGTTAAAATAGTTTATTTAAGTTATTTTGTTTTATAAAATCACAAAAACATCATTTTAAAAATAGTGATAGCGTTTATTTAATATTTTTTTATCTTTTAATTTCCTTTAATTTGCATTTAAGCCCTTGTAGTTTATGTACTTTTTCTGTAGTTATAATCTAATCAATCTCCTTTTTCGTTCAAATCTCCCGATCACTATACGTTTGATAATCCATTGCATAGCTCATTTGGGACATAACGACCGGGAGACCTATACTCCCGATCTTCATTGATTTCGTGCTTAAAATTGTTTTAAGTCATTACGACTTGACGGTTTCTGTGAGATCAAATTTTAGCGCTTGTTCTTGGGAGTTGTCTTGATTATCTTCCGTTTAGCAGATTAGTTATTTGAATATTCACTCTTTGTCTATACCATCGTATGTGTTTATATTTTCTTTTCAAAAATCCAAAAGATTTTCATTTTGCAAAATGTTTTCAAAAATACCAAAAATATTCATCTTTACCCTCTGCATCTTTGATTCTTCATCCTTACCCTCCGAAAACATTTGATTCTTTCTATGTCTTATCCTCACCCTCTTGGTTGTCAATGGTGTGGTGGTCCTTATAATGGTGGCAATTGCCCGGTTGTAGCATGGTGGAATCGGGAAGCGGGTGCATCTATAACCCGGATCCCTATTCTTACCATAACACGGTGATTTATTCCATCGGCTACCACTTTGTGAGACTCGGCGATTTCTTGTTGTGAGTCTGTGGTGGTTCACATTCCGATTCGATTGTCAATCGAAACACGCTTGTCTATGAGCGGGTTCACGATAACGATTATGACTACAACACATACCACTCACGGCCGCATCGGTTTCTTGTTGTGAGTATTGTGGAGGTCCTCACTCTAGCTCGGATTGTCAAGCAGGAACCCATTTCCTTGTAACAATTCGACTCTTAGTATCATGACCAACCTCTGATACCGGCTGACCCACTTCCTCAAAATCTTCTCCTTAATCTTTTGGATTTAGTGAAAGATTTGAAGGAATCTAAACACTCCCAAGATAATCCAAATGAAAAATCCATGGAAGAATTGTTAGGCGAAGAGCAGTGCTAAATTAGATTCCCAGTTGCGGTGAAAACTCTATTAGGGAATTAATTAGAATACAAAAGCGACCAGATCTAGCTCTCGATTCGTTTCATTCGATGGCGGTGATGATGAGGATACACTTGATATCCTTCAATTCTATAAATATTCATCAAGTTCATCGGTTGATATCCTGCAGTTGAGATTCCATTTCAAACAAGCGCTATCACACGAGATTCACACTCACTCTCTTATTATGGGGACGAGCATCTTGACACTATTCACGAAAAGGAATCGGACGAATTGATAAAGTCTAGTGTTGAGGACCTTGTCCGATCCCAAGAGAGTCACAGGAATTCTTGATCATGTGTGTGATATCCTCCTCCTCTTGTCTTCCAAGCAGTTCATGTTGAGATGTTCTCCGATTCGATGATGATGATTCGTTATCTTGTGGAGACATCGTTTATGTGGAAGATTCACCTTACGAGCTTGTTAGCTTAGAAGAAGAGAATGATAAAGTTCCGACATTGAAATCAAAGATGAAGCTCTTGAGCAACATTCGAATGTCGGTCTTCTCATTTCTAAAATCGAGGCTTTCAATGAGAAACCTATTTCATCTCCTATCCCCATTAAGGATAGTGACATTCTTTCAGATGATTCTATTCCGGAAATGAAAGCCTTCTGTTTTGATACTATGGGAGAGAAGATTAGTGGCGCATACCACTTCTCATTCTCATAATTCTCTCCCGATTATGAATCATTTACGGTGGAGGAGTTCACGGTGAACTCACTCATATCAATTCGAATATGATTCATTCACTTTTGAGGAGTTCTCCGGTGAACTCACTCATATCATATCTCCGCGGAGTATGATAAATTCTACTTTGATCTAGACACTCCGAGATTTGTCTTGATCACATAAGCAAATGATGAGATTCATAATCCACGAAATTATGGATCCTCCCATAGATGAAGATGAGTTAGTCATGATGTTTATCACGATTTTCTATCTCTTCTTCACCTATCCCGTGACCTCTCTGTTCTTCACTCCTTGGAATGAAGACATTATCTTTGATCCGGCATTTCCATATATCATTTTGAGCGGATCTTTCTTTGTATATCTCGTCGGTGTGGAACTTTCACGTACTTCAATGTTTATCCAAACATCTTGAATGAAAGTCCGATGGAGATTGTATCTTCCACTTGCTTCCCATGAACCAATGAATTGGGGTCGAGTCAAGCTAGCGACTCGAAATCAAAAACGATGTACGCACCATATGGGTTTTCACCCATATTTCGACTTCTTACCCTTTCTACCACCTAAGTGTGGGGTGATGCCCCGTATTATCAAAAAAAAAAAAAAAAAAAAAAATAAAAAAAAAATCCTTTCAAATAATGGCCGTAGTATTTCCCTTTTCGTTCTTTGTTTCGGCATAACGCGGTACTTTGAATATTGAGGGCAATATTCATTTCTAAGTGTGGGGATTCTCATGAATTTTATTATATAATTATACTTTAATCCCCGTTTTTGGCCAAAATTTTTTGGAGCAAGTGTTTTACACTTACTCATTTGGTTATCGATTCGCCATGTCGTAAGACAAAAGGATTAGCTAATCCGAGAGCAAACGGCTCTTGGTAAAGATTTCTCAAATCCGTTTATATGGCTTGCAATTTGCCCAAAATTGTATGGTATTGATTCACCATATCCTAAAAAGTGAAGAGTTGGCTAGCCCGCAAGTTTATGGCTTGTGGTAAAGGCGATGGAAAAACCATAATTGGTAATCGGCTCACCAAAGATAATATTGATAATTTATCTAAGAGTTGGCTAGTCCGAAGCAAGCGGCTTACGGTAAAGACAAATCAAATCCGTTGAAGGCGGTGGTTTGCTCAAAATCACATGGTTATCGGTGTACCATGGTTCTTACTTGAAGCTGAAACATTTGGCTACTCGAAGTAATGGCTTTTGGTAAAGAGATTAAAATCCATTAAGTTTTCCTCAAAAGATTGCTAAGGACTAGCAATAGTTTAGTGTGGGGATTGATGAGTGTGTAAATACTCATCATTTTAATCAATCTGAGCGCAAAGCGGTTAAAATGCTCGAGATATGCATCAAAACACCGAAAATATCTCAAAAGTGCATTTTATATGTTTTAGATGCAAAATGTTCAAAATCGGATGAAAAATGAGCAAAGTTTGCAAAATTGGCGTTTCGGTCCCCAGTTTCTAAAATTGTCAAAAATAGTCCACGAGTCCTAATTTTAAAGAAATGTCACCAAAGGTCCTTTTGAAATCATAAATTGTCATATTTAGTCCTTTGGTGAAAAATCTAAAAGTTTTGAGAAAATTACAGTTTAGTCCACGAAAATCCAAATATGGTCAAAATTAGTCCTTGGAAATTTTCAAAATGTCAAAACTAGACCTTGGTCTATTTAAGGTTAGCAACATTAGTCCTTGGATTACATCTTCATAATTTACATTTTGGTCCTTTGGTTTTATGAAATTGCAAAAGAGGTCCTGTGTCTCAATAAACAAACCAAACGGATCCTATTACTAACCCAAGCCCAACATAATTCCCTTTGGCCCAAATCCTTTACCCAATCCAGTTACCCATTACCCTTGACCCGTCGAACCCACGTTTGAAATAAAACATACCCCCCTTTTCCTACTCCGTATACGTCCTTCCGGACATCTTTGTCTCCCTCCTCTTCCTGACACCTTCACCGCCACCCTACCCATCACAAGTGACCAAGCCTGTTGCAACATTGGGCGCCAAAAGCGTGAATCAGCGGCTGTGATAAAGTGGACCAATCCAATGGCCAAGATTGATGAGTGAAGTAGCACAAGAAGAAAAACACAAAGTTGAAGACCCCAGAGCTTATGGGTATAAATAGCACTTGTGGCCGTTTGATAAAGGCGGTTAGTTTTTAGTCGGTTTAGTTTTAGTTAAGTTTTCATTTTTTAGTTCTAATCTAATTTTTAGTTTCGATCTTGAAATTTATATCTAGTCCTATTTTTATCATTTTAATTTTAATGTAATGTTCACTTTCTAGTTAATGCAATTTATTTTCGATATTTAATTAAAATTCTTAGTTTATGCAATTTAACTTTTGTTCTAGTTCGAATTCTTGCCATGATGGTTTAAGTGGTTGTTAAATTTGTTAAAAGCTAAGTTAAGATTTCGATGTGAAGCCCAAAATTAGTTTTCAAAGTTTATGCACCTTCGTTTGCAAAAGCAGTTTCCATTTTCCTACCTAAAAGGAGTGATTGGGTGGGGCAATTAAGAAGTCAAAAGTTGGTTTTCATCCGTTTGACTTTCGAAGTCAAATTTCTTTTGAGCTTATTAGGCCATTTTACAAGTTTGAAGTTTGTTTGACAAGCTCTTGTAAAAGTTTGTTTGAAGATAAATTTATTTCATCCACGATAAAGTAGTGATTCTAGATGATCTAGGCTTATTTCATAGATTATTGTCACATGGAAGCTTCAAAATAAAGGATTTAGCTAAGTCTTTGCACACCAACTCATCTTTAAAAGTTTTGCTTAGTTACTTTGCTCTTAAGCGATTGTGTCTTGAATGTTACTAAGCGCATCAATGACCTCGCACCAATTTATGTGACCCTCATGAGCCAACCAAGGGGCAAAAGCGTTGGCCTAGGTGGACTTAAAGTATCCTCAAGCTCGGGATCAAATTCTACCTTTAGCTTGTCTCAAACTAGCACTCAACTTCATAGCACCCACCTTGTCTCGGTTCACGTAGATCGGACCTCATATTGCTCCTAGGATTGCTTATCGGGTTCTAATTTAGCTTTTGATTATTTTATTTGCTCTCTAGTATGCTTAGGATAGATTAAATTCATTATAGCTTAATTGGTTTACTCATAGTCTTTTATTTGTTTATTGCTTCCCGTTAGTAACTTAGGATTCCCCTATCATAGTTTAACATGCCAACTGCTTATTCACTTATCATGTTTTGCTTATTTACCCTGTACTTTGCTTAGCTTACTTGGTCCTAGAGTATGTGTATTTTGGTCATTACTTAATTTGGTTGCTTATTTGTATCATTAAAAACCAACTGTGGAGTGTTTGTGAGTGTTACGCCACAACAAACAACATCACAATGACATTTTTACTTTCTTTTTTGCTTTTTAATGCTTAGTTAGTGCTAATTGGAGAGTCTTAGATTGTGGTTATTAGTTTCAGTTTATAGATCAGTTTTTGGATAGCTTCTACTCCTTCATGTACCTTGGCAGTCTCATATAAGTGCTTTCCCAAACAGTCCGTGCAGCAGTTTAGTCATGAGCTGAGATCTCATTTTGATATTAATCAGTTAGTTCGTATGCCAAACACCCCCTTAGAAACGTTATCTAGTTCATATACCAAACACCCCTTTAGAAATGTTATCTAGTTTTCCTTCCTGTATTTCTAACCATTATATCAGTTAGTAGTTTTAGTTTTTGTGTGATATTGTTATTTTGTTCTCATTTTCGAGTTACAAGCACAGAATAATCCAAAGAAATAAATCAAGAAAAAAGTTAAGTGCCAAAAAAAAATAGTGAGGAACTGGGATTCGAACCCAGGACCCTCTGCACAGAACACGCGCACAACAAGCAGCACCTTGTCCATCTGCACTACCACTTGTTATGTGTTTGGATTTGCTTTCTAATTACTTGAATACACTTTGCAGTTTTAAGATTAATAAGTGAAAATCAAAAGAGTGGGAAGTGGGACTTGAACCCGACCTCACGCCTGCAGCCCCCAAGCACAAACCAACACACATAACCATCTCTGCTAGTTGAGTTATTGGTATTTTTCGTTTAGTTAATATTTAAGGTAGTTTTGTTGTTTAAACTTATTTGCTTATTTCTTTTATTACCTGCTTATTTCAATGAGCAACTCACATTTTATTTTTCTTGAATTCACTATTATTCATAGTATTTTAGGTAATTTTCCCATATTTTTATAAAAATGTTTGGTATTTTTATTAATTAATTAGTTTAATGTAGTTTTAATTAGTAATAAATAAAATAAAACTCAAAAAATATTACGCTTTTCCTAAAATTATTATTAGTCAATTAGGACGTAGGAAAATTGTTTTCAAACTCGTAGGATTTTATTTTACAAATTTTACGTTTTTTTCTTGTATTTCGCGTAATTTTTATATATAACGACGTTTCATTTTAAGTTACGTTTTAGATAATTTAAGTTTACATTTTAGTTAAAATAGTTTATTTAAGTTATTTTGTTTTATAAAATCACAAAACATCATTTTAAAAATAGTGATAGCGTTTATTTAATATTTTTTATCTTTTAATTTCCTTTAATTTGCATTTAAGCCCTTGTAGTTTATGTACTTTTACGTAGTTATAATCTAATCAATCTCCTTTTCGTTCAAATCTCCCGATCACTATCGTTTGATAATCCATTGCATAGCTCATTTGGGACATAACGACCGGGAGACCCTATACTCCACGATCTTCATTGATTTCGTGCTTAAAATTTGTTTTAAGTGCATTACGACTTGGCGGTTTCTTGTGAGATCAAATTTTTGGCGTGCGGGGTGTCTTGATTATCTTCCGTTTAGCGATTAGTTATTTGAATATTCACTCTTTGTCTATACCATCTGTATGTGTTTATATTTTCTTTTCAAAAATCCAAAAGATTTTCATTTTTGCAAAATGTTTTCAAAAATACCAAAAATATTCATCTTTACCCTCTCACATCTTTGATTCTTCATCCCTACCCTCCGAAAACATTTGATTCTTTCTATGTCTTATCCTCACCCTCTTGGTTGTCAATGGTGTGGTGGTCCTTATAATGGTGGCAATTGCCCGGTTGTAGCATGGTGGAATCGAGAAGCGGAGTGCATCTATAACCCGGATCCTATTCTTACCATAACACGACGATTTATTCCATCGGCTACCACTTTGTGAGACTGGCAGTTTCTTGTTGTGAAATCTTGTGGTGGTTCACATTCCGATTCGATTGTCAATCGAAACACGCTTGTCTATGGCGGGTTCACGATAACGATTATGACTACAACACATACCACTCACGGCCGCATCAGTTTCTTGTTGTGAGTATTGTGGAGGTCCTCACTCTAGCTCGGATTGTCAAGCAGGAACCCATTTCCTTGTAACAATTACGACTCTTCGTATCATGACCAACCTCTCTGATTACCGGCTGACCCACTTCCTCAAAATCTTCTCCTTAATCTTTTGGATTTAGTGAAAGATTTGAAGGAATCTAAACACTCCCAAGATAATCCAAATGAAAATCCATGGAAGAATTGTTAGGTGAAGAACAGTTGCTAAATTAGATTCCCAGTTGCGGTGAAAACTCTATTAGGGAATTAATTAGAATACAAAAAGCACCGGATCTAGCTCTCGATTTCGTTCATTCGATGGCGGTGATGATGAGGATACACTTGATATCCTTGATTCTATAAATATTCATCAAGTTCATCGGTTGATATCCCTGCGATTGAGATTCCATTTCAAACAAGCGCTATCACACCGAGATTCACTCACTCTCTTATTATGGGGGCGAGCATCTTGACACTATTCACGAAAAGGAATCGGACGAATTGATAAAGTCTAGTGTTGAGGACCTTGTCCCGATCCCAGAGAGTCGGAATTCTTGATCATGTGTGATATCCCTCCTCTCTTGTCTTCCAAGCAGTTCATGTTGAGATGTTCTCGATTCGATGATGATGATTCGTTATCTTGTGGAGACATCGTTTATGTGGAAGATTCACCTTCCGAGCTTGTTAGCTTAGAAGAAGAGAATGATGAAGTTCGACATTGAAATCAATGATGAAGCTCTTGAGCAACATTCTTGAATGTCGGTCTTCTCATTTCTAAAATCGAGGCTTTCAATGAGAAACCTATTTCATCTCCTATCCCCATTAAGGATAGTGACATTCTTTCGATGATTCTATTCAGGAAATGAAAGCCTACTGTTTTGATACTATGGGAGAGAAGATTAGTGGCGGTACCACTTCTCATTCTCATAATTCTCTCCCGATTATGAATCATTTACGATGGAGGAGTTCACGGTGAACTCACTCATATCAATTCGAATATGATTCATTCACTTTTGAGGAGTTCTCGGTGAACTCACTCATATCATATCTCCAGCGGGAGTATGATAAATTCTACTTGATCTAGACACTCCAGAGATTTGTCTTGATCACATAAGCTTAAATGATGAGATTCATAATCCACGAAATTATGGATCCTCCTATAGATGAAGATGAGTTAGTCATGATGTTTATCACGATTTTCTATCTCTTCTTCACCTATCCGTGACCTCTCTGTTCTTCACTCCTTGGGAATGAAGACATTATCTTGATCCGGCATTTCCATATATCATTTTGAGCGGATCTTTCTTTGTATATCTCGTCGGTGTGGAACTTTCACGTACTTCAATGTTTATCCAAACATCTTGAATGAAAGTCCGATGGAGATTGTATCTTCCACTTGCTTCCCCATGAACCAATGAATTGGGTCGAGTCAAGCTAGCGACTCGGAAATCAAAAAGCGATATACGCACCATATGGGTTTCACCCATATTTCGACTTCTTACCCTTTCTACCACTAAGTGTGGGGTGATGCCCACGTATTATCAAAAAAAAAAAAAAAAAAAAAAAAAAAAAATCCTTTCAAATAATGGCCGTAGTATTTCCTTTTCGTTCTTTGTTTGGCATAACATGGGTACTTTGAATATTGAGGGCAATATTCATTTCTAAGTGTGGGAGATTCTCACAATTTTATTATATAATTATACCGCTTTAATCCCGTTTTTGGCCAAAATTTTTTTGGAGCAAGTGTTTTACACTTACTCATTTGGTTATCGATTCGCCATGTACGTAAGACAAAAGGATTGGCTAATCCGAGAGCAAGCGGCTCTTGGTAAAGATTTCTCAAATCCGTTTATATGGCTTGCAATTTGCCCAAATTGTATGGTATTCAAATTTCACCATATCCTAAAAGTGAAGAGTTGGCTAGCCGCAAGTTTATGGCTTGTGGTAAAGGCGATGGAAAAACCATAATTGGTAATCGGCTCACCAAAGATAATATTGATAATTTATCTAAGAGTTGGCTAGTCGAAGCAAGCGGCACGGTAAAGACAAATCAAATCCGTTGGGCGGTGGTTTGCTCAAAATCACATAGTTATCGGTGTACCATGGTTCTTACTTGAGCTGAAACATTTGGCTACTCGAGTAATGGCTTTTGGTAAAGAGATTAAAATCCATTAAGTTTTCCTCAAAAGATTGCTAAGGACTAGCAATAGTTTAGTGTGGGGATTGATGAGTGTGTAAATACTCATCATTTTAATCAATCTGAGCGCAAAGCGGTTAAAATGCTCAGATATGCATCAAAACACTGAAAATATCTCAAAAGTGCATTTTATATGTTTTAGATGCAAAATGTTCAAAATCAGATGAAAAATGAGCAAAGTTTGCAAAATTGGCAGTTTCAGTCCCCCAAGTTTCTAAAATTGTCAAAAATAGTCCCTGAGTCCTAATTTTAAAAGAAATGTCACCAAAGGTCCTTTTGAAATCATAAATTGTCATATTTAGTCCTTTGGTGAAAAATCTAAAAGTTTTGAGAAAATTACAGTTTAGTCCCTGAAAATCCAAATATGGTCAAAATTAGTCCTTGGAAATTTTCAAAAATGTCAAAACTAGACCTTGGTCTATTTAAGGTTGGCAACATTAGTCCTTGGATTACATCTTCATAATTTACATTTTGGTCCTTTGGTTTTATGAAATTGCAAAAGAGGTCCTTGTGTCTAATAAACAAACCAAGCGGATCCTATTACTAACCCAAGCCCAACATAATTCCCTTTGGCCCAAATCCTTTACCCAATCCAGATTACCCATTACCCTTGACCCGTCGAACCCACGTTTGAAATAAAACATACCGCCCCTTTTCCACTACTCCATATACGTCGCTTCCGGACATCTTTGTCTCCCTCCTCTTTGACACCTTCACCGCCACCTACCCATCACAAGTGACCAAGCCTGTTGCAACATTGGGCGCCAAAAGCGTGAATCAGCGGTGTGATAAAGTGGACCAATCAATGGCCAAGATTGATGGTGAAGTAGCACAAGAAGAAAAACACAAGATTGAAGACCCACAGAGCTTATGGGTATAAATAGCACTTGTAGCCGTTTGATAAAGCGATTAGTTTTTAGTCGGTTTAGTTTTAGTTAAGTTTTCATTTTTTAGTTCTAATCTAATTTTAGTTTCAGTCTTGAAATTTATATCTAGTCCTATTTTATCATTTTAATTTTAATGTAATGTTCACTTTCTAGTTAATGCAATTTATTTTCGATGTTAATTAAAATTCTTAGTTTATGCAATTTAACTTTTGTTCTAGTTCGAATTCTTGCCATGATGGTTTAAGTGGTTGTTAAATTTGTTAAAAGCTAAGTTAAGATTTCGATGTGAAGCCCAAAATTAGTTTTCAAAGTTTATGCACCTTCATTTGCAAAACAGTTTCCATTTCCTACCTAAAAGGAGTGATTGGGTCGAGGCAATTAAGAAGTCAAAGTTGGTTTCATCCGTTTGACTTTGAAGTCAAATTCTTTTGAGCTTATTAGGCCATTTTACAAGTTTGAAGTTTGTTTGACAAGCTCTTGTAAAGTTTGTTTTGAAGATAAATTTATTTCTGTCCATGATAAAGTAGTGATTCTAGATGATCTAGGCTTATTTCATAGATTATTGTCATGGAAGCTTCAAAATAAAGGGATTTAGCTAAGTCTTTGCACACCAACTCATCTTTAAAAGTTTTGCTTAGTTACTTTGCTCTTAAGCGATTGTGTCTTGAATGTTACTAAGCGCATCAATGACCTGCACCAATTTGTAGCGACCCCTCATGAGCCGACCAAGGGGCAAAAGGCGTGGCCTAGGTGGACTTAAAGTATCCTGAAGCTCGGGATCAAATTCTCTTTAGCTTGTCTCAAACTAGCACTCAACTTCATAGCGACCCTTGTCTCGGTTCTGTAGATCGGACCTCATATTGCTCCTAGGATTGCTTATCGGGTTCTAATTTAGCTTTTGATTATTTTCATTTGCTCTCTAGTATGCTTAGGATAGATTAAATTCATTATAGCTTAATTTGTTTACTCATAGTCTTTTATTTGTTTATTGCTTCCGTTAGTAACTTAGGATTCCCTATCATAGTTTAACATGCCAGCTTATTCACTTATCATGTTTTGCTTATTTACCTGTACTTTGCTTAGCTTACTTGGTCCTAGAGTATGTGTATTTTGGTCATTACTTAATTTGGTTGCTTATTTGTATCATTAAAACCCATTTGTGGAGTGTTTGTGAGTGTTACGCCCTATGACAACATCACATGACATTTTTACTTTCTTTTTTGCTTTTTAATGCTTAGTTAGTGCTAATTGGGAGTCTTAGATTGTGGTTATTAGTTTGGTTTATAGATCGGTTTTGGATAGCTTCTACTCCTTCATGTACCTTGGCGGTCTCATATAAGTGCTTTCCCAAGCAGTCAGATGCGTGCGGTTTAGTCATGGTGAGATCTCATTTGATATTAATCGAGTTAGTTCGTATGCCAAACACCCCTAGAAAGCGTTATCTAGTTCATATACCAAACACCCTTTAGAAATGTTATCTAGTTTTCCTTCCTGTATTTCTAACCATTATATCGGTTAGTAGTTTTAGTTTTTGTGTGATATTGTTATTTTGTTCTCATTTTGAGTTACAAGCACAGAATAATCCAAAGAAATAAATCAAGAAAAAGTTAAGTGCCAAAAAAAAATAGTGAGGGCTGGGATTCGAACCCGGGACCCTCTGCCTGAATTTCTGCGCACAACAAGCAACACCTTGTCCATCCTGCACTACCACTTGTTATGTGTTTGGATTTGCTTTCTAATTACTTGAATACACTGCGGTTTAAGATTAATAAGTGAAAATCAAAAGAGTGGGAAGTGGGACTTGAACCCACGACCTCACGCTGCTGACCCACAAGCACAAACCAACACACATAACCATCTCTGCTAGTTGAGTTATTGGTATTTTTCGTTTAGTTAATATTTAAGGTAGTTTTGTTGTTTAAACTTATTTGCTTATTTCTTTTATTACACCTTATTTCAATGAGCAACTCACATTTTATTTTTCTTGAATTCACTATTATTCATAGTATTTTAGGTAATTTTCCCATATTTTTATAAAAATGTTTGGTATTTTTATTAATTAATTAGTTTAATGTAGTTTTAATTAGTAATAAATAAAATAAAACTCAAAAAATATTACGCTTTTCCTAAAATTATTATTAGTCAATTAGGACGTGGGAAAATTGTTTTCAAACTCGTAGGATTTTTATTTTACAAATTTTACGTTTTTCTTGCTTCTGCGTAATTTTATATATAACATACGTTTTCATTTTAAGTTACGTTTTAGATAATTTAAGTTTACATTTAGTTAAAATAGTTTATTTAAGTTATTTTGTTTTATAAAATCACAAAAACATCATTTTAAAAATAGTGATAGCGTTTATTTAATATTTTTTTATCTTTTAATTTCCTTTAATTTGCATTTAAGCCCTTGTAGTTTATGTACTTTTTCTGTAGTTATAATCTAATCAATCTCCTTTTTCGTTCAAATCTCCCGATCACTATACGTTTGATAATCCATTGCATAGCTCGCTGGGACATAACGACCCGGGGAGACCCTATACTCCCCGATCTTCATTGATTTCGTGCTTGTTGTTTTAAATGCATTACGACTTGACGGTTTCTTGTGAGATCAAATTTTAGCATGGATGTTGATTGTAGCGTTTGTGTAAGGTTGTACTTGAAGACTAGGTGGTGGTTGAACCATTTGAAGTGGAATTGCTCCTTGTTGTGGATAATGTTGTTGGTTAAATTGTTGTTGATAAATTTGTTGTTGTTGATTGAATTGTTGATGTTGTGGGTGAGTTGTTGTTGTTGTTGTTGATTATCGTGTAAGGAAAGTAGTTAGAGTATGGTGGTTGAGACATGTTGAAAACTTGTGTTGTAAAATGGATCTTTGTAGTCGAATGAAGCGTTGTTGATGAAGTATCCTTAGGCGTAGAAACCACGTTAAGGCAAATTAATGCTTATGCGTAAAACACCAAACTTACGCGTAAAAGTGATATTCTGGCGTGGGATTAGCTTACTGGCGTGGAATTGAGAAGCGATAAGATTAGGCGTAAACTGAAAGTTAGGCATATAAAACTTATGCATAGGATTAGCTTATCGTAAGACAAGGCTTAAGCGTAAGAAAAATCTTAGGCGTAAAGAGTTCTACGCATAAGTTTGAGCTTATGCGTAAAATTAGGGTTTGCCCAAAAATCCTTTACACTATCACGATGTAAGCGATATCCAAAGTCAAAGTGTTTCAGGCTTATCCAAGCAAGAAAACCTTGAGTAAGCTCTGGCCGAAGATCAAACCACGGATGACTTACGGCGTAAGATTAGGGTTTTCTTCTGCGTGAAATTAACCAAAGCGATTTACGCCCAAAGATGTTTCTAAACCAGATTTTTGTGATGAAACGACTTCAATATCACCAAAATAACACAAAGTGTGAAACTTGATGATCGAAACTTGTAGACACGTTACGCGTAAGAATGAACAGCGTTTAAAATCAAACTTAAAATCAATGAAATACACGTAAAGTTTGAAACTTTTGCCAAAAGCAGATATTTTAACACCTAAAACATTGAAAGTACAAGAATCTTGGATTAAAAAGTGTAAAAATGAGTTTTTAAGCGTGACAAAGTTTGTGAACCGAGAGTTACCGTAAGATCAAAAATAACTTCAAAAACAAAACCTTTTCACCCAACTATTTGGCCAATGATACCTTTGTTAGGTCACCATGTTTGTAACACAAGCATCAATAGAAGAAATAGAGAAGAGATCGGATGAACAAATACACACACACACACGTATGAATATTAGAAGAGTTATGCGTAGAGTGCAAGTGAATGAATTGAACAACCAACCCTCAATTGAGGGTTTACAAAGATTGTTATAGGGCGAGGAGCTGGGCAACACTACTAGCATCCTTCCCTCTTATGGGCTTGGGCAAGGCTCATGGGCTTTCTACATAAGCCTTGGCATGATAACTAACATAAAAGCCATAATTAAGCTAGCTATTACATATTAATCACTAACACTTGTAATCTACTTTAGGAGTGATTCCAACATAAACCTTGAGTAATCATCTACTATAACCAAGGTGTATAAGTTGCCACCATAGCTTCTTATAGCGGAAGGACCAAACAAGTCCATATGCAAAAGCTCTAGACACTTAGATGTGGACACCATGTTTTTAGCCTTATGGCTACTATGAGTTTGTTTACCAATTTTGCAAGCGTCGCAAAAGTGTTGGTCATATTTTAGTTTTGGTAAATTTCTAACTAGCTCTTTTGAAGATAGGTTTTGGATAAGTCTCAGCGTGACCTAAGCGTCTAGTGAGCTTGGGCCAAGGCTCAGCATAAGCCTTCTATGCTAAAGAGTTGAGTTATCATCTAAGGTTATTGATTCCAACATAAACCTTGTTTGTCATTAGATGTTTTCTTATATTTTCATGCAAAAGCTCTAGTAGATGTTATTTTTCTAACTCCTTTAGCTATGGTGATACCATCTTTTAGTATATTAAGCGTTTACTACCATTTTCTTCAAATAGTACTTTATATTTTCATTTTGTTATCACATAGTTGGCTAGTATACTAAGTAGATTAAATCCTAACCTATCGACATGAGCAACATTTTCAATAGTTAGGGAGTTATGAGCGATTGTACCTTTTCCAATGATTTTGCTTTTGAGATTGCTACCAAAAGTGACATTACCTCCGTCATACTCTTGGCATGTTGAGAAGAGGCTTTTGTTGCCCGTCATGTGTCGTGAGCATCCACTATCTTTTATCCATTCATCAGGTTCTAATCCAACTTTCAAGTATACCTATGACACAAATAACTCAAGCGTTTGGTCCCCAATATCTCATGGGTCCGTTTGGGTTAAACATATCATTTACTTGGTTCATATATGGAAATGATGGGTAAGGGTTCCATGGCATGTAATTTGGAGTTTGATATGGTCTAGGAAGTTTTGATTAGGTATGTTGATAGTTGGGTTGTATGTTGTGGTTGCTCTTTCGTTTGGCAATATGTTGATAGTTGGGTTGTATGTTGTGGTTGCTCTTGGGAAAGGCGTTTGGCAATAGGTGTTTTAGACCGTTGTTGAATAGTTTTAGATCTAAATTCATTTCTAGCAAGTCACTCCTGATGTAACAGCAGGTTTTAGTTTAACATTATCATTGGTTTTCTTTGTTACTTTGACAAATTCACTACGGTCCGTATTACAAACATTATGTCCTGCTGCAGTCCCCACGGCACCAAAATGTACAATGGACGAAACCCTATTTTTGGGTCCGTCTGGTCCGTGATGTCTTCAGTGCGGTTTTGACATTTTGTTTGTCTTTTCGACCGTTTGGTTTGACTCTTTGGAATTAATACTTCATTAAATCCTAGTCCATTCATGTTTCTGGTGTTTTGAATTCTAACTATTTCATCGGCACAAGCAATATTTTTGTTAAACCTTGTAAATTTAGAGTTATGTTCAATTAGAACTTCTTCTGTGAGCTTTAGTTTTTCTATTTCAAGACTAAGCTCTTGACATAATTTGCAAATATCGTCATTTGCTTTACCCTTTTCCAATCGTTTTGCCTTTTCTTTTAACTCATAGACTTCATTTTCTAAAAATACCTTTTTAGTCTTTAAAAACTTATTTTTAGTTATGATTTTTAAACTAAGCTCACATAATTGATTATATTGTTTTTGCAAAGTGTCATCATCAATAGAAGAATAAGATGAGTCGGAATGTACCTCGTGATGAGTGCGTATTCACTCATCGTTTTAAGTCAAATCTGAGCTGCAAAACATTCAAAAACACTCCGATATGCATCAAAATTCTGAAAATATCTCAAAACTGTGTTTTATATGTTTCAGATGCAAAATGTTTAAAGTCGGATGAAAAGCGAACAAAGTTTGCATAATTGGCAGTTTGAGGTCCCCAACTTTCAAAATTGTGAAATAGTCCCACGAGCACGAATTTAAAAGAAAAGTCACCAAAGGTCATTTTAAAATCATAAGTTGTCATAATTAGTCCTTTGGTGAAAAATTGCAAAAGTTTGAGAAATGACAGTTTTGATCCCTGGATTTTCAAAAGTGTCAAATTTAGTCCTTGGAATTTAAGTTTTGGCAAAAATGAACCTTGGTTTATTTAAGATTCACAAGATTGGTCCTTGGATTACATTGTCAGAAATTTCATGAATGGTCCCTGGGTTTGCAGAATTTACACCATTAGTCCTAAGTTGTTACATGGATTCAAAACCTAAGCCTAAGTCCATATTACTAACTTGGCCCAACAAACAACTTTGTCAACCCAACTTTTGACCGGTCAACCCCTATAACCCACCGGTCGACCAAACAATAAACAACCCACTTTACCACCTGTCTTCTCCCATTTCTACCGCCCAAAGCAGACAACAACACCCAGATACTCGGACACGCTCCTCCTTTCCTTCCCGAAATAAAATAATACCATCCTTTTCCTGTTTCTCATTTACCCAACACAACCCATCCCAAGACACTCAAAACCTCTTACCCGAAACATCACAAATCCCGAACCCACTACCCAGTTTTCCCCTCATCCCAGCGCCAAGTGGCAATCCCGGCAAAAGGCCCCATGGATGGCTCGATCATGTCTCAAATGGTACCTAACTAATCAATGGTCAAGGTTTGCTCAAGAAAGCACAAGGATGGATGTTTGCCTACGGCACTCACGGGAGAAAGCACAAGCTCAAGAATGAAGCCGATGGTCTAAGTAGTATAAATAGGTCACTATGTAAGCCTTCAAAGGCACCCCTAGTTTTAGTTGTATTTTCAGTTTAAGTTTTCTCTTTTGTAATCTTTAACTTTGTTTTAATGGAAAAGTTGATTTGAGTGATTCTGTTTACTTTAGTTTCCAGTTAATATTAAGCTCTGTCATTAGTAGTTTACATTGATTTTCAGAAAAGAAAAGAAAAGGGGGTCAAAAACTTTTTAAAAAGAGTGTTTGGATTTAACTAGTTGAATGGGTCAAAGTGGTTTTTACCCACTTTGACCAACCCAGTCAAACTCATATTATTGATCTTCAACTAATAATCAGTTTTTAAAATTGATTAGTTCAGTTTTTTCACTTATTGTCAACAACAAAAATTTGGTTTCTGTTCTTTCTTCATAGCGAGCGAGCAATGCAGCCCTAATTTCTTTGTTCAAGTGTAAGTTTCATGGCTTAAATGATGCTCAAATGTTATAAATATGGTTTTCCTAAATCTTCATAATGACTTAGTTCTTTTCAACTTATGTGCATCTCGACCTTTTTGTTTGCTCAAATTGAAGTTTTAAAACACTCAAGTGCATTAACTTCTTGTCTCGGAACACCGCATCGGTCGAATAAGGGACAAAGTTAGGCGATCTCGGCTTATTTTCAAGCTCTAATCGACAACTTTGGGTATAACTTTGTTTTTCTTGAATCTATGCCGACTTAACTATGTTTGTGCGACTTCTTCATGGTCTTGAAAGCCCTTTTTCCAGCTTGAAATCAAGCTTGAACAGGTCCCCCTTAACTGCTTTGGCTGCCTGCAATTTCAGTAACCAACAGGTCACTTACTTTTTTTTTTTCATTGCTTATCAAGTACTGCCAATTGCTTAATAGGTACACTTAGGTTAGTTTAAGCTTAGTGTAAGTTAATCTTAGTGTGTTTAGAGCTTATTCACTTGGTTGATTGCTTGCCAATTGCTTATCTCCATTTTTAGTCTAGGATTCTCCCTAGTTTAAGTTAGTTAGCCAACTGCTACTCTTTACATTAGCTTATTTCCTTTAGAATCTAGCATAGTCTCTCTCCCAACTGCTTATTTCCTTTTTTGAATTGGTAACCATTTGTTAGTGCCTTAATCTGTGTTCAAAAGCGACTTAAGGAGTGTTTGGTTTAGCTCAAATAGGGGTGTTTGTTTAGCTTTGTTACCTACTGTCTTGAATAAGCAGTTTTAACTGCTTATTCTAAACTTTTGTACACTTTAAGTTTTTGCAAAATCTCTTTGCCTTGATCATATCTTCAAGTTTCAAAAGGAAAGTCAACAAAAGAAAGTGTGTTTGGTTTTAAATCTGTCATAGAAGTAGAGTTGAATTTTGCCTACTGTTGGAATAAGCACTCCCTAACAGCTTATTTCAAGGATTCAGAGAAGTTGTTTTTACAAAAAGACTTAAGTTTGATAAGGCCCTTAAGTTTCAAAAAGAAAAATAGTTGAATAAAAATGTTTTGCAAAAACTGACAGTGGTGGGACTCGAACCCAAACCACTCGGTTCACAAACACACACTCTACCATTGCGCCTTGGGACTTGTCTCGTTTAACTTGCACAAACAAACCATTTAAAGTACCTTTGTGAGTTTAGCTTATAAGCTTTAGTTAGCTTATTTCTTGCTTATTTTCTATAGCACTAGTGTAGTTTCTCATTTTCCTAGATTCTATAGTATCTCAAGTACTTTTGTTAAATTTTGATTTTTCTCAAATAGTTTAGTATTTTTAATAATTTAATTAGTGTAAAATCGTTTTTAATTCGTAGAAATTAATTTAAAAGTCAAAAAAATATTCCGCTTTTTTTTTTGAAATCATTTTTTTCGAATAGATCGTAGGAAAATTGGTTTCACACCCGTAGCCCTTAGATTTCATAATTTTTACGTTTATGGCTCGGGTTGTTTTACCGTTTTTACGTTTTTGCGTTTTTGCACCCTAGGACTTAGTGTAACTTAGTTTTATCATTCCTTAGGTCTAGTTTAGTTTATTTTTAGTTTATTAGGGTTCCCTTGCCTTAATTACCTTCCCTTTCGTTAATTTGTAGAATCGTAATCAAATCGAATCATTTAAAATCCAATTCAAGTCCATAATCACGAAACTCAACGAATCCTTCCATTCACACCTCGTTGGGACACGACCGGGAAATCACTTCCGGTATCACTTTATCACACCGTGAGGTTTGGCACGTTGACCTTTTTCCTAAAGGGTCGATTTGTCGAATTTTACGGTTATTTTGATATCGTTGATATTTGTGTTTTCACACACTCACTTCTGGCCGATCAAATTTTGGCGCTGCTTGCCGGAAGTGTGTTGCGACAATATCGTGAAGTTTTGCGATTAGTGACTTGAAGAACCTTCCTCGTGAAGTTATTGTTTTATAAAAATACAAAAATACAAAAATATTTTCTTTTCTTTGTATATATATGTAAAGATTAAAATACAAAAGATTTTCCTTGTTGTTTTAAATAAATAGAAGACACAATCAATATAACATACTTAGCGAGGTGTTATCATTATAAGTTCGAACAAAGATTTAAAACTTGCCTTTGTGTCGCTCGTGTTTTGGTTTACTTTTATCGGTTTAACAAACTGTGTGAGGGTATAAGACGGCTGACATTAAATTGCGGTGAAAAGAGCGGGTTTTAATAAGCTTGACGACCTACTAAGTCTCTCCGCTCCTTTGTGCGTTTACTTGTAGAAGTGATCATTTCACGTGGGATTATTGGTTTAAGTTCCTTTGTTGTTTTGCCTCGGTCTTGTTTTAATTGAAAGTGTTGTTTTGGAAGTGCATGCTTTTCGCTCTCAAGCTCGTAGGCGTGGCAGGAACCAAGCAAGCGTGCCGAGATCGTGCGGTTGAACAAATCACAATGACACACAACCTAGGGAGCGGACCTCAAGTCCAACAACACGGGCCACAAAATCCGACTCCGATCTCCGTGCGATGGAGGAGCTTTGTCAACCCACGATGGATGGGCCAGGCGGTCCTATTGCCCGAT
The DNA here is from genome assembly GCA_022545495.1 of Chrysanthemum lavandulifolium. NCBI lineage: Eukaryota > Viridiplantae > Streptophyta > Magnoliopsida > Asterales > Asteraceae > Chrysanthemum > Chrysanthemum lavandulifolium. The sequence continues at coordinate 223,879,176 of CM040243.1, read as the reverse complement.
CAACATCGAGGCCACGGATTTTGGACTTAAGCATCACATGATTCAACAAGTCGAGTTTTGTCAATTTCACGGATCACGGATGAAGATGCCAACAAGCATCTCGACAAATTTCTCACCATCACCCAGTATGAAGCAAAATGGGGTCACCGATGGCGCCGCCGCTTATACCTCTTTCCATATTCTTTGCGCTTCATGCCACCGCATGGTTTGATCGTCTTCCAAGAACTCAATCCATAGTTTCGATGAAATGGTCTCCAAATTCTTGGCGAAATACTTTCCACCGTCGATGGTGGCGAAACTACGGAATGAAATCGGTAATTTTCGGCGACATCCGATGAGTCCTTATTTGAGGCATGGGGCGCTATAAGCTTTCAATTGATCGATGTCGAACCACAACATGTTGCTTGTCACCCAAATAGATCGTTCTATAGCGGGTTAACATTGAGACATCGTGACACGATTAATCTTTGCTGCGGTGGTACCTTTATGAAAAGCGACCCGAAGAGTGCTACGATCTCATTGAAAACATGACGCCCACCACAATTATTGGGATTCCTCGGTAGAGAGGAGTGAGTCAAGGAGATCTACCACTCTTCCATCTTGAATTCACGACTCTAACCAAAAGATTGAAGAAATATCCCTTTGTGCTTAAATTGAGTCACAATAATAACAATCAACAAGTGAATGTCGTTAACAAGAGTTGTGAAACTTGTGGTGGTCCACACCCTTATTTGAGTGTCCGACCTCGGTGGCTTCACTCGAAGGCGTTTATGCGCTTACGGTTCCTACAATACGGAGGTAATTCCTACCAACCATGAGGGACGAAACCTTCTCGACTATCGTTCTAACAATTTCCTTGGACCACCGGGTTTAATCAAAATCGAACAATCAAAATGTGCAAAATAGAAACAATCAGTTCAATCAAAATCAGAGTCAGAATCGGAACTTTCAAAATCAAAATCAAGGTTTTCATAATCAAGGAAATTTCAATCAAAACCGATTCCAAGCTCCTCATCAAAATGTGCATGCCCAACCTCCTCAAGTTTCCATTGACATTGCTAATTACATCAAAAGCAATGAAGCTAAAATGGTGTCCATGCAAAATCAAATTACCACTTTGAAGAATGATTTCACTTCCGAGCTTAGAGCTACTAGCAACAAGATTGATCAATCTCATAACAAGATTGAAAGCATGATCGCTAGTCTCATGAGTCAAAAGAATGAAGCTTCAACTTCGGGTGCTCTTCCGAGTAATACCATTCCAAACCCAAAGGGTGAATTGAATGCTATTGCCACCCGAAGTGGTAAATCTTATGATGGACCTTCGACTCCAATGCCTCCTCCACCAGGAGCAATGAGTCAAGTTCCCGAGATCTCAAAGGACAAGGTGCAAAACTCAAGCCCACGAAGTACCGCTGAAGTCCAATCTCCGGAGGTCTTACCTCCAATGCCGGAACCCGTTGTTCGATGACTACTCCTAAGCCTTCACTTCCTTATCCTTCAAGGCTTAATGACCAAAGGCTCCGTGATAAAACTAGTCAACAAATGGAAGCTTGTCCAAATCTTTCAAGATTTGCACTTGAGATTAGTTTCGCGGACGCTCTTCTTCTAATGCCAAAGTTCGGTCCAACAATCAAAATTTGTTGAATAACAAAGAAAAGATTTCGAAATGGCTAAAACTTCTTTGAGCGAAAATTGTTCGGTTATCCTTAAAAACTTCCGAAAAGTTAGGAGACCGGAAAATTTCTCATCCCATGTGATTTTCAAGGCATAGTTCAATGCTCGCTTTGGCGATCTTGGCGCTAGCATTAACTTGATGCCACACTCCATGTGGAAGAAGCTTTCATTACCTCGCTTACACCTACATGTATGATCCTCGAGCTTGCGGACCGTACAAGTTCTCGCCCGCTAGGTATAGCCGAGGATGTATTTGTGAAAGTAGGCAAGTTTCATTTCCCGCCGACTTTGTTGTTGTCGAATTTGATGCCGATCCCAGTACCCTCATCCTTGGGAGGTGCTTCTTAAAAGCAGGTCGTGCATTGATCGATGTTGATGAAGGGAAATCACTTTGCGGGTAAACAAGGAAGCCGTTACTTTCAATCTCAATCAAGTTGAAATACTCCCCGATTATGAAGACAATTCCGTCAACAAAATTGATGTCCTTGACATTGTGTCGGAGGAGTATTCTCAAGAAATTCTTGGATTCTCGGTGGCAATCCCACTTGGTTGATCCTATCGTTGCTCTCTCTTCCCTCCCTCACTCCATTTGAGGAAGTGACTTTATTTTGGAAGAGATTGAAGCATACTTGGCTAGTGATTACGTCCCATGGGAAATAGATCACGCTCCCATCGATATTGAGGAGATATACTTCTCATCGAGAGGTTACTCAATGAAGATCCTTCTTCCCTCCTCCTCAAGAACTTCATAAGAGAAATCAAAGCGATTGAAAATCTAATGATCCTCCGAGGTCGAACTTAAGGACTTACCACCTCATCTCGAGTATGCATTTTGGAAGGTGACAATAAATCACCCGTCATTATTGCTAAGGACTTGAGTGAGGATGAAAAATCGCTCTCATAAAGGTTTGAAGTCACGCAGCGAGCCATCGCTTGGAACCTTCCGACATCAAGGGTATTGACCCGAGATTTTGTACTACAAAATTCTCATGGAAGATGACTTCAAACCGCGGTTCAACACCAAAGAAGGGTGAATCCTAAAATTCATGAGGTTATCAAAGCGGAAGTCATAAAACTTCGATGCGGATTGATTTACCCTATCTCGGATAGTCCTTGGGTTAGCCCGTTCATTGTGTGCCCAAAAAGGTGGCATTACCGTTGTTGAAAATGATGAAAGCGAGTTGATTCCTACTCGATTGGTTCTGGGTGGCGTGTTTGCATTGACTATCGAAGTTAAATGAAGCCACCCGTAAAGACCACTTTCCATTGCCTTTCATGGATCAAATGCTTGAGAGATTAGCGGAAGCGAATACTATTGTTTTCGATGGTTTCTCGGGCTACTTCAAATACCCATTGACCACACGATCGGGAAAGACCACATTCACATGTCCTTATGGAACATTTGCTTACCGGCGCATGCCTTTTGGCTTGTGTAATGCTCGATGCGTTCCAAGGTGTATGATGGCCATTTTCCACGACATGATCGAAAAGACTATGGAAGTCTTTATGGATGATTTTTCGGTCTTTGGGGATTCTTTTCAAACATGTCTCTCCCATTTGGACAAGATGCTTGAGCGTTGTGAAAACACGAATCTTAGTCTAAATTGGGAGAAATGTCACTTATGGTCAAAGAGGGCATTGTCCTTGGCCATAAGATTTCTAAGCGGGATTGAGGTTGACAAAGCTAAAGTCGATGTCATTTCGAAATTACCTCCTCCCACAACCGTCAAAGGAGTTAGAAGTTTCCTTGGTCATGCCGGATTCTATCGTCGGTTTATTCAAGACTTTTCAAAGATATCCCGGCCTATGACCCGACTTCTTGAGAAAGACACTCCTTTCATCTTCTCTAATGAGTGCGTTGAAGCTTTTCAAATTCTTAAGAAGAAGCTCACGGAAGCACCAATTCTAGTTGCCCCCGATTGGGAATTACCATTTGAGCTTATGTGCGATGCAAGCGATTTCGCCATAGGTGCCGTTTTGGGGCAGCGAAAATCAAAACATTTCCAGCCTATACATTATGCTAGCAAAACTTTGACGAAGCTCAAGCACATTACACTCTGACGGAGAAAGAATTACTAGCCGTGGTGTATGCTTTCGAGAAGTTTCGGCCATACTTGATCTTGTCCAAAAGCATAGTGTATACGGATCACTCGGCTCTCAAATATCTCTTTGCTAAGCAAGATGCAAAGCCGAGGTTGCTCAGATGGGTTCTCCTCTGCAAGAATTTGATATCATCATCCGTGATAAAAAGGGCGGAGAACCTAGCGGTGATCATCTCTCGTCTTGAAAATCCACATCAAGGTGTGCTCGAGAAAAAGAAATTAATGAAACATTTCCTTCGAGACTCTTAATGTGGTATCTCATCATGAAAATTAGTACCCCTTGGTTTGCCGACTTTGCAAACTATCATGCGGGTAACTTTGTTGTGAAAGGATGTCGTCCCAACAAAGAACAAATTTTTCAAAGATGTTAAGCATTATTTACGGGACGACCCTTCTTGTTTAAGGTTTGTGCGGATCAAGTCATCCGACGGTGTGTTCGCGGCCAGAAGCCGATGAAATTCTCAAGGCTTGTCATCATGGACCCAGGGGACATCATGGCCCGAACTACACCGCTAAAAGGTGTTTGATTCGGTTTCTATTGGCCCACGATTTACAAAGATGCCCATGACCTCGTCGAATCTTGCGACTCTTGCCAGCGTCATAGCAACATCTCTAAAGAGATGAAATGCCTCAAAATGCTATTCAAGTGTGCGAGATCTTTGGCGTATGGGGCATCGATTTTATGGGTCCGTTCCGTCTTCTCGAGGAACAAGTATATACTAAATGGCGGTCGATTATTTGTCCAAATGGGTGGAAGCGGCGCTCCCCACTAACGACGCCCGAGTAGTTGTGAAGTTTTAAAGTCTCTCTTTACCCGTTTGAACTCCCGCGCCATTATTAGTGATCGCGGTACACACTTTACAACGACCAATTCGCAAAGTCATGCTTAAAATCGGTGTCACTCACCGTCTCTCTGCGTATCACCCCAAACTAGTGGGCGGTGGAAGTTTGAATCGTGGTTTGAAAAGAATCTTGGAGAGGACCGTAGGTGAAACCGTGCCTCTTGGTCGGACAAACTTGAAGATGCACTTTGGGCCTTCCGCTTACAAAACACCCATCGGTGTACTCACTACAAGCTTGTGTATGGAAAGGCGTGTCATCTCCCGATCGAGCTCGAGCACAAGCCTATTGGGCCTTGAAGCATGCCAATTTTGATCTTAAGTCCCGGGTGATCACGGAAAGTTCAACTCAATGAATTAAATGAACTCGTGATCAAGCCTCGAGAACTCGTTGATTTATAAGGAAAGACAAAGAAGATCCATGACTCAAAGATTAAGAACCGCGTTTTCAACATCGGTGACCGAGTCCTTCTTTTCAATTCTAGATTGAAAATCTTCTCGGAAACTTAAGACCCGTTGGACGGTCCATTCACCATTGCCAAAGTTTTTCCATATGGCACCGTCGAGTTATCTCAAACCGACGGACCAAACTCAAGGTGAATGGACATAGATTGAAACATTACTTTGGAGGACATACCATCCTTGGTTGTCCGGGATCTAAACTTTCCCATGAACCAATGAATGCGGGGATCGAGTCAAGCTAGCGACTCGGTAAACAAAAACGATGTACGCTATATGGGTTTTCACCGTATTTCGACTTCTTTCTACTTTCTACCACCCTAGTGTGGGGAGTTGCCCATTGTGTATAAAGGTTTTCAAAAAAAAAAAAAAAAAAAAAAAAAAAATTCAAATAATGGCGTAGTATTTCCCTTCGTTCTTAGTTTCGGCATAACCGCGGTACTTTGAATATTGAGGGCAATATTCATTTCTAAGTGTGGGGAATTCTCATGAATTTTATCATATAATTAACCCAATTCCCCATTTTGGCCAAAATTTTTTTGGGTAAGTGTTTACACTTACTTATTTTGGTTATCGATCCGCCATGTACGTAAGACAAAAGTTAGCTAATCCGAGCAAGCGGCTCTTGGTAAAGATATCTCAAACCCGTTGACGACTTGCAATTTGCCCAAAATTGTATGGTATTGACTTCACCATATCTTTAATTAATGAAGAGTTGGCTAGCCCGCAAGTTTATGGCTTGTGGTAAAGGCGGTTGGAAAACCATAATTGGTGTCGACTCACCAAAGATAATATTGATAATTTGTCTAAGAGTTGGCTAGTCCGAAGCAAAGCGGCTTACGGTAAAGACAAATCAAAACCGTTGAAAGCGGTGGTTTGCTCAAAATCACATGGTTATCGGTGTACCATGGTTCTTACTTGGCTGAAACATTTGGCTACTCGGAAGAAATGGCTTTTGGTAAAGAGACTCAAATCCATTATGTTTTCTCAAAAGATTGCTAGGGACTAGCAATGTTTTAGTGTGGGGATTTGATGAGTGCGTATTCACTCATCGTTTTAAGTCAATCATTGCAAAACATTCAAAACACTCCGATATGCATCAAAATTAAGAAAATATCTCAAAGCTGTGTTTTATATGTTTGGATGCAAAATGTTTAAAGTCGGATGAAAAGCGAACAAAGTTTGCATAATTAGCGGTTCGGTCCCCGACTTTCAAAATTGATGAAATAGTCCCGAGCACGGAATTTAAAAGAAAAAGTCACCAAAGGTCATTTAAAATCATAAGTTGTCATAATTAGTCCTTTGGTGAAAAATTGCAAAAGTTTGAGAAATGCAGTTTGATCCTGGATTTTCAAAAGTGTCAAATTTAGTCCTTGGAATTTAAGTTTTGGCAAAAATGAACCTTGGTTTATTTAAGATTCACAAGATTGGTCCTTGGATTACATTGTCAGAAATTTCATGAATGGTCCCTGGGTTTGCAGAATTTACACCATTAGTCCCTAAGTTGTTACATGGATTCAAAACCTAAGCCTAAGTCCATATTACTAACTTGGCCCAACAAACAACCTGTCCAACCCAACTTTTGACCCGGTCAACCCCTATAACCCACCCGGTCAACCAAACAATAAACAACCCACCCCTACCTATCTTCTCCCATTTCTACCCGCCCAAGCAGACAACAACACCAAGATACTCGGACACTCCTCCTTTCCCTTCCCCAGAAATAAAATAATACCATCCTTTTTCCCTGTTTCTCATTTACCCAACACAACCCATCCCAAGACACTCAAAACCTCTTACCCAGAAACATCACAAATCCCAAACCCACTACCCAAGTTTTTCCCCCTCATCCCAACTGCCAAGCTGGCAATCCCAGCTTCAAAAGGCCCCATGGATGGCTCTGATCATGTCTCAAATGGTACCTAACTAATCAATGGTCAAGGTTTGCTCAAGAAAGCACAAGGATGGATGTTTGCCTACCTGGCACTCACAGGAGAAAGCACAAGCTCAAGAATGAAGCCAGTAGTCTAAGTAGTATAAATAGGTCACTATGTAAGCCTTCAAAGGCACCCCTAGTTTTAGTTGTATTTTCAGTTTAAGTTTTCTCTTTTGTAATCTTTAACTTTGTTTTAATGGAAAAGTTGATTTGAGTGATTCTATTTACTTTAGTTTCCAGTTAATATTAAGCTCTGTCATTAGTAGTTTACATTGATTTTCGGAAAAGAAAAGAAAAGGGGGTCAAAAACTTTTTAAAAAGAGTGTTTGGATTTAACTAGTTGAATGGGTCAAAGTGGTTTTACCACTTTGACCAACCCGATCAAACTCATATTATTGATCTTCAACTAATAATCGGTTTTAAAATTGATTAGTTCGGTTTTTCACTTATTGTCAACAACAAAATTTGGTTTTGTTCTTTCTTCATAGCGAGCAGCAATGAGCCCTAAATTTCTTTGTTCAAGTGTAAGTTTCATGGCTTAAATGATGCTCAAATGTTATAAATATGGTTTTCCTAAATCTTCATAAGCCCAACTTAGTTCTTTTCAACTTATGTGCATCTCGACCTTTTTGTTTGCTCAATTGAAGTTTAAAACACTCCAAGTGCATTAACTTACTGTCTCAGAACCTGCATCAGTCAAATAAGGGACAAAAGTTAGCTGATCTCAGCTTATTTTCAAGCTCTAATCAGCTTAACTTTGGGTATAACTTTGTTTTTCTTGAATCTATGCCAGCTTAACTATGTTTGTGCAGCTTCTTCATGGTCTTGAAAGCCCTTTTTCCAGCTTGAAATCAAGCTTGAACAGGTCCCCCTTAACTGCTTTGGCTGCCTGCAATTTCAGTAACCAACAGGTCACTTACTTTTTTTTTTTCATTGCTTATCAAGTACTGCCAATTGCTTAATAGGTACACTTAGGTTAGTTTAAGCTTAGTGTAAGTTAATCTTAGTGTGTTTAGAGCTTATTCACTTGGTTGATTGCTTGCCGATTGCTTATCTCCATTTTAGTCTAGGATTCTCCTAGTTTAAGTTAGTTAATAGCTGCTACTCTTTACATTAGCTTATTTCCTTTAGAATCTAGCATAGTCTCTCTCCCATTGCTTATTTCCTTTTTGAATTGGTAACCCAATGTTGGTGCCTTAATCTGTGTTCAAAGCGACTTAAGGAGTGTTTGGTTTTAGCTCAAATAGGGTGTTTGTTTAGCTTTGTTACCCTCTTGTCTTGAATAAGCGGTTTTAGCTGCTTATTCTAAACTTTAATACACTTTAAGTTTTGCAAAATCTCTTTGCCTTGATCATATCTTCAAGTTTCAAAGGAAAGTCAACAAAAGAAAGTGTGTTTGGTTTTAAATCATCATAGAAGTAGAGTTGAATTTTGCCTACTGTTGGAATAAGCACTCCCTAACAGCTTATTTCAAGGATTCAGAGAAGTTGTTTTTACAAAAAGACTTAAGTTTGATAAGGCCCTTAAGTTTCAAAAAGAAAAATAGTTGAATAAAAATGTTTTGCAAAAACTGACAGTGGTGGGACTCGAACCCAAACCACTCAGTTCACAAACACACACTCTACCATTGCGCCCTTGGGACTTGTCTCGTTTTAACTTGCACAAACAAACCATTTAAAGTACCTTTGACAGTTTAGCTTATAAGCTTTAGTTAGCTTATTTCTTGCTTATTTTCTATAGCACTAGTGTAGTTTCTCATTTTTCCTAGATTCTATAGTATCTCAAGTACTTTTTGTTAAATTTTCAGATTTTTCTCAAATAGTTTAGTATTTTTAATAATTTAATTAGTGTAAAATCGTTTTTAATTCGTAGAAATTAATTTAAAAGTCAAAAAAATATTCCGCTTTTTTTTTTGAAATCATTTTTTTCGAATAGATCGTAGGAAAATTGGTTTCACACCGTAGTATAGATTTCATAATTTTACGTTTATGGCTCGGGTTGTTTCTGGTTTTACGTTTTTGCGTTTTGCACCCTAGGACTTAGTGTAACTTAGTTTTATCATTCCTTAGGTCTAGTTTAGTTTATTTTTAGTTTATTAGGGTTCCTTGCCTTAATTACCTTCCCTTTCGTTAATTTGTAGAATCGTAATCAAATCCAATCATTTAAAATCCAATTCAAGTCCATAATCACGAAACTCAACGAATCCTTCCATTCACACCTCGTTGGGACACGACCGGAAATCACTTCCGGTATCACTTTATCACACCGTGAGGTTTGCACGTTGACCTTTTCCTAAAGGGTCGATTTGTCGAATTTTACGGTTATTTTGATATCGTTGATATTTGTGTTTCACACACTCACTTCTGGCCCAGTCACCTCGTTTGATTCATGTGTCATTATAGCGATCTCATCCTTGCTTGATTATTCATCATCCTCACTATCACTCTAAGCACCACTTACAAAAGCTCGTTGAGTTTTGCTTTTAGGTGGTTTGGGGCAATCTCCTATTAGATGACTTGCATCACCGCATCTAAAACACTTTCTTTCACCTTTTTCCCTTTTGTCATCTCGGTCTTTTCGGAATGGCTTCTTTTCTTCTCGGGGTTGCCTTACGAACTTTCCTCTTCTTCTAAAGAACTTTTTGAAATCTCTAACGGCCATAGCATATTTCTCATCTTCACTACTGGAGCAAGATTCGTCATCATCACTTGATTCCGTTCTTGCCTTTAGAGCAACGGATTTGACTTTTCTCTTTTCCTTTGATGATTTCCGAATCTTTCTCCATCACCATTTCGTGTACTTTGAGGTTTCGATTAGCTCGTCTAGTGACATTTTTGAGAGATCTTTTGATTCCTCAATAGCCGTTACTTTAGCTCTCAACTTCGGATGGAGTGCTCTAAGAAATTTCCTGACAAAGTTCTTACTACGAAAAGATTCATCAAGTGCTTTAAGAGATGTAATAATAGTATTAAAGCGAGCAAAACCACAATCAATGGTTTCATCTTGAGGATAACAAATTGTTCATATTGTTGAACAAGAAGATCAATTTTGTTATCCTTGACTTGTGAATTTCCTTGATGTGTAATAATCAAAGATTCCCAAATGTCTTTAGCGGTTTCACACATAAAATTCTTTCATATTCTTTTCTAGGTAAAGCATTATAAAGCATCATTTTAGTTTCATTATTTTTGGCTATTAATTTCTTTTGATCATCAATGAGACATATCTTTTGTTGTAGAACTAAAGTCTCCTTTAATTATAACAAACCAAAGATCTATATCTTTTGATTTTACATATGTTTCAAAACGGTTTTTCCAATAGATAAATACATTGGTTTCAAAGAGTGGTGGTCTTTGCATAGATTGCCCTTCTTTAAATTTTTCGGACTCCATGGATCGTTTCAAGTTTATAAAATACAATATATTTTAGAAATTCTTGAGCAACGAGGCTCTGGTACCAATTGTGAAAAACTAGAAGGGGGTTGAATAGTTTACCGATTAAAAACTTTGTTTTGAAACTTATTGAAAGATCAATTGATATTGATCTTAGATATGTTAGTGAATGATAATCAATATGCAAGCAATATATATAAGGAGTAAATAAGGAAAGAAACAATCAAACCATGACAAGTTGTTTATAGTGGTTCGGTCTACAAGGACTCTTTTCCTTGCCTACTCCCTCCCCGAGTCTCACACTCGAGAGTTTAACTTCACTAGTAAACAAGCTCCTTTCATCGGCGGAGAAACCTTTACACTTCGCTTACACACTATTTCCGACACTAAGCTAGATGTCGAGTTCTTTTCAAGGGTACAACCACTCCCACACATAATGTTTTAAGGACTAAAATACTAACCACTCACACTCACAAGATTATGATGGTTTGGTACAACAATGATGTATGAATCAACACTAGATCATACGACAACAAACAAACAAGACTTCCAACTATTTGTTGAAGCTTGAATATGCCTTGATCTTCTTTGCTACAAAAGAGGATCACTATAATGATATGAAAATAAGTTAGAAATGTTAGAGAGAAGGAATGTATGTGAATATGCTAGAAATGGATGAAAAAACAACTTGGTTTGGCTTTGCTATTTATAGCTAAAATGATCAGCATGCACCACGGACCACAGATCCCTTAAAAGGGTTCCGCCCGTGTATTAATTTGGTGCCGCCTGGGTCTGACACAAGATCACCAAAATCTTACCAAAGTCAACCATATCTATCCAAGATTGTGTAAGATATGTAGAGTCTAAATCTACACAAAATATCTAGTGAAATCTTCTAGAGATTTCAATGATGCACTACATGATGTCATGTATTGTTTTTCTATTTTAGAAATATGTTAAATGTAAATGCATATGTAATGTTTTTGTTTTTAAGAAACCAAAACATGCTTGATCTAAAAATGTTAACATACATTATGGTTTAGAGGCATATTAACAATATGATTAATTAACATGTAAATGCTTGAGTGATGAAGATATTACTTGATAAAAAACATGTTTTAATATCTATTAAACTTGACAAGCTTTAAGCTTTATAAAAATTAAATTTACTTTTGTCGTTAACAAAACTTAGGTAAAGATCATAAAATATAAGTAACGTTTAATGACGATATTTGTATTAACAAAACTCACAAGTTAAATGCATTATCTTTTATATAATAAAGGAATTACATCATTTCGGAGTTATTTTGTCAATTCATTCTTATTGAAAAAACAATTGGGCCAATAGGAGAGCTTGATTTTGACACGTAAGCAAAATCGTGTGATGTGATTGGTTAATAAAAGTCAAAATTAAATTGATTTTGGTCAACCTTTAATTAATTTGGTGGAAAATTTTGGTTGAGAAAAAAAACACATAAAAATATACGTGTCAAATTTGTGAAAACAAAAACTTAAAAAGAGTGGGTAATTTATAAAACTTTAGTGGTTAAATTTTAAAAATTTTATAGAGTTAAATGTAATATTACAAGTTTCCATATTTTTAATAACTTTGAAAATTAAACAAATACCCCTTATACTTTATAACTTAAAATACAATATATATGTTATTTTAAAACTCCAACATATAAATATACATAAGATTATAAATATAATTTTTTACTATATATGTTTAATAATGTCTCATTTATTTCATATTAAAAGTATGACAAATGTGGACACAATTTGAATATTAAATACGGCCAAATTATTGAAAACGGAATAATTATCAAATTGTAAAAGCGAGCTACTATAATATGGAAAAAAATTATTGTACTTATAACAACTACTAGTGTAATTTTTATTTATTTATATGAAGATATGTAGAAAACATTTTTAAAAACTTTAAGGAGCATATTTTAACCTCATCAACGTTTATTATGTGCAACGAAACTCGCATTTTGTGTACATCATAATATCAATAGTGAAATTTAAATAGAACATCAACATCTATATAAGCTAAATATAGTTGAATTTTGAGTTATCTAACAATTTTTTTTACAAAATTTGATTATACAAAATTCTAATGGATATTAATGGATAATGAAAACTCGTGCATAATTATATAATTATATGTAATTAATTTTAAAGACACAATATTCAGCATTAATACAAAGTAATTTTTTTTGTCAAAACCCTGTGCGTGCACAGGTATTATAACTAGTAGTATAAAATAGATGATTAACGCCAACCGGGATATAAATGCATTATAGTATAAAAATACGTCACAAACAAATTTGTTGGTCAATTTTTTAATAAGATAATGATTAAAGATCATTTACATACCAAACTTTTTTTACATATCAATTTATCAATCTCTACCCTCCATCTTTAATTGATCTAATTGATGAGATTAATCTCAACAATTTAATTATCTCACTTTCGTCTTTTTTTTTCCCCTCAAATATTAATATCTTTCAAACCGTTAATCGTTAAGCGAAAAAAATATACCATTACGACGAGCATTTAATTATCTTTCTATAGATAGGCAATTTGATATACTTTTAACAATTTTTTTCCGTGTTTTTCATGTTTTTTTCGTTATTGAAATTTGCATAAAAAATCACATGTGATTAATTCTAATAATATCACATATGATATTAGTGTAATATCATATGTGATTTAACACTAATATCACATGTGATATTACATATCATATGTGATTTAACACTAATTGTATGTGATAATATTATAATATTTAAATTGGTGTTTAATCACATGTGATTTCTCATGCAAGTTTTAACAATGAACAAAAAAAGACAAAAAAAGTGAAAAAAACCGGAAAAAAAAAAGATTTTTGTCGAAACTATATCAAAGTGCCCATTTATAGAAAAATAATTAAATGCTCGTCGCGATGATGTAATTATTTTCAACTAATGATTAACGGTTAAAGAAATATTTAAATTATAAAAAAAATATGTGAAATATTAAAATGCTTTTAATCTAAGCCGTTGATTTTTTTTTTTTGATAAAAGATGAGGATATATATGTGAGAAAAGTTTAGTATGTAAAATAACTATAAAAAATAGATGGTTCAATTCTGTACAAATATAATAAAAGAATTACATCATTTCGGAGTGATTTTGTCAATTCATTATTATTGGAAAAATAATTGGGCCAATAGGAGAGCTCGATTTCGCCACGTAAGCAAAATTGTGTGATATGATTGGTTAATAAAAGTTAAAATTAAATTGATTTTGGTCAAACTTTAATAAATTTGGTGGAGAAATTTGATTGATAAAAAAAACACATAAAAATATAGGTGTCAAATTTGTGAAGACAAAAACTTAAAAAAAGATGAGGTAATTAATAAAACTTTAGTGGTTGAATTATTAAAAATTATATAAAGTTAAGTGTAATATTATAAGCCTCCATATTTTTTTAATAACTTTGGATTATAAACAAATACCCCCTTATACTTTATACCCTTTATACTTTATCTATTATTATATTACTAGTAGGTACCACGTAGCGTTGCGGTGTGGTACTCAAGTAAAAGTTCCGATAAATCATGTATTTTAGTTTATTATGTTCTTTTGATAATAAATTTACGGATATCAAGAATTTTGTTTAACCCGTGCTGTTCGCTCGACTCTGCGTTGGCTGCGTCTTGGTTGGCTGCGTGCCGTTTGGGCTCGACACCGTTGGCCGTGCCTGTTCGAGCTCGACCCGTTTGGCCGTCTGGTTCGGTGGAAAAATTGTGTAGCCTCTGCAACAATTTTTATTTATGTCTCCTAATAATTTTTAGTGTTTGTTTGGATTAGTAGCTTGATTAAATTGTACATTGTGATTAAATTGTTGTTTATTTTGGTGTGGGGTGAATTAAATAGTGTATTAATTCACCACTTTAATAGTATTAATGCGGTGTTTTTTTAATATGTGCATTAAAGTGTTGTACACTATGCTTATTTGCTTGTAAGTCGAAATTTTATGCTTTAATGTGTTGTACATCATGCTTTATTACTTGCAAGTCCGAAAGTCCGAAAATTAAATAGAGAGAGAGTCGTTTGTGCATTATAAGTAGTAGTGATAATGCATGTAAAATCCAAACATCATTCCAAGCCTAACCTCTAACCAAAAATTAAGATAAGGAGCTCCGATCGTGAGATGACATGTGTCACTTCTTAACATAACAAACCATGTTCTAACTCCTAACCACTCAAAAGTAAGATAAAATTTCCAATTATAAAGTGGCGTATGTCACTACCAACTAAAATTCATTTTATTTTCAAATTGAAATATCTTTTATCTACTTATTTTTTTATAATCTAATTTCACCATATTTTCTAAAATTTTATGCTCTTTAATTCAACATCCATTTTGATATATTTTTATGAGTTTTAGTTTTAGTTTTTATATTTTTAGTGAGTTTATTTTATTTTAATTTAAATTTTTACAACTTTAACCTTTATTTCAATCAATACAATCTTGATTCATCAAAATCATATACTTTTGGAGGGAGAGTTTGATGGGTAAGAGATTGTGAGGGTCTTTTTATATGCGGGAATAAGGATGTCACGGGAAAGCTACGGGTAAACCAAACAAACACATATACATTCGAAGTGTTATGAAACGAATTCAATAAACGGGTAAGCAAACACATATCACTATACTTATCGCCGCATTATCTTGGTATCCGACTAGTATCTTAAAAAAATACAATGTATATGTTGTTTTAAAATAACAACATATAAATTTGCATAATATAAGTATCAATGTTTTTATTATATCGTTCAATAAAGACTCATTTATTTCGTTTTTAAAGTTTAACCTATGTGGACACGAGTTTACATTTTAAATACAATTTAAATTCTCGAAAGCGGAATATAATAATCGATTGTAAGCACGGGTTAATTTAATATAAAAATAACGCGATTGTACTTATAACAGTGACTTATGTAATTCTTATTTATTTATATAATGATATCTATTTTTAAAAAAAAAGTGTATACTTTAACTTTATCGATCCTCATTATGTGCTATTAAACTTGCATTATATGTAAAACATATATAATATCAGTAGTGAAATTTAAATAACAACATCAACATCTTTGTCATTAAATAAAATTAAATCTTGAGTTATCTAATGAAATTTTACAAATATTTTATCAAATTATAATGGATATTAATGCATAATGAAAAACTCGTGCATAAGTATTAGTTGTACTTATATCACAATTTTCATGAGCAAATTTTTATATGTGTATATACTGAACTAAAATGTTAAAATAAATTTGATTTATGTGTAAACTTCGTGCGTGCACGGAACTTATAACTATATAATATATGCAATTACCTTTAAAGACATAATATTAAATATTAATACATAGTAGTTTTTTTTTGTCAAAACCCCATGCGTGCACGGGTATTATAACTAGTTAATATTAGGCTTGGCACACTCGTGACCCAAGTCACCAGGTGCCACATTAGTTTTCTCTCCGTCGTGAGGGGGCATGACCAAGTTGCCACAATCGATGACCGACACCCTTTTTTTTTAATTCAAACGTTTTAAACAACAAATTTAAAATTCATTAAAATAGAAACATTACAATATATTAAAAATTAAAACGATACGAAATACATGAATCATAAATCTTAATCGAATACTCCCGCATACGAGAATCATACGAGGAGGCGATAACCGTCAAATTCCTCGATCGCGAGCCAAACGTTCTCGTCTAGCGAGGTTGCCCAACAAATCTAGCATCTGAACTTGATGCACCTACAACATCGGTTTTGTTCTCCGATAGCTCCAATTGATTTTGGTCGATGTTGTTCTGTATTTGTTGAACACACCCCGCAACTTGTCGGCAATGTCGTCGTCTTTGCGGGCTTCATCCATCAAAATTTGTCGATCACGGTTTTCGTTCGAGCGATGATGTCGTTGCAACTCGTGTAGTTTTCTCTCGTATGTTGCTTTCACCCTTGTCTGTTCAAACAGTTGATAACGTTTATAATAGCGTTTTTCGAGCCTCATCGTCTTCTTCACATTGATTTTAACGATATTAGCATATCTTCAACGGAATCGCGGAGGCAAGTTCATAATAATCTTGTGTTGAGAAGTAGTTTGAGGTTGAATTGTGTTTGAAATTGTGTGTTTAGAAGTGTGTTTAAGGTTGGTATTTATAGGATGTGAAAAGTGGTAAAAAAATTTAAAAAAAAAGTTGTTTTTTTATTTAAATATTAAACGGTAAATTGGTGAGTGTTTGAAAATCGGTTGGATTTTCAACCGATACCCCAAAAATTTCCTCGACCGACTTCAAGATCGATGCTCCACATTCGACTCGACCGACTTCAAAATCGGTCGTCGAAGATATTTTGGATGACCGACCGACTTAAACCTTCGAGTGCCCAGCCTCATGACTTTTACCTTGAATAAAATTAATTAAGTTATATACAATATCTACTTGTCGAACCGACCGACCCAGAGAGTAACTTATAAATACTCCCAAATCGCACACTTTTTCACAACTTTCTAGGGTTTACAAACAATGGCGAATCATCATCATCCGTACGGACCAGCCCCTCACACCTACACTTCTAGCTCTTCAATTCAATCAATCGTCGAACAATACGTTCCAACCGAACCATCGTACCACACTCCATCTTCGACTAGACAGCCGACAGAAGCTAGGTATACTTTGGGGTCTGGACCGCCCAGTGTCGATACTGATGCGGATATTGATTTTCCGCTTTATTCCGGTTATAAGCGTTCGTCTTCTGACGGTATGTTCAAATTTCTAATTCGATGTATATATATAGATGCTTCAAATTTTTGAATAATAGTTAGTTTATTGTGTTTAATAGTTTTCGGGGTATAGATATAGATGATGTGACTTATTGGTTAAATTTAGGTAAAAATTGTTGCGAATGTATAGAGACGACAATGTACTTGGGTTAAGTACTTTACATACAACAACAACAATACCCAATCCCGTTGGAGCAGGGTATGGGGAAGTGGAATATATAGATGGATTTTACCCCTTCCTTAGGAGAAGCCCGAGACTGCTTCTATGTAGGCAAACAATGCATGGCAGGATACAAGGCTAGAAATAGGTACCACCATCATATAAGATTAGAATAAAAACCAGGAGCTAGTAGTAATGTAATCACTGCTTTTTGTTTAATGATTGTTTGTATACAGCTAGTATAAAATTGGGCTGTCTGCCGATGATACTTGTGTTTTTGTGTTTGATAGCTCTTTAAGTATACGGATGAGAATACATATGCAAACTGTGTACTTCTGTGAAATAATGCATATGATTATGTTGCGGATAATAGATGCCCTGAATTTGTACTGGTTGATCAATGTAAGGGGGAACTAGGCGTTGCCCTGCAAAATCGTGTATTGAACCTATTCTGATTTCAGTTTATGTTGAATTTAGGAAATAGAAGTGCTGGATTACTTAACCCCACCCCCAATTCGTCTAAAAAAGACAATTTGATGTTTGGACGAAATTAATAAAAATATCACCTGCTTCATTATCTGCATTATGATTTAAGACGATTATTAATGATGATTTAAGGTAGTAAATGTATTCTTTCTTTAAGATAATGAAAGAGGCCACTTTAGCCCATATAAAGTGGAGCAAATCAGCAACTAGTCCAGTCTTTTAAAAATTATTGTACAACATATCTGATGATTTAATTTATATATTAATCTGTAACATACATATGACATTTTATGTGTGTTGTATTATCTGTTGCAGCACTGTACCATCCATCTCATGTTGGTACACATAGTGTGATCGGGCAAAGTGAAGGTTGGTATGCTGCAAACCCTTCAATAAAGCGCCCTAGATTCGAGAGTAGTTTGCCCTTTACTCAAGTAGGCCTGGAAAACCTGATTTGAAAGAGGTGACTTTTATTGATATTTATGAGGGTTATTGATTATTAAAATCACTGTGATCAAGATATAAAATCTGATTATTTTATTTTATTTTCTCTAGATGCCTACAAATGTGTACGCCAACCTAACTGACACACCCACAATTTCCTTGCAATCATTACTCCTTGAGAAGGAAAAACTTACCGGACCCAATTTCCTTGATTGGGAACGTAACCTGAGAATTGTTCTTAAGCAAGAGAGGAAATTATACACCCTTGACTATCCTGTTCCAGATCATCCTCCTGTAAATGCACCTCAAGGCGCTATAGATGATTATAGGAAGCATTCTGATGATTCGCTTCATGTGACTTGTCTCATGCTTGCCACGATGAGTCAAAACTTCAGGAAAGATTTGAGCATGTTGATGCATATCACATGATCCGCTTGTTGCAGAAAATGTTCCAGGAACATTCTCGCATAGAGCGGTATGAGACTAGCCAGGCTCTATATTCATGTAAGATGGTTAAGGGTGCATCTGTTAGTGCCCATGTCATGAAGATGAAAAGGTACATAGATCGCCGTGCAAGACTTGGATATCCCGTTGCCAAAGAGTTGGCAACTGATATTATTCTCAATTCTTTGAGTAAAGATTACAAAGAGTTTGTGATCAACTTTGATTTGAATAATATGGGGTTGCCTTTCTCTGAGCTGCATGAGATGCTTAAAGATTTTGAACAGAACTGGAGTTTAAATACCAAGCATAAGGAAGTCGTGGTGATTAGGCAAGGGAGGGAGAACAAAAATTTGGACAAGGGTAATAGCAAGATACCCGCTAAGAAGCCTAACTCCAAGCCCAAACCCAACCCTAAGACCAAGACTAAGCCTAAGATTAAGCCTGAACCTGAACCTGAACCCAAGTCCAAAGGCAAGGTAGCCAAGGATTGTGTATGCCATCATTGTAATGTGATTGGCCATTGGAAGCGCAATTGCCCATTATATCTACACGAGTTGATGGAGAAAAAGGGTAACATGGCAAACACTTCAGGTATCTACATGTTATACTTATTGATTTTTATTTTATTTATTTATTTATTTTGTACATAAAATATATCTATTGTAAATCGTGTATCTGAACAATGTGCAGGTGTTCAATACGAGTTGACAGCTTAGGAAAGATGTCAAATGTGCAGGTGTTCGAGAGTAGTAGACAACCAAGGGAAAACAGGATAGATATGAGAACCGACAATGGATATAATGAGCTTATTTTGAACATATTGGTTACTGGGCTTTTACTTGTTTTAGAAGTTTGTTATCATGTTCTTGTCTTAACACAAAAATAACATTCTGTCTTAATTTTAAACTGATTTTGATATCAGATTATATTGATATTAATAATTTTGATGTCAAAGTTATAAGCGCTCTTGCAATTATGTGGAAGTTCGTATTTCAAGTCTGATGGTATACAATTGGTTTTTTGGTCAATGGCGTATCTAACACTACTTTTCATGTAAAAATTGCAAAATGATGAATCGTCCATACCATGTAAAGAACTGTTTAAACATATGTTCAAGTCATGATAATAGCACATACGTGCAGTAATTTGATTGAATTGGTGCTCTTGATAGAAGTCAAAGTATGACTTGTGCTGTTCTGGTAAAAATATTATGTGTATTGGTAACAAGGTTTATTGGTAACAAGTTATTAGGTGTCATTGTGCATTTACATTTAATTCATCATGATAACATACTAAATATGATACGTCGATACTCATAATGACATAATGAAAGGAAAAAAAGAAAGTATTTTGTTCATAATGAGTTAGTGAAAGTATGCAGCTTGTTTTACCATTTAAAAACACATGATGTGTTCAAGAATTCTATCTTTGGAGCCTTCATATCTTTGATAGGTATAAGTATTTGGTGCAAAACCCAGTCGATGTTAGTACGAAATCACATGTAAGCTTAGACTTTCGGCTTGATGATGAAATTTTGACGGTTCATCTTTTAAGTGTTTAAGAGTTTATGTTTTTTTGAATTTTTCTTTTGAGAGGTTATCATTAAAGGACAAATCTACAAACAAAAGTAGTGATTGAGAGACGTAATTTTAGGCTAATTTTATGCCTAAAGTTTGCATGTCGATAATTAATTGGTTTATATGATAAAGACACCGCTCACAATCCAATGAAATAACTCTACGTATGTTAGACATGATTAAGACAATTTTAGGTCCTCAATCATTTTCCACTTCATGTTACATTTTTTGTTGATAAAATTTGTATCCACTATTCCCTTCCCGGTTTTTTTTTTTTCTTTTTTTTTTTAATTTTTTTTTTTAATTCTTGGGTACGAAAACTCTTGTCCTATCAAGTATAGAGAGCTTCCTAAATATGTTATCTGATGTACTACATGTAGCTACGAGTCCACACATCTTCTGTACGTATGTGCAGATGGATTAGTTCAGCATTGTTTAATTTGTTTGCATCCTTACTACGGAGTATATTTCTATATTAACCGATCACCTTGATCCCGGTTAAGCCATTTCATATTATGTTCTAGCCTTGATTACCTTTAGCGCAAACTCATAACCGATCACCTTGTTCCCGGTTAAGCCATTTCATATTATGTTCTAGCCTTGATTACCTTTAGCGCAAACTCAAGCCTGTATATATTTTAGATGTGAAAACCTGCCTACTATTCTTGCAAGCAAAACTGAACTAAATGTATATATTTTAGATGTGAAAAACTGCCAGAAAACCATATAGAAATCATCAAAATACAGCTTTCAACTTATTTATGTGTAATGATTTTACACTTTCTATTAGGTAAGTTTTGGCATGAAAGTCTAAATTAATGGTGTAACTTCATAACTAGTCATGTGCAACTGTGGCTTCTTCATCTTCACAATCATCATCAGTTGATCTGTAGGCATCAAAAATTAAGATACACTCTAGCCTATTATTACCCACTATAGCGGAGTTCTCATAGGCCGTTCTCTCTATGCTTCTTTGTTGACTTCGCACAAGCTTCGGACCTCCTTGGTGACGCCCTCCGATACATCCCAACTAGTGGTCTTAGCCTCTTCTAGGAAACAAACAAAAAATTGTATTACGGTCAGGACACATGAAATCTAGTTGATGTGCACAAAGTTACAAAAAAGTGTGTATATTTACAGCAAATTTAATTTTTTTACAGTTGTTTTTACTGATTCAAGAGATTACCAACTTCATTTGTCACAGTAAAACCTGCCTACTATTCATTCACCAAAAACTATAAACATGTGAATAACCCTCTACATCATCAGGACGAGCATGGTCGCATGGATCCTCAAGGATATTTTCATCCTTGGAGTTACTGCAACTATTAGAACTGTCGTGATATCCATATAATAAATACTAACATATCAGTCACTGTCTGAATAAAATCCTTACGGTAAGAAATTAAAATGATCGAATGCTAGAACCTTCTATTATTGAAAATATTCATGTAACTGATACTTCTGTCCTTGTATGGCCTAAAAAAAAGTCGCGCGATAACTCCTTTGGTATCAGTCGAACCCTTTTTGCTTGTTATAATTTCCAAATCAAGCTTCTAAATAGGCAATGAGGTATATGCAACTATGCAAGTTATATGTCAAAGACAACCAAGAACAAGCAGAACAAAGATCCAGCAACCACATAGTTATTCACTCATAATCTCATTCATCTAGCACTCTTTTGTATGGGATATTGACTTGCTAATCTCGCATAAAAGCTAAAAACATATGCAGCAGAACCAATCTCTCTTAAAAAAACTTTTCAATCATCATCACCTAGTATGGAGATTCCGGGACAATATAACAAAGGAAGTTATTTTAGCTTATCATAACAGCCAATGAGGTGAGATCCCCAGCACACGCACATTCTTTAAAGAACAAAAGCGCACATCCTAACCATCCATTTCACTTTCATCCTACGGCGCTGATCAAGATCCAATTAAAACAGCGGGGGCAAAAATGTAAAATACAAAAGCATAAAACATCTTATCCCCGCCTCTTTCATTCACGCTGTAATAAAAAAAATTATCACTCTCATACAGTAACACACACAAACACGCAATAACAACCTGTTAACCGGAAAATCACACAACACCTTCATGCACCGACGACGCCACTTTCACCGTCGCTAAATATTCATGTGGCGGTGAAGGTGAAGATGTAACGTTGCAGATGTCGAACGATTAATTCGAAGGTGAGGTCGGTGATGGTGGTTTTGTCGCCGGAAAGTGATCGGATTTTTTTTCCAGTGAGGTGGCGTGGAGATTGGACTCTAGTTGGTGCAGACAACTTGTGACCATTGACAAATGGTTTGTTTGATAATGACAGTGTTTGTAGAGCTGATGTGGGAGACATCTTTCTTGTGCAGCTTGAGTTGATACTAGCTTTCAGTTTTTCATTATGGTTTGATGCGTATAATTTTGTGTTTGAGGATTAGGCTAAAATATAACAAAAGAGAAGGAATAGATTTGAAGTAGATAAAGTGGACCTACATTGGTTGTCTAAGTAGGACTTCACTTTAATATTTGTGCTTTGACTTTTTGAGGTTGAGTATGTACTTTTTTTTAGATACGAGTAAATTACATGTGATGTTGTTATTATAGTGTTTTGTTATAAAAATATATAAATCTTAAAATGATTTACATATTGCTCTATTTTGATTTGGCATAATATTACATGTGATTCTTCATCAAAACAATTAATATTAAAGTATATATTTTTATTAGTTATGAGATTTTTACAAAATCGCATGTGATTTATATAAAATCGTGTGATTCTTTAATGGATCGCGTGTGATTTTCTTATAAAAATTTAAATAATACACTTTTATTAGTTCGAGATTATTTTACAAAGAATCACATGTGATTTATGACAAAATTCCACGTCATTCTTTAGTGGATCGCGTGTGATTCAGTAGCTACTTCATTATGAAAACAATTGATGAATTCCTATTATACAAACGACTAAAATCCAAATATTACATGTGATTCTTCATAATATTACATATGATTCTTCATCAAAACAATTAATATTAAAGTATATACTTTTTATTAGTTACGAGATTTTTACGAAAATCACATGTGATTTATATAAAATCACGTGTGATTCTTTAGTGGATCACGTGTGATTTTCTCATAAAATTTAAATAATACACTTTTTATTTGTTCGAGATTATTTTACAAAGAATCACATGTGATTTGTACAAAATTCCATGTCATTCTTTAGTGGATCGCATGTGATTCTAGCTACTTCGTCATGAAAACAATTGATGAATTCCCAATTATACAAACGACTAAAATCCAAATAACTAACACTTCCCACGTGACTTTAATTTTATTACATTAAAATCACATGTGATTTTAGCCGGCTCACAATATCGAGTCGGAAACCCAGGTTACAAGAAAAAAAAAAAAAAATCACAAGTGACATGTGATATTTAAAGTAATAAATCACATGTGATCTTCAAAATCAAATCAACTTGTTCATTCTTTTTATCACATGTGACCATAATTACGTGTGACTTTGTTTTTTGTGTTTTGTTATGAAATAATGTAAATCACGTGTGATTTACTATTTGTTCTAAAACACATGTGATTCTGTTTTAATCTAGAAATGGGTGAATCATACGTGATTATGGTCTTTTGTTGTGTTATGTTATGAAAATGTCAATCGCATGTGATTTGTATAAAATCACGTGTGATTTTCAATGGATCGTGTGTGATCCTCTCATAAAATCTCATAGATTCTAGCAACTAATTCTTTATTTTTTGTGTTGTGAAAGCGTACAACATATTATAGAAGATGGTTCAGTGGTATGTAAATACTTTGGACTAGGTGCACTTACAAAAAATTAACATATTTTACAAAATTGGCACTATGAATCAAAATTTCATGGGGGTCTCGTGACATTATGATGTGTGTCAATATCAAACATGCTCCCGTGATGATTTGATTGACAAAAGAAGTAAAATCAAGCGTTGAATATTAGAAGGACCAAAATGCAAAATGCAGGTCACATCCGACTTTACTCTATGCAAAACGGGAAAGTCTATTTACACTCCAAATATTCTATTTAAACGAAGACCAATGACCCACAGTCCATCAATCAATCCCATTTCATTTTTGACATTCATTCATATTTATCGGACTTAACACGCATGAAAAAAATGAAGCAACAGCTTTTCAATCGATGTAAAACATTTTTTATAAGTTATAAAATATAATAAAGTAAGTAATTAAAGTCATTAAACAAATAAAATAATACAAGTGGATGGGTCATGGGTGAGATGAATGTGATGTATTGGAGTCCATATATTAACACGGTAAAAGTATGATTCATTTCTCTTTCATGATAATAGTAAAGTCATTATTACACTCTCTTTCCTCCATAGGTGAGCCTACAACTCCTTTACCGACTCTTGTCCATCAAAGTCATTCACCACCTTTAAACCAAGGTAACTATTCCTTCTTCTTTTGGAACAATCTTTAATTTCTCATATTCTCAAATGTTGCAACGGTATTGGGCATGATATTTGTGTTTAGGCTAGAAAAAATATATATTCCGATCAACAACCACCACAACAAATCTGAATCTAAACAAACTTCTAATACGATGACGTCACATCTCCAACTCAACAAATCTGATATGTGTGTTCATGGTTCACTCGTTCTATCGCCAACACTCTCCAACTCAACAACGAAGAATACGATGACGTCACATCTCAAAACCCACAACAAATCAAAGATGAAAACAATCAGATGATGAATCACCTTTAACACTAGATAGAGGTGATAAATAGGACTTATTGGAAATCACCAGTTTTTGGGCGCCGCTCCCTTCCTCGCTCCTTCGCCCGAAAAATCGCTACAGTGGCTGGAAACCTTTGTTGGTTGGTGAGAGTAAATGAGATAGTGTGCGTTAAATGAAGAAATGAAATGAAATGATTCAGTGAGACGGGTCGGTTACCCCTTAGATTAATTACGAGTGATATTACAAAAATGCCCTTTAACAATTAATTATATTAAAATGAGGATTAATCTAGACCTTTAGATTTAAAATAAATGGATGGTTGAGATCTCTTGATTTGATCTTTAGATACTTATTGTTCTGCATTGAACTTTTCTCATAGTTATATAATTCCAAATAACAAAAGTCACAAATAAATAAGCAACAAAACACTTATGTAACTTACTCAAATTAAAATACTACATATGAAAAGACTATGTTAATAAAAACTTTTAATGAAAAGAAAATAATATAAATACAAAAGTAATTATAACATTATTAGGCATCTAAATATAGATTCCACTAAAATAATATAAACTAAAGTAATAATAACATTATTAGCCATCTAAATAATAAATACTGATGCAACTCTCAATAGGTGTCTAAATACCATCATATACAACATTACGGATAAAACATCACCCTCAACCACTGGGACCGTGCATCGCACGGGTTGAGGATAGCCTCGTACATATTAATTTATATTCTTTAAAGGGTATATATGGAATTTAATGATGTAAATCTTTATTGTATTGATTTTATAATTAAATGGGTAAATATGACAAATATGAATTTTAAGTTGGGTATATATGACATTTTAAATTTTGAGTGGGTAAATAAGGCATTTTAATGTTTAAATTGGGCATATATGAAATTAACCCTATAAATTATTATCGCTTAATTAAACGTTTACTTAACTATATAGAATTATAGATCACTCCGTTTAACGGTCACTTTTTTGAAAAGCGATCTAAATGGTAACCTAAGTAAACAAAATCACAAAATTTATGTATCAGCACAACATAAAAGGACAAAAATAAATAAACCTTGGAAGCAGAAAAATGGTGGGCAAATTTTGGGTTGAAAGATTGCCGAGTTGACGACCAGAAGATATCAACCACCGCATGTTTCTTCATCATTCGATTAGATATGTAACAAGAACTTGATATATATATATATATATATATATATATATATATATATATATATATATATATATATATATATATATATATATATATATATATATATATAATATATATATATATATATATATATATATATATATATATATATTTAATATAAGAATAATTAAAATTGAATGAAGATAATAGCGCGTTTAATATGGGAGGAAAATTTGAATGAAGATGATCATTTTACATTCTAATTCTTATTTTTATTATTCTTCTTATTTGATCCTAATTATTATATATATATATATATATATATATATATATATATATATATATATATATATATATATATATATATATATATATATATAAAAGAAGATGAAACCTAGCTAATGATTGAAAAATGACGATGGTATATATATAGATGATGAAAACAACTTAACACCTCTATTTATACGACTGCTACTTCATTCTATGACACACGTCAGTATATACCCATGTCACCTTCATGCTTCAGTCAATCACTTTTCTATTTATAAAAAGGTTCTACTATTAGAATCCCTAATGGTCACATCAGGGATATTCCTTTGTGTCCACTTTTTCAAGACAACACACTTTTTGTCGGTTTTATTACGTATTTACAGCAGTTTTAAGCGTTTAACTTATTAAACTTTATATTTCTTGTTCGCGTTTTCGGGTTTATAGTTTTTGATATAAACAAAATTATAAAAATAAAAAAAACAATAAAAAAATGCAAAAAAATTAGGGGGGGTCAATCTAAAATTATAGCCACCGTCAAAATAACCCCACCCTATAAAAATTGCATTTTTTGTCCAAATTGACCAAGAGTAAATTACATATCTCGTCCTTGTGGTTTTCGTAAAGTTACAGACGCAGTTTTTACGCTACGAAAACCTAATTAGTGATTATGTGGGGAGTTTCGACTTAGTTTTCGTTTTTGCTTGAACAAACTTGTATTGCTCTGGCATTGTGGTGGGAATACATCGATCTTATAAAGTAATTTGCATTCTTTTAATTGAAAACAACAAAATATAAGTTGATCAAAATTAAAAGGTAAAAGTCAAATATGAAACTGATTAATGTTGCATAAAGTTTATCGCATAAAAGAAATCCATACACAAGTTTAAAAGAGTAAAAATGAATAGCAAATCTTTTGTAAATAATAATGAGAGAGATTGACATTGTCTTCTTGCATTAAAAGTACATTTTGGCTCGTGAAAGCATGTCGATCTTTTCGTACCCTACGGAACCCCGCTAAATCAATGTGTTTTTCTTAGCGATAAATACTTGAAATATAATTAACTTGCTACTTTTCGGGTTTTGTGTAGCCAACTTCTTCTTTTTTTCTATTATATACACAAACTTTTAAATGTGATTGTGTGTATTTTTTGATCATTTTGCTCTTACATTTTTAACCATCATGTTAACAGCAAAAATTAAAATGATCGTTGTACATGATCAAAGTACAAACAAAGGTAGAAATTCATGAGTTTTGGGATAAAATAGCAAAAATAACAGTTGGTTACACAATACTCAAAAAATGTGGTTAGTTACATTTTTCGGTAATTATCTTTTTCTATTTCATTTATCTATTGTTTATTGTGTTTTTCAAATAACGTATAGATAATTGTCTAAAAATATATAACTTAAAAGATTTTTGAGTTAACATCGTCTTCTCCAACTATTTAATAACCAATTTTTTTAATTTTGACTATTCTATGTATTTTGTGACCACCTTAACAAGTTGCATTTTTTTTGTTGCCATGTCAATATATATCATTCCACGTCACAATTATAAAACTCATTTTCAAATACCACATTTTCTTCCATCTTTCGACCACCACCCATTTTTAGCCGCTACGATCACTGTAACTCACCAATATTGGCAAAAATCATATTTATGTTTTATTTATCTTGACAGATTTTAACATTTTTACCATACAAAAATAAAACATTTATTTCATCATTGTTACATTCATTCACAACTTCACCTTTTTAGCACACTGACATTCAATTCCTTCTTTCTTAGGTTTTCAAATCCCTTTTGAGCCCTTCCCTCTTATTTCTCCAAAAACTAACAGTTAACTCCCCTCTCCCCCAAATTTCCTCCTAAATAGAACAATTGTGTTTTAGTTTTCATATTGTTTTTAAATTTCTTATTGTAGTTTGTATTTTTATTTAAAGAGTAAACTACATCGTTCGTCTTGTGGTTTTGCGTTGACCAAGCGAGTTTCGTCGCTTTGACCGAAAAAATTGCGCTGTTCATCCTTAAATGCTAAACGTTATCTACCGTTAGTCAGCCTCTCAACGAGCGTTAGTTTTCTCGATTAAATTCATCATATGCAAGTCACATGCGGGTATAATAGTCATTTGCATCTCTTCTTTTATCAATTACCAATTATTAATAAAAGTTAAATAAACAAACCCAAAAATCCTCACCAACCACAACTTACACTTATTCTTCTTCTCTTCTAGTCTCTACAAACAAACACATGCAATCAAAAAACAAACATCTCATTCTCTCTTCCTTATCTTCATCTACATCAATTACATATTTTTCACAATAAAAACAAAAATCATTGAAAATCATCTTTCATCTCTGTCATTTACATATTCTTCACAAATTCACTAATATCTAAAACACTAATTTCTAAACAACAAAAATCTTGCAGATAAATCTAGCCGCCACCAGATTCCAACATACATATTCCGGCCACCACCTCTTTCTAAACTCAATTTCACTTCCTCCACCATTGACCAACTTAAAAACACTACCCTTCGTCTTTTTCCCAAGTCTTCTTCAATCATTCACAAACCAATAAACTCAAAATTGACAAAACCCATATCCTTTTAAATCTTTAAATAAAACAGACAAATAAAAAAAAAGGTTAATGTCAAATACGAAAAAATGAAACCACCAAAGTGCTTATGACCATAGGTATTATCTATTGTATATTTCTTCATTTCAACAATTACAATGTGCTAATGTCAAATGTTAACCTACGAAGTGGAAAATAAAGTAGTAAACAAATTAGATAATAGAAAAGAATGGAAATTGGGTTGGACTTTTGTTTGTGATTATCAAAGTGGGATAACATTTTTGTCATAATTTCGGCATCTAGTTTTTACATTTTAGGATAGGTTAAATGGCCTTTTGGCATTTTTATATTTTACATCAAAACCGCAGGTCATGCGAGTTTTGTTTAAGAAATTGGTTATGGGTAGATTTATGGTGGTGGTTGGTTGCTGACTTGATAGTTATGGTGATGATGGTTGAATTTTTGGTCATGGTGATTCGTTGCATGTGGTTTGGTGGTTTGTAAAAGGAGATGGTGGCCGGAATTTAGTGGTGGCCGGGAATTTGATGGTTGCCGGATTTGTTGAATTTACAACTGAAATTTTCAATGGCCACAAGGAGAATGGTTGAAAGTGAGAAGAGAGTGTAGTGAAAAGGATAAGAGAGTGAAAAAATCAGAGAAAGTGAAAGAAGATGATGGAGGTATGGGTGGGGCACGTGGTGTTCTTGTGTTTAAAAGACCAGAATACCCTTACATGTGGGAGTATAACGAGAGTTAGTGTGGCCCGTTAGAGAGAAGGACTAAAGGTAGATAACGTTTCGCATTTAAGGACGAATGGCGCAATTTTTTCGGTCAAAGGACCAAACTCGTCGGTCAACGCAAACCACAAGGACGAACGGTGTAGTTTACTCTTATTTAAAATGAACGAAAGTTTAGTTTGTTTCATTCCTTACGTATACATCTATGCAACGGATACATATAATTACCCCCAACGGATACTTTTCCCCCAATAAATACCCCTCACCCTCATTCTTTTTAAACACAACTTCTTTTTAAACTCTCCGACTACCATCTCAAAAACTATGGCTACTAACCGAATGATGTGAGACTAACTATCCTTATGCAACTACGAGAATAATTTGATGTTGAGAGCCGACTGGCAAAACAAATGTTGAACTTGTTTCGTCGCTTTCATTATTGAGTTCATAGTCGTAGGCCTAAAATAATCAAGGTGGGTTCGCTACTGGATCATCCCATATCGACAACGGTGCACACTCTTGAAAGGATGACAGTGCGAGACATTAAACGAAATAACATGATGTTTGCAAAGAATGAATTGCTTGAAGCATGGATGTGAAGCAAGAAATCATTAACAATTACAAAGAAATGTAAAAGCTCGAAGCACGTTTAAGTTTTTATTTCGTGACGCTTACGTTTTAATTATATATGTAATGTTTTAATTTATGAATAAAAGTTTTAGTTTTAATAAATAAATAAAAATGGGACGAAAGGTGAAGGTTGTGAGTTGTTAGGAGTGAAAAGTGAGAGGGTGTGAAAGGAGAAAGAAAATTGATGTAGAAGTTTAAGTGGTGTTATGAGTGGGAGCAGCCTAACAAAATTCTTAACAGTTCATGGGGTCACTTTCAAAATTGTTTGGTTCATTAGGTTCGTTATACTAACATACGTATAAGTTATCACTATTTCCTAACTCATCTATACCCATTAGGTCTCTCTATAAGTCGCTTATGGACTTATTTCGTGATGGGATGCCAAGAATTAATGGGGTAACTGGAACTCCAAAACTCAAATTCTATGACGACTTGGATTTTAGAATTGGAAAGCCGAAAAATCAAATTGTGAACTAAGATAGACTGATATAAGAGACTATTATTGGCATGGTTTTCTTATTTGGAACCACGAAATATCAGGCTATTTATTATTCGGAACCAATAAAGGTGCTACTAAAGAATCAAAGTCTAAAATGTTATGTAACTTGATAACCTGTCATGAGCAATTGTTGCTTCTCATCTTCACTGCCATCTTCATCTGAGCTGCTGGTATCAAAAGTTAAGATATACTCAAGCGTATCAGTACTCACTATAGCAGAGTTCTCATGTCCCGTCCTCTCTAGGCTTCTTTGTTGACTTCGCATAAACTATCGGACCTCCTTGGTGACGCCCTCCGATACATTACTGGTTCTAACCTCTTCTTGAAAACAAACAAAAAACTGTATTACGGTATATACACATGAAATCTTGTTGATGTGCACAAAGTTACAAAATAGGGTGTATATTCACAAAAATTTAATGTGTTTAGTTGTTTTACCGATTCAAGAGATTTCTACCCTCATTTGCCACAATAAAAACCTGCCTATTATTCATTAACCAAAACTATAATAATGTGAATAACCCTCTGCATCTTCAGGACGAGAATGGTCGCATGGATCCTCATGGATTTACTCATCCGTGGTGTTACTACAATAATCAGAACTGT
Source organism: Chrysanthemum lavandulifolium (assembly GCA_022545495.1). Classification (NCBI taxonomy): domain Eukaryota; kingdom Viridiplantae; phylum Streptophyta; class Magnoliopsida; order Asterales; family Asteraceae; genus Chrysanthemum; species Chrysanthemum lavandulifolium. The sequence continues at coordinate 223,847,585 of CM040243.1, read as the reverse complement.
AATCATATTCGTCTAATAAATACTGACATATCGCCGTATGAATAAAATCCTTACGGTAAGAAACTAAAATGACTGAACTTTAAAACCTTCTATAACTGAAAAAAGTCATGTAACTGATACTTCTGTCCTTGTATGGCCTAAATATAAGCCGCGCGATAACTCCTTTGTTATTAAGTCGAAACCTTTTTGGTTGTTATACTTTACAAATTAAGCTTTTAAATTGGCAATAAGCAGCAATAAGTATATGATGACAAAGTATGTTGGGGCCTACAAGAAAAGTGTTGAATGATATAAAACATGATGACAAAGTATGTTGGGGCCTTGGGGGAAAGTGATATGGTTTGGTCACGGTATACTAATGATGCTACCAAAATCCGCATTCGTCAAGGTGCTTGGTTGACCGTCTAACTCGCTCTGACCTTGACTTTCGGGTCTTGATATGATCTTTGAAAAGACAAAGAAAAATCGTTAGAGAGGTCCCGGTGGTAGGGAACCCTCCGACGATCAAGTCAGTATTGAGCATTAAGAGATTATGCATTAGAGTCTAATAGAGATGATGAGAGGAAGATGGTCTCTAATAGTGTGAATGCTAGACATTTTATTAAACTACAAAGTATTACTAGTAGAGAAGGTAGAGGTGGTTGTCCCCTGATCGAATAAGATCACCTCTATTTATAACTTTTATATCATGCATGTGCTATTTGTAAGTGTATGTACTACCTTGCCATTATGTGTTTGCATATGAATAGCATGCGTGCAATGTCACATACAACCTTTCTGTGTGTATTTGCATGTATGTGCGTTTGCTTACTTCATGAAGTATGTGTAAATATATATAATATTCAAGATAGGAAATATGTGTATATGTCCAGATAAGTCAAAATCAGTATGTATCTTGTAATGTCATATTTGCTATTATTTAATGTTTTGAGTAAGGATACCTTATTAAGCCCCTTAGTTTGTACATGTTAAACGCAACATGTATGAACTAATCGTGCTTCTTGTAGTATGTGTTTTTGTCAATCATTTTGAAAATGTATTGCTTTGTGCAATGATGTTTTGTCGTTTTTCAAGTGGTCATGTCACTTTGTACATTTAGCTAGTTTTGGCTATTTATCTCTTTAGTGACGGGATATTGTATTCGTTCGGACCATTTTATCTAGCTTCATATTAAGCTTTTGCGTAATAGCAATTCATCCTTTCAACATCGAGAGATTTTCATTGGAGTGACTATGTCACTTTTGCGTGAAGGTGTTTAGCGTTTTCTAGGCGAGTTGATGCCTTGCGTGATGAAATTTCACGTCTTTAAAGTGGTTTTCGCTTTTGCGGCGCTATGATTTCGATTCTTTTGGGTGGACATGCCACTTTGTGTATTAGCTATTTATATCTTTGCATCCCTTTAATGTCGGGAGATAATGATTGAAGTGACCACGTCACTCTTTGCGATGAGGTTTCGCGTCTTTAGTGTGGACATGCCACTTGCGCGATGAGTTTCGCGTCTTTGTAAGCAATATAGCTTATTATCCCTTTAATGGCGGGATATTGTATTTGGTCCGGACCTTTTTGCTTAGCTTTATATTAAGCTCGCGATTTGCTACTTAAAGCTTTTCATCCCTTTAATGTAGGGAGATAATCATGGAAGTGGTCATGCCACTTTTGCGTGATAGAGTTTCACGACTTTGGAGCGGTTGTTCCGCTTTTGCGTGATATGGTTTCACGTCTTTGAAAAGGTCTTGCAGTGTTGCGTGATTATATTTACTCTCGACTTCGTTGCATCATTATGTAGTTCTTTCCTACAGAAGATACATAAGATTCTTTCCTTTTTCTTGTTAGATAGTTATATATACAAGATATGCTAGCAAACAAGCAATATCAAATATAAACGCATTAAAAGCATTAATACATTTGCAACCAAATGCAATTTTGTCATCCATTTAATTATCTACCACCATATGATATACTACTCTCAATCCTAGCTGGCGTAACACAACACCATCACCAAAAACCTTGTATCATATTTCCCCGTGTCTTCTTTCCCAACCTTAACAACCCTTAGTGAACTTTGATATGTAAGACAAATATTTTGCTCGTGTCCCACGCTATGTTTGTATAATCCTCCCACCATGTTTGTGTAGTGATCGTGCATTCAACCATATAGGCTATGAGTGTAGTATACATATAATGGAACGATGCATAAATGTTACCTCTTGTCCTTGCTCCCTTCGTCCTTCTTTTAACCATGTCAAGAGACAATTCTGGTGGGTAGTTATAGACACATGGGTATTCATATATTTGTAACACTAAATGTGTTATTATCAATATTGATAATATGCATGAAAGTCATAACCAAGAGAGTGACTAAACGCACTCATTAAGTCCTCTTATTTGAATAGTTCGCTATATTAAATTCATTTTGCTGGAATATAAAGTTTTGCCTCATTATCTTGAGTACCTTAAAAATGAGACAATGCTTTATTGTAAACTCGTGATTGCTTTCACTCATGGTGACCTGTGGGTATGGATCCATAATTGAAATGTTGTAACGTGTTAAAAACTTTTGGGTGTGAGTAGCTACGCAATCCATTATGTGTTTATAACAAACACCTGAGAATTACCCGCTTCCATATGCACACCTTTATAAATGCAGTGTGGGGTGAGGGGTGGAGTGATACCGTCCCTGTGGTCGATGCTAATGTACATCACCTGGATGCTCAAGCAAGTTTCTTATAAGAAGAAAACATACAAAGCAAGTAATATCAATAGCTCTGAAATTAGTCCATTGACTTAAATCAAGATTCAAGATGTATATTCAGCCAGAGGTGATCACGCGTATGAGTTGTGTATAGAAGCATATACTTCAAGTTTCACATAATTCAAATAACTAGTTCTAGGACACGTTATCAGTTAATTCTAATGGGTTATTAAGATTGAAAACTGATTACCCTGGTTTTACCTTTTTCAATTGATTTGCACCAGGTTGTGTATATTCTATGGCAAATCAACATATATAACATGACCTGATAGTGTTGACTTTAGTTGGATGTCGAGTCGGAGTCCAAAAGAAATCTGGATAAGGGGTTGTGGGAACCTATCCGAAGGCAATTACATAGCACAAAAAAGTGATGGCGAACTAAAACACATATTTCCATGAACTTAATTTTGCTACTTTTATGTTGTAACCACGTGTTTGGCTCAACTCTTCATTTTCTTGCCTCAAGGACTATTAAAGACTACAATCTGCATTTTGGATGGATGCATCAATAATTGTCATGGTCTGAAGCTAGCAATTTTTCTTTAAAAAATAAGACTGAGTATAATTTGTGCCTCCTTGCATAGCCTCTGCTAAAAAATAAAGAATGCAAAGTACCTTTCTTTTAATCAGTAGGAAAGTAATAGCACCTGAATCATAGTGGTTAGGCACCTATGTACTCATATGCTTTTGAAAGTGTGCTTTAGTAGTTCCTATTCAAAGCCTTATTATAAACCGAGAGAAGACTTCATTACTTCGGGACTAATTAATTTCACGGAGAGTCGCGCCTATAAACTGGATTCATATTGGCTTTCACCACGTAGTAGAGTGGTTGCACTAATAAATGGCGACTTATGTGACCTAGGCCATACCCGTATATATGCAACTATACGGGTTGTTCACCGTGTCCGATTCAATGGTCATGCCAAATATTCAGCTTAGTGCGACTATGACACGTGCTTCATTAAGCGTATCAGTTTGCACAATCTTGGTGTGTCGATGTCTAGTGATGCCTTGTGGGATTACATCTTTTTTACCTTGCACAAACATGCTTGTACAGTTGTACACAATTGTAAACAATTCAAAATAAAATATGAGACTTACAGGTTGTACTTCTGCCTTGCTGCTATATATGGATGTATCATGTATGGTGCAACCTTCTGATAATCAACTTATTGCACCTTTGCGGATAAGTACATGACATATTCATGTTACTGCCACTAGTCATTATGGATCCTCACAGAGGTTGGTTAAATTCAGATTAGGAAAGGCTATAGCATAAGAGATAATATTTATAGATGTTAGTAATATTCGAAACATAAGTGACTTAATCAAATGACTTTGATTTCTTGCCTTTTACTCTATTGAAGTAGTTATAAAGAGTTCATATATACATAACACATCATACTAGAATTTACTGAATTTTAAAACACATTATGTTATATGATCTTTATAGTCTTGTGCATAATAACTTTTTCTTGCCAATCGGTTTCGAGTTGGAACTCTACTTGGTTGAATAAATTTGCCAATTAGTCTTGGTAACGAACTCGAGTGGCTGTAAGATATCATGTGATCAAAGCCCCATTTATAATCACTAATGCCAATTAGTGTTGAGATAGCATAAAATTCTATTTTATAATTTCTGTAGATTGATAATAACTATCTTACGTAAAATGCACATATTTTTAAAAGTTGTTGTTAACTTGTCATGAGAATACAATTTGAAAGAAGGTTGAACCAAGGTCCATAACAGAGAAATCATTTCTCTATGAGAATCAATCACCAGTTATGGGTGAGATTAATTAATCATGTCATGATACTTTACAGTTTTTACCATTTAATCTAAGTGGCTCTAAAAGATGCTATTTACCTTTGATCGATGAATCTCTACTCATCTCAATAAGCCTCTAAATATATGAAAATTGGTAATATAACAGTATTTGTTGCTTTGACAAATCGTCTGATGTTTTAAAATGGGACACCGATTAATGGTTTAAAATGGTAATAGTGCAGGTTACTAGATTACGAATGGTAATAACATGATTAGAGTCTAGCATAACTCTTTTCTTTTCTATAATTTTAACAAATATACCATTGGGTATAGAGAGATATTTAACCAAACTAAGTCATAAGTCATATTCGACATCTGATGACATCTGATCATAAGGTAATTGACTATACTTCTTCCATTTTTATATTTTGTTTGAATGACTTTCAACAGACATTGATTACCTTTTGATAAAATGGTATTTACTTACCTGAATATATGAGCTGGTTCAAGAAGATAGTCAACCATACTGCTCAAGATGAGCACAAGAGGCAAGTGTTTTGTCCGGGTCCCACGGATGGCGCCAAATGATGCTACCAAAATCCGCATGGTCGTCAGGGTGCCCGATTGACCGTCTAACTCGCTCGACCTTGACTTTCGGGTCTTCGATATGATGCTGAAAAGACAAAGAAAAATCGTTAGAGAGGTCCCGGCTGAGCGGGGAACCCCTCCGACGATCAAGTCGAGATTGAGCATTAAGAGATTATGCATTAGAGTCTAATAGAGATGATGAGAGGAAGATGGTCTCTAATAGTGTGAATGCTAGACATTTTATTAAACTACAAAGTATTACTAGTAGAGAAGGTAGAGGTGGTTGTCCCTGATCGAATAAGATCACCTCTATTTATAACTTTATATCATGCATGTGCTATTTGTAAGTGTATGTACTACCTTGCCATTATGTGTTTGCATATGAATAGCATGCGTGCAATGTCACATACAACCTTTCTGTGTGTATTTGCATGTATGTGCGTTTGCTTACTTCATGAAGTATGTGTAAATATATATAATATTCAAGATAGGAAATATGTGTATATGTCCAGATAAGTCAAAATCAGTATGTATCTTGTAATGTCATATTTGCTATTATTTAATGTTTTGAGTAAGGATACCTTATTAACTAAAGCAGGCTTTTGTCTTGCGGATGTAAGTTAAGAAAAAATTGTAATTCGAGACAAGCTGCATAAGTGGTACCCTAATAAGCAGATGATATGTTCACCGTGTAAAATTGAACAAGAGTCACATGATCATTTGTTCTTTAATTGTGAGTTTTCTAAACAAAGTTCGGTTACATTGGTTGGAATGGCAAAGATCAGATCATCTAGACAATTGGCAAGGTAGCATAGCAGTACGACTGTGCAGTAAGAGATGGCTAGGAACCTAAGGCTGTTCTAAGATACTACAAGAACTGTTGGAAACATTAAGAGTAAACTGTTGACCATCAAAGTCAATTATTCAATTGCTACCAAGTTGGTGTCTGATGTATGGGAAATTCAAAGATAATAAGAGTAAAGATGGATGTCTACAATGAAGAATTTGGCGTGTGGTGCTTTTTCTTGGAGTCAGAGTATAGTTGCAGGAAAAAAGTCAAAGACGTAATACTCCGTAATAGATAGAATGATAAGTGCTGTTACTTTGCATAATATTGATAGAAGAAGTGTAATGCATTATGTTTGATAATTAGTGAATCTACATATTTTACCAAAAAAAAGTACAACCAAATATTTTGTGGTAAGTAAATATACCTTTTCGGTAATTTTTGGGGGAGTCGCCTTTTCAAGTGCTGTTGGTGTCCAAATCTTTATAACCCTATCAATACCACTGCTGGCAAGGATAGGTATACGTGGATGAGCTTCAATACAATTAACCACTTGCTTATCTGCCTCTATAACACGCAGAAGCTTTGCATCTTTGTTCCTCCAAATAAAAATCCGTCCACAGTCTGACCCACTCACAACATATTCGCACTTAGGTCCAAAAAAGCCAACCCCCTTCACTGTCGCATAGTTCTTATGGCCCTTAAAGAGTAGAGGGTCCTGTTTGGCTTCAGTTACCATTTCTAAATCATAATGAATGGCAAGATGCAAACAGTATAGAATTTGACTTTCATTGCTGCCCCATCCCATTTCCTTAGAGAAACGATAGATGTTTTCTTTAGAGTACGAAACAAGAAGTTCACTTTGATCTGAGTATGCTAATCCTGTAATTCCCACGGTCTCGCTAGATAATAAATGCTTGGGGCAAAAAAGGTCAGCTGGTTTACCAAAAGGAGCTGAAGCATTATGATTATATTTTCGGATATCATATAATCTAGTTAACATATCTGACCCACCGACCACAAATAAATTCGGGTTACGTGGATCAATAGCTATAGCATATAGATTGACGAGCCGACTGAAACCATACACGGCTTGACAAGTAAAAAGTTTTGTAGGCTTTCTTGTCCTCAGATCAAACTGAAAAAGAAAAAAAATATGAATAAATTTAGATACAAAAAAAAAGAGAATCAGAAAATAAATATTTACGCAAGGACTCTGAGATCATTACTAACATGTAGAACTAATCCATCTTCACCACATGAATAGAAGATGTGTGGACTCTCAGGTACATTGGCTATTTTATGAGCTCTTCCGTTATGTCTTGCAAGCAGTTTCGTCTCCACCTTTCCACATTCTAAGATAGTTGCATGCCTCACCTACAATCAGTGACGGACCCAGAAAAATAGGATGTGGGGGGCAATTTTTTTTTTTTTTACGATAACAACAATATGCGAAAGAAAAAACTAGAAACGTAATGATAAATCGAGTATTTTTACTTAGACATGAAAGATTTATAAGGTTTTAAAGAGTTAAATGTTGGATTTTAGTATGTAAGTGGGGGGCAATTTGAGTTTTTGGTGGGGTCATTTTCGAAAAAGGTCAAAATTAAATAAAAATTACACTAAAATATCAACTTTTTCGATTAGCCATGGGGCGCCGCCCCACTCTAACATGCTAGGTCCGTCCCTGCCTACAATCAAATACATTTTCCCATTTGATTTTTCCTTCTGTATGATAATAAAGTACAGGCTAGGATATGAATCTGAAATATAGCATCTTCATATGAATAGAAATAATACGAAAGGATAATACACTAGTAATTTCTTATTTGTCATGTTAACGCATATCAATCATATCATTTCCATTAATTACCGCTGTATATATACCTCCAGAAGGAGGAATTTTATGCAAATATAACCAGACAAGTACTAAGCACATAGCAGCGAATTAAAAAGCTAACGTTTTCGCTCCAAAAATACCTGTCCGTTAGCACCACAAGTAACAATGCTTCGGTCATCAGTTTCTGGCATGATCTTTGCCTGCAACACATTGTTGCGGTGGCCCGAGTTGAAGGAAAGTTTAACAGAGCCAGTTTCCCAATCCCAGAAAATAATTTCTCTATCATCTGAACCAGAGACAAGAATACCTCCATCTGCATTAAAGCTCACAGTATTCACACATCCGCTGTGTTTTTCAAGCGTCTTGGCAAGTTCAAATCTCATGACTAGATCCTATCAAATGAAAATAATCATATAATTAGCTTAGTCAAAGAAAAATTTAAAACTCAGCGATGTGCTCAACAAATCTACTATCGACAACATGATCTCCTTCACTGTCAATCCAATACAGCAAGAATATATATAAAAAAATCTGTAATACAATGAAAATACGACAATGCTAAACATTTACATTTATATTTAGCAAACACGTCACCATCTAAAGCAAAACATTGCTTTCAAACTGTGTAATAATTATCCAAGCTATTATTATACGCACAAATGGAAACTTTGAAAGAAGCAAACCAGTATTCATCATCTCTCCCGTATATGGTATACTCCGTATATCATAAGCACATAACTAGATTACCTTGTGCAATTCGTAGTAAATATTACCCACATTGGCAGCACTACACATAGCCTAATGTCAATCAGTGTGTTAAACCATTGTGTTCTTATTTAAAAGTAAAATACAACAATGTTAGAAAAATAGAAACGAAAGAAAAATTAAATAAGAACCCAATGTTAAAAATAAACCGAGATGGACAGGACGATGATAGAGTAACAATATAACAATTGCCTAATAAGTAAATAATAAACCAATCCATTTAGCATCTAAATACATACGCATCAATACATACTGATAAAGTGTTTTTGTTCACTTACGTTAGTTATAAGAACTGTATGTTCATAACTTATTAAACACGATATTTAGATTACTTAACTTACAAAAATTATACATACCACTCATTCACTCAATTTAATGGTAAATGTATTTTGTAAAGTGAACTAAATAGTAACCTAAGTAAACAAAATCGTGAAATATGTGTCAACCCCACAAACAAGGACACAACTACACAAGTCAAGAAACAAATGAACCTCAGACGCAGCAGTTTGGTGGGCGAATCTTCGGGTTGAAAGATGGCCGACTTCACGACTAAAAATATTAAACAGCGATGTGTTTCTGTCATGTTTTTTCACCATACTGACACACTTATTAGAAATGCAGCAACTTGATCCAAGAAGATGAATGTGATAGTTAAGATTGTTTGATCATCGGATTGAAAATTGAAATGACTATGGTATATAGATGATGAAAACAACTTAACACCTCTATTTATAAGACTGCTAGTATTATTTCATTCTCGTATACTGACACACGTCAGTTTTTACCCATGTCACCTTCATGCATCAGTCAATCACTTTCTTTTTATAAGGATGCATTATGTCCAATGACCAAAGGTAAATTACACATTTGGTACTCGTGGTTATGGTAAAGTTGCAATAATGGTCTTTAACATCTATATATCTATACTACATATAAAAGAAAAATTGTCAAACCTTAAAAAGTGAAATGTTGAAAGTCGAATGTGAGAGAAATGTACGATGTAATTAATACTTTTATTAAAACACTTAATTACTTAAAAATATAATAATTTATTCACATTATACAACCAATTAAAAGCATATATATCAAATTATAAAAAACCAATTAAAACACCATTTAATAAAAAGTACAATAAAATTTTCACAATATATAATTTAAACAAGCTACAACATAATCTAAAATATAAAATAATTAAACACACTAATTAATGTTATATTTAAAACACCCTAAAATGAAAAGTACATGTTAGTATGCACATTATACAAATTAATAAAACACGCGAAGCTTCATACAAGCTAACAAGTTGATGGTACATATAGTTTTGAAAATCGGATCGGACCAACGGGTTCAATCGGGAACCGGTGTCGCCACCGGTTCGGCTAACCAATAAAAGCCATCCTAAAACGAACCAGAGAGGACCCGTTGAAACCGATACAAACAGGTGAATCAGGTCTCATCGAGATCTATTTCTCCGGTTAATCATCACAGGATACCCGCCTCCGCAACGCGTGGGTACCCTGCTATACTATACATAAAAGAAAAACTAAAAAGTAAAAAGTGAAAGGTTGAAACTAAAAAATGAAATATTTAAAACATATATTTCAAAAGGAAACTATTAATACATATCGAAAACCGGGTTGACCCGGGACGCTTCAAACCCGGTGGGTTGACCCGGTTTAATTTGAACCGTTTTTGACCCAACCCGTCGGGTTGACTCGGTTTAAGTCGACCTGTTTTTTGGCCGGAACGGTTCAACCGGTTGAACCACTCGGGTCGAACCGGGTTTCAAAACATTATGTTTAATCCCAAAAGCTTCAAAATTTTATTATTTTTCGTTTATAACCCATAAAGTTTTTGGTAAAAGGGAACTTCCACCCTGGTAAAATAGCCCCCATAAACTTTTTTTAACACAAAAAGATATGTCGCTATATAATCCCGTTGCTATGCACGGGTAGTCGTCTAGTACTACATATAAAGAGTGTATGGTCAATCCTTGAAAAGTGAAATCTTTAAAGTCAAATGTGAGAGGAATGCATAGTGTAATTAATACTTTTATTAAAACACCCCATTACTTAAAAGTACAATAATTTATTCACATTGTACAACCAATTAAAAGCATATATAGCAAATTAAAAACAAACAATTAAAACACCCCTTATTAAAAAGTACAATAAAATTTTAACAATGTACAATTTAAACAAGCTATAATTTAAACAAGCAACAACATAATCCAAAATATAAAATAATTAAACACACTAATTAATATTATTTTTAAAACACCCTAAAATAAAAAGTACATGTTATTATACACATTATACAAATTGATAAAACACACAAAGCTTCATAGAAGCTAACAAGTTGATAGTATATATAGTTTTGAAAACCGAACCGGACCAAAGGGTTCAACCAGGAACCGGTGTCGCCACCAGTTCGGCTAACCAATAAAAGCCATCCGAAAACGAATCAGAGAGGACTCGTTGAAACCGATACAAACTGGTGGAATTAGGTCTCATCGAGATCTATTTATCCGTTTAATCGTCACGGGTGCCGTCGTCAAAAGCGTCTTTGGTACCTCGCTATACTATATATAAAGGAAAACCAAAAAGTAAAAAGTAAAAACTTGAAACTAAAAAAATAAATGTTGAAAACATATATTTCAAAAATAAACTATTAATACACATTGAAAACCGGGTTGACCCGGTTTAATTTGACCCGTTTTCGATCCAACCCATCGGGTTTACTCGGTTTAAATCGATTCGTTTTTCGACCGGAATGGTTCAACCGGTTGACCACCCGGGTCGAACCGGGTTTCAAAACATTATGTTTAATCCCCAAATCTTTAAACTTTTATTATTTTTCGTTTATAACCCATAAACTTATTTTTATCACTAAACGATTTGTCGCTATAAAATCCCGTTGCTATGCATAGGTACTCGTCTAGTTTCAAAAATGTACTTATCGTTCGTGTGAGAAGTTTCGAGTTCATTTTCGTCCTTGCTTTAAGTAAACCACTTTTAGGTGTCGTTTGGTATCGAGTTCATATTCTCTTTCACACTCTATTTAATTTTTCTCTCTTTCTCTCTCACACACATACATATAAATTTAATTTTAAATAATATTTTACTTTTAATTTTATTATAAAATCTATTAAACAAATATATTTTTTCTCTTCAAATCCTAAACTAAATCCAAATCCTAAACCAAATCAAAATCCAAATCCAAGCCCTTTTATAAACCAAACGCACCTTTAGTCATTGTATTGTTTGTTTTGTGTCAATTTTGATTATTGTGTTTTGTCTGATGAACTAAATTGAAAAAATCGTCTTTGTGGTTTGGCCAATTTGCATGTTTCGTCCGTATGGTTCGGAAAGTCTGATGACCTCTCGTGAGAAACCTTAGATCCGATTTCGTCCTTGGTCAAACAAAATGATTGAAATACCCTTGTCTTCATCCTATTTTATTTTCCTTTTGATATTTTTTCTAAAAATAAAGTTCTATCTATTCATCATTTCCATATTAAAAAAAAAAAAAAAAAAAAAAAAAAACCCATGATTACCTAAATCTATTACCATCTTCAATCAAAACACAATTGACATCTTCACATCTTCCAAAACACATTCATTTACAAAGCCCACCTTAATTTCCTTTTTATAATTCAAGTTTTCTATCTAAAAGTATAATTAAATCATTCATCACCCCATTCCTTTACCTCATCGTTCTTCCTTACCCAGAGAACATAAAACATACTCAAGAGGACTGAGCTTGAACAAATTAATCGGGGGTGGGGGGGTGGGGGGTCGTTCAAACACAAAATATAATTCTAATGTATAAAGCATCTATAACACAAAAAGAAAGACATAAGATAAACGATGAAGATAAAAGCAAGCTGTCAAGATAAAAGATAAACGTAAGACAAGAGAGACATAAGACATATTAGCCTAATATGTCTTACGTCTTACGGACCTTTGAGATTTTTAAATTCATCCATTCTTATATTGATTCAGCTTGGCGGTTCATAAGATAATTGATGAATCAAATATTTCAGCGATATCTTTTTCGATGTGAACCACCAAGTTGTCTGCAAAAAAATCATCTGACATCCTATTGCAAAGTCAATTCTTGCATATCTTCATTGCTGAAAATTCCCTCTCGTTATAGCAGTAGAAACCGGAAGTGTCAAGATAAGACAGATCAATCTATCAACCAAATGATATGTCTCATGTTTCTCTGTTTCTACAAGAATTTCGCATAATCTAGCGATAGTAGAAGCACCACTTAGTTTTGAGTTCTTTGACCTAGTAATGTTGAACATCTCTAAATCATATCTCAACTGAAACCTCTCTTGTTCGGTAAAGTCAACCGGGTAATACTTCTCAAAAAGAAGGAAAATTTTATCAACATTTAACATTTCATCTTTTTTAGGAATCAAAGTGGAACTAAGAGTCAACAACTTAATCACTTCATCACTAAATCTAAGGCCATCTCGTGCAATTGCTTGTCCAAAGTGCATATAAAAATATCTACCCCATAATAATGTTCAAAAGTAACATGATTATCTTGTCGACGAGGGCGACATCTACTAGATTTGTATGGAGCATTCATATCAGGCATATTTATTCGATGTTTTGCACAAAACGATAACCATTCCCATCCATTATTTCTGAAATTATTGAGACTTTCCTTTGTTGCTGAAACTAGCTCCATAGCATTGCCAAAATCTAGGGATTTCTTTTGTAGAGAAAATCAGTCCTCCGCTTCTTTCATTTATCAAGTGTATAATGAACACAAACTCAAAGGATTTCAAATGAGTATACCACCCATCATCATCTCCACGTTGAGCCGCATAAGATCCATATTCTATTATACCCTCAAGAAATATACGATTAGGATTATGCATCTTAAGCAAACTCGAAACTGAAAGAAAGTGAGAACCTCAAGTCCTCAACGTGTATCACCAGCTCGTCTTAAGGTCCTGATTTGATTTGCTCCATTTCCTTTTTTAATTTCACCAAGTTCCGGTAGTTGTTTAGTCTCAGCCGCCTTAGCTTTTTGTAACTCATCCTGGTGCTTACTAGAACCACAAATTACATTAATAATGTTAGTCAAATTTGTGAAAAAATGGTGAACGGGTATAACGTCCCTTTAAGCAGCAACTAAGGCAAGTTGCAGCCTGTGAGCAAAGCAACGAACAGAACATGCATAAGGACAATCTATATAAATAAATGCTTGTAACCCATTCCATTCCCCTCTCATGTTACTAGCACCATTGTATCCTTGGCCACGGATATTACTTGTATCAAATTCATACCGCAAAAGTCGTTTCCACAAATTTGTTTTGAGAGTTAAAGCTGAAGTATCAGAAACATGTACCAAATCTAAGAACCTTTCTCTTATGATCCCGTCCTTATCAAGAAATCTTAAAACTGTAGCCATTTGCTCGTTAGAATATTTAAATTAGTGTTTAATCAAATGTGACTTTTTCATACAAATTTCAGTAACATAAATAAATGAAAAAAGCGTAAAAAAAACATGAAAAATACAATTTTTTTGTTGTTGAAAGTATATCAAAGTGTCTATCTATAGAAAGATAATTAAATGCCCGTCGTAATGGTATTTTTTTTTTCGTTTCACGATTAACGGTTTAAAAAAGATTAATATTTGAAAAAAAAATGATGAAAGTGAGTTTTTTAAATTGTTGCGTTTAATCTCATTCATTAGATCAAAGTAGCAGGGTACCCGCGCGATGCGACGGCGGGTACCCTGAAATTAAATTTTAAGCGAGTAATATTTTCTGAGTAGCGATAATCATTTTACAAATGATGATTATTTTATGTTGTAATAAATATAAGTGATGCAGGTTTTACTGACCAGGTTTTAATATTTATAATGTCTCGTTATACCTAAGGTCTACCCTAATGCACTAACGGGCAGTGTACCCGGTCGTGTTTAGTGTAGTATTCGGTAAAACCGAGGTCGTCCCAAGAGCTATGTGTGTTGGATTAATACTAAGTCTAGGTGTCACAGATTTTAATATGATTTTGATAAGGAATTAATTAATTAACTACTAAAGCAGATAAAAGAAATTAAAGGCAAAGGTTGTGATCAATAGAGGAGAGTGCTGCTAACCTAGTTATTCATCCTAGCTAGTAATGTCTACGTCTAATTACTTTCAATTACTTCAGGTGGGGTCAAAGTCGAGAGGACAACATTTGGTCAATTTGCCCTAACCTATCAAGAAAGATGTCACCACTGGAGAAGTCGGTGTCCCTCATAAGTCCGGTTTTCTTGGTCTCCTAAGCCGAGTCATTAAGTTCCGCTACATGCTAGACTTATAATAGTGAGTGCCGGGCGTTAGCAACTTAAACACTCACCCCTAATTCTTAAGTTCATCCAAACGGTAGGTGATCGGTTGGTCAAATCGCACAAGTAGAAAGGGTCGTGGGTTGGTCATATCTTACCTACACACGTCTCGGTCTACTCGCTAGGTCAATTGGTCATATCTCCTAAGCAACTAGCCTCACCGCCATTCAAAACTACCAAACAAGGGTAACTACCAATAAACTATGCATGCATACACTTAGAAATAATTATACGGGAGTAATATAAACGCAAACAAAACAATTAAGGAATCATAACTAGGCCAACACCAAGAGGTTCTTAGCCGCTCATATTAACCATACAAATCAATTCAATGTTTAATGTTACGAAATACATGAATCGAAAGTAAAGAAAAGATAAAATGCTAATGCTTATCGTGGGGAGTGATTTCTCCCTTGAGATAGCTTCGTATGCTCTCTAGACCCGCCTTTGGCTTCTTCTCACATTCTCTAATTGTTGTGTGTGAAATGGGATGCTTTGAAATGCTAGAAATCGTGGGGTATTTATAGGCGGATCTTGGTTACGACGTAACTAATAAAATAGTTACGCCGTAATCATCTAATTCATCGTAAATTGCACTAGATCTGCTCTATAACCAAGTCATCACCACTTACCGTCCGCCCAAAGTTCAAGCTTTGAAGTTAAGAAATCGGATCATGAAATACTAGGTAGATGTGTCATTAGAGGACGTCATGATGGGCACACTACCTTTTCTCCAACTGTTGGCACACTAACCAACTCCAATCTTCGAATGTGACCGAGGTGGCCTCCTCGATACTAAATCTATATAAAGCTCATAACATAGTGCTTATAACATTGCACTTTACAATAAACTAAATAACATAACTAAGTTTTTATTATTTTTTTCTAATCACTTTTTTTTACATAAACATAACAACTAAACATAATATCCCCCACTTGAGATGAACAATGGAAATTGGGGTCTTCAATGATCTTTAAGAATATGTCGTCGACTAAATGCGTGATTTGAACCTTTCCATTGAACCTTGAACTTAGGCAAATGATGACTTCCCAATCACAAATAAAGACTACAGTGGTAGGCTAAGGTGTATCGAAACAATATATTGGGTTAACAAAATGAAAGGAATGGCTCGGATGGGTGTATCTATGGGTATCTTCCAATAAAGGTGAGTGCAACAAAAGGGTTTCACACGGGGTCGAGAAGTCGGGTGACTAATCGATAGACACACAATGGAGGTGTTGGGTGATAATCCTATAATAACGCTTTTCTTAAACCGAAAAGTCCAAATACATCGAGCTAACTCAACATACCTCGTATATGGTCTAGAAATGATGCAAAGGCCAAGTTCTAAAGTTTACAAGTCGTTAATACAAATAAGCAGTAAAACATTTATTTATATTTTACGATCTTCTAATGTTTTGTCGATAACAAACGTAAAATCATTTAACGAAACAAATAAAATAACGAAACCTGTTTGAGTCAATAGTTTTCTAACACTTACGCTTTCACATAAAACACTAAAACAAGTATAAGTGTTTTATGATTTAGTAATACATATGTACAACAACTAGTGTTTACATATTGGGAAAATATATACTTAACTAGTATATACTAAAATGGGTAAAAACTAACAAATGGTATTGACCCATAACCCATGGTATTATCCAAACCACTTGACTAGGTACATTGAACTCATAAGATACATTGTATCTAATAAGTAACCCATGGATCAACCCATAACCCATGACCCATAACCAAAATACCCATGGGTAAAGAGGAGCGTCCCACGGATCCCTAGCTTTACGCTAGACGGATCCCTTGTGGGAGGGATCCGTGGGATCCAGGGAATAGTAAGCTTTCTCCTCTATAAATAGTGAGCCATTTCTTCCTTTTGCTTGGCCACTCTTACACATACTTTCCCCAAGTATTGTAACTCTCTAACCACTGATCCTAAGGGATCTTTCTATCTAGTTTGTCTTTTGTTTTTGTGTGATTCTCTAGATTCCTCTTAAAGGCAAGATCACCACTTCTTGAAGTCAAGCAAGCTCAAGTCCATGAGTTGCCATGCTTCGTCATCATCAAGACAACTGAGGTTCTCTTGTTGATAGTTCTTTCTTCCTCTGTAGATGTGTTGTGTTGAAGGCATTAGTGAAGGATGCCGAAAGAGTCAAGACGAAAGCATTAGTGAAAGGTGCTTAACGTCCGTGTCAAAAGCATTAGTGAAGAATGCTAAAGGTGTCAAGACGAAGGCATTAGTGAATAATGCCTAGGTCGTATAATCAATGAGGTGCATCGTTATACATATAGTATTAGTTTATTTCCAAGGATGGTGATATCCTTGATGGTGTTGTAATAAGGAGTGGATCTCCTTGGATTAGGTGTTGTGTTGTGTTGGGTAGTAGTTCCTCCATAGTAATGGAACTAGGTACTTAGCCTAGTACCTAATAAAGGGTAGGTGACGTTGTGGTAGGTGTGGTTCACCTTGGTGTGAAAGAACCCGGTAGTTAGCCTAGTACCAGAAAAAGAGTAGGCGACGTTGTGAAGGCTTCTCCGCCAAGTTGAAGGAGTTTGTTGACATAGTGCTTGAACTCTCGAGTAGGTGACTCGGGGAGTGGAGTAGGGCAAGGAAGGTGTCCTTGTAGCCGAACCACTATAAATACTTGTGTCGTGGTGATGTGCTTCTTACTCTTTATCTTTCATTACACATTTATATATCTATCTATCAACGTCCAACACAAACAACCAAATAGATTAACATAAGTTGATCTAAATAGTTTAAAATGAAGTTTTAATCGGTAAAACTATTCAACCCCCCTTCTTGTTTCCCACAATTGGCATCAGAGCTTCGTTACCAATTTTCTTGAAGTATATTGTACTTACATTTTTCTTAATATATATATATTTTTTAATGCACTAATCCTCTCTGTCATGTTGATTAGTCAAAGCTCATACCTACCAAGCCTTAGGTATCGCTTGGTAACAAGAATACCTTCCCTAAGAAGGTATCTTAAACACAAAGGAGCTGGAATTGTCTACTGACATTTATTGTGTCATTTGTAAAGACATTCCTAAGTGCATTAGAGGTATGATTTTCTACTTATCTCTAAAATGACATTAGCTTGATAATTAAGTATGCCTACATAGGTGATACGCTTACGCAGCAGCGCTCGGGGTCAAAGGAACTTCCTTTTCGTCGAAAAAGTTTTCAACACCCAGGCGTGAACCTAATCGTTGTAGTGTAGTATTAGGGTAAGCCACGGTATTGATATCGTTCTCTGGGAATAGGAATGCTAGTAAGAAGTTACTACGCTAAGGTTAAGGTTGAGGAGGATTATTTTTATCTTTTTTATGTTTTTAGGAAATTGAAAGGTCACGAATCTCGGGTATTGGATTTGGGGTTTGGTATTTCACCGATTACTCTACTATTATCTAATTACCTAAACTAAGGTGGTGGTAGTCTATGTCTAATTAATATGTGCTCGTATGATAGTTTAAAGATGTGTTTACTTAAGTTTTACTACTCCTTAATTATCTCCTATTGATGGTTGAGTTGTCACGTCCTTATTCTTAGTTGCGTTGTGTGTCTAAAGTTGTAGGGTATCGTTTCTCCCAACTCTTTGAACTTACCAAAGGGTCTCGTCTACAAAACCCACTAGGGATAATAAACTCTTACTCTAAGGCACTCTTTGGATGGTTTAGCTTACAACTACTCAGGTAATTATATTCTAAGGTTCACAAAGATGAATCAAGCATTAAGTACACAATGAATGACCTATCGCATTACTAGATCATTAATCAACTAAGATAAGAAACAACCAATCAATATTCAATAATTAAGTTTCATACTCCCTAAGCAAACACACAAATAAATTAGCCGGACATGGAGAACATGCAAGCATACACACAAATAATCAAAGACATAATTGAATTGATGAAGTAAATACTTATCTTGATGTAAGATAGGGTTTGGAGCCCTAAAATCTTGTACAAGACACCCTTGGTTCGGTTTTAGGTTTTTACTCCAAAAGACTCTCCTAAAAGCGAAAAATTCGGATTCTATATATAATATTACATATGCGACGGCGTCACCTTATGTTTTGTGGCCCGTCGTGTCGCCGTCATTAGGGTTTCGTCTTGGCCACGTTAACCTTGCGACGGCGTCACCTTATGTCCGCGACGCCGTCTCTTCGACTCGACGTCGTCGGGTCGCATCTAGGCCGTCTGAGTTGCGAAGGTCTACTCTTTAAAGCCCGACGCCGTCCTTCAAAACAAGCCATTTTCTCTTCGAGTCGTCACAAATTCCTCCGAGCGTCGCAGTTAAGCGAGGACGCCGTCGCCTTGCTTTTCAGACTTTGAGTGTCTCGATTCGACTTTGGCCATTTTCTTCAGATATTCGCCTTTTCATCCAAATAAGTGCCATTCAGCATTTTGCCTTCAAGAGACCTAAAAAGTGAAAAGGAACGATATTAAGCAATAACGGATACAAAAGTGATCAAATAAGGGCTTAAACGACCCTCAAAATGGTACCTTTAAAACCTTATCAAATATCCCTACACTTGTTATTTGCTTGTCCTCAAGCAAATGTGCTTTTAGCCAATTAATTTATAAGTTAGGGGTCATGAAGCATTGATTTAAAATGGTCCACAACACATATAAGCCCAAGAAAGTCATAACAAGCACGGAATTACATACTAGCACCTCACATGGGGTGTTTGGATACTCACATCTCTCGGGTGTATATATGAAATATAACAAATAGGAAATGGAAGATAAACACTCATTAACCGGTCCTAGTACATAGATTACCATAGGCTTGAGAATAGATCAAACCTCCATCGCTTACGTAGCACCTAGGAAAGACTATCAAAGAGGTCTTTTAAAGGGTTGTAATGTTAGGCTTACGGTAGGGAAACAAGGGTTTGATGGGATAGGCTATTTAGTGGTGGCAAATCAAAAATCTCTATGTTAAATGCATACGAAGAATGGCGTTGCTAAGCCAAGACTCGACACTCTAAAACTCTAGGTAACGGAAATAAACAAACATAAATTTAAAGGATAGATGTACCATCCTCTACGGTAACATCAAAATGATAAGGATTTATAGGCACATCCCTACACTTGAGTTTTTATTACTCTAACACTAATTTGACCCGAATTGAAAAGATCAAAACACTTGGGGTACATTATTACGCAAACAAAGGGAATTTGAATTTAACGTTCCCTTCCGTCATTTCATAAACTTTAACTTTTCCCATGAATCCCAATCGTCCCAAAAGCGTATACAAAGGATATGACTCGACTTAGCAACTCATGCAAGCAACCGGATAATTGAACTAAGGGTTTAGGGTGATAACAAACATTTGCACTAAAAGTGAGTGCATAAGAGGTGAGTGATGAGTGTGTAAATACTCATCATTTTGGGTCAATCGAATCGCAAAACGTTTAAAATGCTCAAGAATGCATCAAAATACCGAAAATATCTCAAAATTGCATTTATATGTTTAGGATGCAAAATGTTTAAATCGGATGAAAAATGAGCTAAGTTTGCATAATTGGCGTTCAGTCCCCAAGTTTCAAAGTTGTCCGAAATAGTCCCCGAGCACTTATTTCAAAAGAAAAGTCACCAAAGGTCCTTTTAAAATCATAAGTTGTCAAAATTAGTCCTTTGGTGAAAAATATCAAAAGTTTTGAGAAATTACAAGTTTAGTCCTTTGAGTTTCAAAACTGACAAGTTTGGTCCTTGGAATATTGGAGATTGTCAAGTTTAGCCCTTGGATTATAATTTCAGAATATACATTATTGGTCCCTGGAAAATCAGTCATGACAGAATTGGTCCTTGGTTTTTATGGAATTGCAAAAGTAGTCCTTGTTTATTAATACCAAACCTCGACCTTGGCCCTGTCAAAACACCTTTGGACCCCGCCAAACCACTGTGACCCCTATTTTGACCCTCCTTTTAATATACCCAACAAACCTAGTTTGACTCAACACACTCACTTTCACGGGTTACCTCTCCATCATCACACCTGCAACTCCTGCCCACTTTCCATCATCACCACCCTACTCCTACCCTCCAAACACCCCAAGCCAAGAAACATTTAATGCTTCTTCAACCTAACACTCAACCCCCCAGCTGTTAAAACCTTTTCCCGCCAAAAATTGATCAAACGGCCAAAATGAGCTCAAGACATCCAATGGCTGAGATTTTTAGTGGGATTTGCTCATAGGACACGTGGAAAGCATATGGGTGTATAAAAGAAGAAAGGGAAGCTAGAGAGAAGTAGTACTTAGTTTTTTAAATTTATGTATGTCGTTTTTATTAAATTTTCTTAGCTAGTCTCCTAATTTTGTAACTTAAAGCTTTCTTGTATTAAACTCAAGTTGTTTGATCATTATAATCATTTCAAGTGTTAATTCAAGGCTTCACTTAAGTTTTATATTTTCATGTTCCTTTGTTGCAAAATCCAGCTTCAAAATCTTATGTCCAAGCTTCAAATAGCTTATTTTTAAGTTCAAACAAGCTTACTTAAGCTTATTATAGCTTTTGGTAAGCTTGGAAAACAGTTTTCATCAAAAGTGCTAAAAAGTCAACAAAAGTCAACTGTAAAGCTCAAATGGACTTGGAAATGGTTTGGGGTGTTGCAGAGCTTGGATTTGGGTTGGAATAGCTTCAGTTAGCATAGTTATGGGTCTGGTATGAGTGGCTAATAAGCTGGACTGCTTGTGAGTGTTTTACTCATTTTCATTAATAGTGTATTTTTTTTTGCATAATCTATCTCTGTCTTGATTTGCTGTTATCTTTAGTTTAGTTATGCTCATTTAACTGTTATTAAGATAACTTGATTCAGTTTCAGAGTTAGCTTAAGCTAACTCAGTTGTTAGCTCAGTTTAAATTGCAAATCTGTCTTAAAATAGTGTTTGGGTCTGCTGCATTGTCTAAGTTAGAGGATTTGGTTTAGGTTACTTTCTATTGCAGTTGTTTCTAATAGGTCTATTAGAGTCATTGAGATCTTAAATTTACACCTTGGAACTTCAAAAGTCAAAATCATCTTTACACTGTCCTAAATTCACAACTGTTAGAAATTAGTGATATCAAAAGTTTGATTTGTGTTCAAATATCATTAGAGTAGCTTAATTCAGTTCCATTTCATAATAAAACATCAATCTCAGTTCATAATTTGGTCTCAAATCTCATTAAAGTCAAACTCTCAAACCGCCAAGAAGTCAAAGTTGAAAATTCGGTTTCACCCAACCTTGGGTGATTTTAATTGGTTCATCATTGGATCAATTTAAGTGAAACCGTGGGTTTATATACTTGAGTTGGTCAAGTCTATTAATATGCTTTTTATAGATTTTCGAAATTTTGTAAAAGCTTCAAAGTAGCTTGTCAAAAGGTCAAAAGTGCCTGCATGTGGAGGCCGAGTCTGCATGTGTGTTGTGCAGTTCTTGCAAAGCTTGTCAAAAGCTCATAAGAGCTTGTCCGTATGGTTTTGGTTTATAGGTTCCTAGCTGTGTCTACTTTAGGTCCCTACTTTTGGTTTTGAGTTTAGCTTATTGGGTAGCTTATTCTTAAGCTACAAAGTAGTAGTCCAAAATCTGTTTTTGCAATTAAGCTCGAATCATCAAATCAAGTTAATCAGTATTATAGAGGTTAAGAGTAGTTGATATAAGTTGTTTTTGAGTACTTTTAGCTTATTAAAGCTTCTGCTTTCATTTGGTGCTCATTTGGTACCTTTGGCTTATTTCAAGTGCTTATTCATAAGCACTTGTTATTGCAGTTCCATAATCTTGCACACAAGCTACTGTTTTCATATTTTTCTTAGATTCAGTATATTATTTTAGACTTTTCCGAATTTTTGATTTTTCTAGTTCTTTGCTATTTTTCTTTATTTTAAAGCAGTTTTAGGCATATTTAATTAACTTTAAATACAATTAAATCGAAAAACTTCAAAAATAAGTTTTCATTTTCCTAGGTTAAGATAAATATAAAAGTCAAAAAATATTTTTCCAGATTTTTCATAGTTTAATTTGTAATTTTAGCAATTTAAATAGTTTAAAACAATTTTAATTCATAGAAAATAGAAAATAATCGAAAAATACAAAATTAGTTTTGAAAATTCTCTTTAGTTATTTTAGATTTTTCTAAGTCATAATTTCATTTTTCTAGCTTAATTTCATATTTTCTTGTATTTTAGGGTATTATTAAATAGTTAAAATAGTTTTTAATTAATAATAATTAGATAAATAGTTAATAAAATAATTTTCTTTTTTCGAAAATTTTTCTTATCATTAGGTTTGTAAAATATAATTTTATATTTTTAGGATTAATATTGCTCGGGCCACATTTTCTTTTATACGTCACGTAGTTTTTAAGTTAATTAGTAATCAAAAACATCGGTTTAAATATAGTGATAGCGTTTATTAAATATAATTTAGTTTTTTAATTTTCTTTAATTTGCATTTAAGCCCCTGTAGTTTATATACTTTTTCTTTAGTCATAATCAATCAAATCCCTTTTTCCGTTCAAATTCTCTCGATCACTATACGTTTGATTATTCTCGCACAGCTCGTTGGGACTGATTGGTGCTAAACCGTCAAGTTTAATTACACAAGCTAACCACTTGTGAATGGTCAACCGTAACAAACTTAAAACATTTCAAACACTAATGCAATTAAGATCGAGGAATATAATGGATTCTCGGTCGTTAAGTCCCACAGAGGATGAATTGGTGTATAAACACTTGATCGATGATAGAATGATCACTAAGGATAGTGATCGGAAGGATTTTGATGGATAATTACCTAAAGAAAAGATTAACAAATTACAATGACTTAAATGCAAATTAAAAGAAATTAAAAGTTAAAATATATTAAATAAACGCTATCACTATTTTTACAATGATGTTTTGTGATTTATAAAATAAAATGACTTAAATAAACTATTTTAACTAAAACGTAAACTCAAATTATCTAAAACTAGATTTAAAATGAAACGCACGTTATTTATAAAATTACGCTAATGCAAGCAAAAACGTAAAATTTATGAAATAAAAGTCCCACAAGTGTAAAACAATTTTATTACGTATTATATGACAAAAGAAAATTTTAGAAAAAGATTTATATTTTTTAGACTTTTATATTTTTATTATGAATTAAATAAGATTTTACACTAATTAAATGTTTAAAAATACTAAAACTATTTGGAAAATCGAAACTTTTTATAAAATACTTAATACTAATACAATTTTATAAAAATACAAAAGCGAAAAACTATAAAGAATAAGTTGGAAATAAGTGAATAAGCTCGTATAAGCTTATTTGGAAACAAAAGGGTTATGTATTAAATAGTGCAAATAAAAGCGAAAAAGTCCTAGGCGGGTTGGTGTGTGTGTGGTGTGGTGGTGGGTGGCAGAGATCAAATCCCAAAGTGGCAATTTTTTGCAACTATTTTATTTTTTGATTTTTTCTCTTTGCAACTTATTAAGTACAACTAAATAAGCAAATTATATAAGCTGACTTTTATGAAAATGATTAATAAGCTCGGTGTTGAGCTTATTGTCTGACGATTAACAAAAACTAAAATAAGCACAAGTTTAAGCTAAAATGGTTTATAAGCTAAAAATAAGCAAAAGCTAATAAGGAATAAGCTATATTACTGATAATAAGCTAGTGTTACAACTGAACAAGCTCAAGAACTTAGAAATAAGCACCTAATAAGCTAAAATAAGCACTTATATAACTGATATACACAGGACACTTTGTAAATCACTAGGCACCTTTAGGCTTATTTTTAAGCACTGAAATAAGCTACAAACTTAAAACAAAAACTGGAATAAGCAAGTTGACCAGTTAAGCTTTCCAAAAAACTAGATTACAAAATTTGGATTTCAATAATGAGCTTGTGAGAAGCTTTTGAAAACTGAAAACTCGACTTGTTGGTGAACACAGAAATGGACAAAACTAAAAGCTATTGGGCTTATCAAATAAGCTAAAATTGAAAAACTAGTATCGAAACCTTGAGACGTTGGGTGAGCTTCTCAAAAAGCTAAAGCACATAAGATATGGGTAACTAATAAGATCTCTAAGAGCTTGTGAAATATGGTACCAACACTGTGCACAGGGCACTCTTTGACTTTTTGAACAAAATGAAAGTTTGACTTAAATGAACTTATAATCAAAGCTAATGACTAATTATGATATATTAAGGTATAATAAGGTTATATTAAGCTATGCTAACAACGTTTAAGCTAATATGATGATTTAAGCAAATCAAATTCCTAACAGTGGACACTAAAATGAGATTTAACAGAGATTTTGACTTTTTACTCAATAAGGACAGGTTTGTATGGTCTAACTGAGCTAATAGGACCTAATATAACTTATAGCAAACCGTAGTAGAGCTTAAACAAACTCTAACATAGTTTATCGATGGATCCAAACACCACTTATATAAACCGAATTTTTGGTTTTCAAAGCAACTTGATGATTTAGACTTTAACACCGATTCCGAGTTTGTATTATCAATTAATGAGACTATTGAAGTATTAAACAAGAACAATGACAAAGATAATACTTAGTAATGACTAATATGCTAATATTATTGTTAGACTAAAATTCTTACTAACTACAACTTAAAGATAACAGTAACTGCTTTTTAATGTTTAATTCTATTTAAATGTAACTAAGAAACATAAACAAAAAGAGATTAAAGCTTATGAATTACTAGAACGTTGAAAAGCTAAAATGCTTAGAAAAAGCTTACAATTGTTTTCCAAAGAATAAACAATGAACCGTTGATAAATACCACTTCCTATGGCTTACCAATAAGCTTTATACCCAAAAGCAATCCATTTTCAACATCGCACCATAGCTTTGATCATTTCTCATAGGCTTTTTATTTTTCACTAATTTCTTTAGTAATTTTGTGAATTTTTTACTTTTGAATATAAACTGAGTTATTAAAGTTCTAATAGCTTTCACAGGTTATACAATGAGCTTATAAAAGCTTATAAGTCCAATATAACAACCAAAGATAACATTCGTACCTATTGAGAATTTTTGAATTTGAAATTTGCAAAAACTGAATTCTTGCACAAATACTGAAATTGAAACTGAAAATATGATTTTATTACACTAAAACAAGATTACAAAATCTTTCAAAGCTTAAACATTCACTTGAAAATGTTAAATATTAAAACGACATGAACAAAAATAAAATTACTCTAGATAGCTTTTTCTTCCGCATGCCCTTTCTTCTTTATAGACTTTTTATCTTTCCACTGATTTCGAGCATATCCCACTTACAATCCTAGCCATTGATGCAACAAAATGATCCTGACCTTCAAAATCACTTTTGGCGCCAAAATTCATAGAAGTGGATTGAGGCGGTCTCTGGCAGAATTAAGGAATTTTGGTATGTTGTGGAGGTATAAGGAACAATTTGGGAAGTAGGTATGGGCTATAGTGATTTGGAAAGCAAAAACAGAGGTTTTGAGTGTGTAACAGTAAAACTCAATGGTGGGGAAGCATTTATTAGTTGTGGGCTAGTTGGTGAGGTGGAAAGGGTGGTGATGAGTGGATTTGATAGCTGTGATGAGGTGGAAGTGAGGTGGAAAACCAGGTAGTTTTGGGTTTGCAGGAGCAGGTGAGGAAGAAGAACAGTGAAGGCGGGTTATGGCGCGGGTTTGACTTTTTGACCATGGTTTAATAATAACGAGTAGGGTTTTTGGGCTTGGTTGGAATTGGGCCTAGCTGGGTAACGTTTGGACTTGGTTTGGGTTTAATAATTAAGGAATCCGTTTGGTGAAGCTTAATAACCCAAGGACCACAAATGTAATTCCTGCAAAGTTAAGGGCCTGATATTGAAACTTTTCCAATCTTATCATAAGGACTAAACCTCAAATCTTGAATAGTACAAGGACCAATTGCATAAAATTCGTTTATTAAATGTCCAAGGACCATTTTGACAATTTTCAAACTCAGGACCAAACTTGTAATTTTCTCTAAACTTATCATAAAGGACCAATTATGCCACAATTAATAATACAAGGGTGCAGTTTGAATAATTTCTATTTTTGAACACCGTGGACTATTTTTGACATTTTGTTAAGTTGAGGGACTAAAGTTGTAAATTGTGATTTTGAACTTTAAAGGGTTTGTTTTGACAACTTTTGAATCTCATGGACCTTAAATGACATTTTACAAGTTTTTGAATTACTGTGGACTAATTTTGACAACTTTTGTAACTTGGGGACTAAAGCGCCAATTATGCAAACTTGATACGTTTTCACCGATTTTGATGTTTTGCATTTAAAACACATAAAACACTTGTTTGTGATATTTTCATCATTTTGATGCATTTCTAAGTGTTTTCGGATGTTTTTGGCATTATAAACAAGATAAAAATGATGAGTATTTAGACACTCATCAATCCCCACACTAAGATATTGCTAGTCCCTAGCAATGATTTGAGAAAAATTAATGGATTTCATCTCTTTACCAAAAGCCATTACTCGGAGTAGCCAATTGTTTTAGTTCAAGTAAGAACTTTGGCACAATGATAACCAAATGATTTTGAGCAAATCATAAGCTTTCAACGGTTTGATTTGTCTTTACCGTAAACCGTTGCTTCGGACTAGCCAACTCTTAGATAAATTATCAATATTATCTTTGGTGAGCCGATTACCAATTATGGATTTTCAAGCGCCTTTACCACAAGCCATAAACTTGCGGCTAGCCAACTTTTCACTAGTTTAAAGATATGGTGGTGAACACCATACAATTTTAGGCAAATTGCAAGCCATAAGCGGATTTGAGATATCTTTACCAAGAGCCGTTTGCTCTGGATTAGCCAATCCTTATGTGGGTTAGACATGGCGGATGATTACCATTCTTTGAGTAAGTGAAAACACTTACTCCAAAAAAAATTTTGGCCAAAACGGGAATTGGGTGGAATAATTACATGATAAAATTCGTGAGAATTCCCCACTTAGAAATGAATATTGCCCTCAATATTCAAAGTACAGCGGTTATGCGAAACATAGAACATAAAAGGAAATATTACGGCCATTATTTTGTTTTGATATATACAATTTTTTTTTTTTTTTTTTTTTTTTTTTTTTTTTTTAGATAGGATGATCTATACAACAGTGGGGACAACTCCCCACACTAGGGTGGTAGAAAAGGGTAAGAAGGCGGAAACATGGGTGAAAACCCATATGGTGTGCTCTTGTTTTGATTCCCGAGTCACTAGCTTGACTCGATCCCCGCATTCATTGGTTCACGGGAATGTTTGTAGATCCGGAAAATCTCGGATGGAATGTCCTCTCCAAAGTAGTGCTTTAATCGATGACCATTCACTTTAAAATTTGGACCATCGGTGAGATAACTCAATGGTACCATAAGGATAAACCTTAGTGATAGTAAATGGACCGGACCAACGGGACTTAAGCTTTCGAGAAAATCTTCAATCTAGAATTGAAAAGAAGGACTCGATCACCAACGTTGAAAACGCGGTTCTTGATTTTAGAGTCATGAATCTTCTTTGTCTTTTGTTTATAAATCAAAGAGTTCTCGTAAGCTTGATCACGAAGTTCATTTAGTTCATTCATTTGAACTTTTCGTGATCACCTACCGTCTCGTATATCGAAGTTTGCATGTTTTAAGGCCCGAAGCCTTGTGCTCTAGCTCAATCGGAAGATGACATGCCTTCCGTACACTAGCTTTATGGAGTACACCCGATGGGTGTTTTGTAAAATGTCTGAAAGGCCCAGTGCGTCATCCGGTTTATCCGACCGGGATGCACGATTTTCGCCTCTTGTCCTTTCAAGGATTCTTTTAATACCACGGTTTGAAACTTCCACCGCCCACTTGTTTGGGGTGGTATGCGATGAGATAGACGGTGGGTAACACCATACTTTTGCATGACACGATCAAATTGGTCATTACAAAAATGTGTACCACGATCACCGATTATAGCACGAGGAGTTCCAAACACCGCAAAAGAGATTTCAAAACTTCACAACAACTCGGGCATCATTGGTGGGTAAAGCTTTCGCTTCAACCCATTTTGACAAATAGTCAACAACCACAGTATGTATTTGTTACCTCGAGAAGATGGAAACGGCCCCATAAAATCAATACCCGGATGTCAAATATCTCACAAACTTGAATGGCATTTTGTGGCATTTCATTTCTTTGAGAGATATTTCCATGACGCTGACAAGCGTCGCGAGCTTTGACAAATTCATGAGCATCCTTATAAATAGAGGGCCAATAAAACCGGAATCAAACACCTTTTGGCGGTGTAGTTTGGACTATGATGGCCCCGGTGGGTCAAAGATGGCAAGTCGTGAGAATGTCAAGAGCTTAACGTCCATAAACACACCGTCGGATGACTTGATCCGCAGCATTTTGAATAAGTAGGGTCGTCCGAGTAATGTTTAACATCTTTGAAGAATTTGTTCTTCCGTTGGGTCGACATCCCTTTCACTATGAAGTTACCCGCATGGTAATTTGCGAAATCGAAGAAACCATGGGTTGGTAGAATTTCCACGAAAAGAAACCGCATTGAGTGTCTCGAGAAATGTTTCATTTATTTCCTTTTCTCGAAAACATCTTGGCGAGGGTTTTCTAATCAGACAGATGATCGTGACTAGATTCTCGGCTCCTTTTTATCACGTATGATGATATCAAATTCTTGGAGGAGGATAACCCAACGGAGCAATCTCGGCTTTGCATCTTGTTTTGCAAAGAGATATTTGAGAGCCGAGTGATCCGTGATACACTACACATTTGGTCAAGATTAAGTATGGCGAAACTTCTCAAATGCATACACCAGCGCTAATAGCTCTTTTTACGTGGTGGTGTAATGAGTTTGAGCTTGATCATAGTCTTACTTGCGTGGTGGATAGGTGAAAATGCTTAGCTCACGTTGCCCTAAGGCTGCACCGATAGCAAAATCACTTGCATCGCACATAAGCTCAAAGGTAAATCCCATTCGGAGAACGAGAATGGGTGCTTGAAGCTTTTTCTTTAATGTTTCAAAAGCTATGATGCACTCGGGTGAGAAGATAAAGGAGCATCCTTTTCAAGAAGATGGGTCATAGGTAGGGCGATTTTGGAAAAATCTTGTATAAATCTACGATAGAAACCGGCATGACCTAAAAACTCCTAATACCTTTGGCGGTAGTAGGATGAGGTAATTAGCAATAACATCTACTTTTGCTCTATCAACCTCAATCCCGTTCTTTGAAATCTTATGGCCAAGGACTATGCCTTCTTTGACCATAAAGTGGCTCTTCTCCCGTTTAGACAAAGATTGGTGTCTTCACACCTTTGAAGCATTTTTTCTAAATGGGAGAGACATGTTTGAAAAGAATCCCCAATGACCGAGAAGTCATCCATAAACACCTCCATTGTTTCCCGATCATGTCGTGGAATATGGCCATCATACATCGTTGGAACGCGTGCGGGAGCATTACATAAGCCAAAAGGCATACGTGCAGTAGGCAAAAGTTCCGTATGGGCGGTGAATGTAGTTTTATCTTGATCCTTTGGATCAATGGGGATCTGAAAGTACCCCAGAAACCATCAAGGAAACAATAGTATTCATTCCCCGCTAATCTCTCAAGCATTTGGTCCATAAAGGGTAGAGGAAAATGGTCTTACGGGTGGCGTCATTCAACTTACGATAGTCAATGCAAACACGCCATCCGTAACCAATCGAGTTGGAATTAACTCGTTATCTTCATTTGTGATAATGATTATGCCACCCTTTTAGGAACACAATGAATTGGGAAAATCCCAAGGACTATCGAGATCGGGTAAATCAATCCTCGCATCAAGAAGTTTGATAACCTCTTGTTTGATAACATCATGGATTTTGGATTTACTCTTCTCTCGATGTTGAGCTCGCCGCTTGAAGTCATCCTCCATCAAGATTTTGTGAGTCTGAACTCGGGGTTGATACCCTTAATGTCGGAGAGTTTCCAAGCAATTGCTTGCTTGTGTGACTTCAAGATCTTTATGAGAGCGGACTTTTCATCTTTACTCAAATCTCGAGCAATAATGACGGTAATTTATCATCACCTTCAAGAAATGCATACTCGAGATGAGGTGGTAAGTCCTTAAGCTCAACCTCGGGAAATTCTTCGTTTTCTCAAGCGATTTGATTTCCTTGTTATGAAGTTCGACGGAGGGAGTGAAAATGATGATGGATCATCATTAAGCAACTTCTCAATGAGAAGTATGTCCCCCTCGATGTCGATGGGAGCGTGATCAATTTCCCATGGAACAGAATCACTAGATAAGTAAGCTTCAATCTCTTCTAAGATGAAGTCACTTTCCTCAAATGGGGTGAGAGAAGGAGTAGAATTAGCAATGATGGGTTGAGATGAATGAGTGAGATTATCACTCGAAGAATTATGATCATAACCAAGAACTTCTTGAGAGTACTCTTCAGAAGCAACATCAATGATATCTATTCGGTTAACCGATTCAGAATCATAGTTTGCAGTACCTCGAAGTTTGATCAAGGTTAAAGTGACGACTTCATTACCAACACGTAATGTGATTTCTTGCTCAAATACATCAATGAGAGCACGGCCCGTTCTCGAAACCTCGACCAACAATGAGAGGAACCCGATGATCGGCATCAAAATCAACAACCACGAAGTCGGTGGAAAATGGAACTTTCCTACTTTCACAAATCGTCCTCGGCAATGCCAAGAGGACGGGATATTGTACGATCCGCAAGCTCGAGAGTCATGCATGTAGGAGTAAGTTCTAGGAGAAAGTTTCTTCCATCTTGAATAAGGCATTAGGTTGATGCTTGCACCAAGATCGGCTAAGGCAAAGCATTCAACCATTCACGGAAATACACAAGGTAAGAGAAATTTTCCGGGATCTCTAAGCTTTCGGAAGCTTCTTGGGATAAGCTGAGCGGTTCTCGTTAAGAGGAGTTTAGCCATTTCAAACAGCTTTTCCTTGTTGCTTAACATGTGTTTGAGAGTTGATGCAAACTTGGGCATCGGCATGATAGCATCCGCAAAGCTTATGTCAAAATGTAGTTCTTGGAAAATTTGAAAAATTTATCCATTTGATGGTAGCTTTTTCATGGAGCTTTGCTCATTCAAACGTGATGGGTAAGGAATAGAAGATTTGGATTTGGTATTTTCAACGGAGCTCTTGGAGGTTCAAAAACAACTCTCGGATTAGACTTGGGTTTCGGACAACTTGAGGTTGGACTACAAGAAGGTAGGACGTGTGTGGTACTTCCATTATCAATAGTAAGTTCCTTGTCCTTTGTCGCCTTGGTAACTTGACTCATTTCTCCTAGTGGAGGAGGCATTGGAGTCGTAGGTCCATTGTGTGTCCTAGGTTCACTTTCCACTACCTTAGGGAGAGAAGAAGAAGATGTAGTAGGAATAGCGGGTCCATTGTATGAAACACCACTTGGTTGTGATCGCTTTAGCATCGCCCCTCGGGTTAGCGATCGTGTTGCTCGGAAGTTTTCACGAGCCGAGGGTTGATCATTTAAAGACTTTTGAGATCGCAATCTGGTCGACCAACAACTGTTCATTTCATCTTGGGATTTCATGAATCGCTTGATAACTCATCGGATGATGGTCTTTGGAGGATGTGGAGGGAAATTGAGGTCGGATGTTTTGATTAGGACCTTGTTGTTGAAAATTCCCTTGATTAGGATTCACATTCCCATGAAATTGATTCCTCGATTGAAATTGTTTTGATGAAGGTTCCTTGTTGTTGGAAACCTTGATTGGGTCCGGGATAGAAATTACCTTGGTTTTGATAACCTTGGTTCATTCTAGGTTGATTCGATTCAGTTAGGATTACGGTTAAAACCGGGTGGTGCACGATAAGTATTAGCACGGTAGCTTGGTTCATTTTGAGGACGGTATTGATTACCTCCTTGATTTGAAGTACCGGCTATAGCATTTGCTTCAAGCGCACTACCATCGGTGGCGATACAATTGTAGTATGCATGAGGACCACCACAAGTAACACAAACTTCAACTTTATTCACTTCACCATGTGATGGTATGCGTGTGAAGGTGACTTTCTTTTGGTTAGCAAGAACCAAAGCTCGAACAATATCGTGAGTTTATCAATCTTAACATCGGTGCTAGATGTACTCACAGGAGATGAAGTAGAAGGTCCGGCGATTAGACCGAGTCCGATATGTCTTTGTGCGGAAAGGACGGACACGGGACTTGTTTTCAATGATTTGCAAGGCTTCTTTTGTGGTTTTGCTAAGGAAATTACCTCCGCGGAGGCATTCGAGAGAGTCTTGGTCGACTTGTCTCGAGACCATTGTAGAAAGTATCCATTTGCATTAACTCGGTAAAACCATGATGCGGACACTTGCGGAGCAATTCTTTATAACGATCCCATGCCTCCCGAATGATTCATCAAATCTCGAGAAAATTTCATTATCTCATTCTTAAGACTTGTAGTTCGGGATGGAGGATAGAATTCGTTAACGAACTTGGTAACTAGATCCTCCATGTCTCAATGGAGCGAGGGGTTGTTTCTCAAGCCAATTCCGGGCTTGTCCTCAGAAAATGAGAACAGAAGAAGCTTGATAGCTTCATGTGGGACATTCTTGTATTTGATGGTAGATGCAATCTTGTTAAACCATCGAATGTGTGCATGAGGATCATCCCGCTCAAAACCATAGAATTGGCTTTGGGTTGCAGTTAAGTAACCCGGTTTTGAGCTCGGTATCAACCACAATGGTTGGGACAACAATGGCATCTCCGTAACCCTCGATGGGTGCTTGGAGAAGCTCATTCATGGGTTTGTCTTCGCCATTTCGACGGGTTGTGGTGGTGGTAGGCGTTCCTCGATCACGGTGAAGGAGTGAACGTCTCTACGTCTACGAGGAATGTTTCCAAGTTACGAAAGTGGACTTGTAGAACTAGAAGAGCAGTGCGCATGCACTAAGTATAAAAATCAAATTTTCAAAACAAATGCGAGGCAAAGCGACAAGTGAACTTAACCAATAATGACAAATGAAATGGCTTCTTTGAAAAGGTACACCAAATCACAAGGACACAAAGGCAAGTTTTAAATCGATGTTCGGAACTTATTATGGTCACACCCAGGTTAGTAGGTGTCTTGCCTTGATTTGCGGTGGTTGATTTTATGTATATATTAAGTACCACCTGAAAAGGCGTAGGTATGATTTGTGCTAAGGGTTTAAAACTTTTGGACAATATTTTTGGTATCGTCTCGTTTAACCAAATCGTATTTTTTAAGAATCACCTTAAAAGAAACACAAGATAGAAAAGCGTTACGATTGTTTTGTTGTTTTATATTGTTTTGGGTTTTAACACTTTAGGAAAAGTGTTAATGAACTTTTGATTTATATTAACTTACGTAAAACTTTTACAAACTGTGGTATATGTGCAAATACAGGTCGAAAAATGCTAAAAACACGCTTCTGACCTCCCGTGGCGCCAAAATTTTGATTGGTGCTAAACCATCAAGTTTAATTACACAAGCTAACCACTGTGAATGGTCAACCGTAACAAACTTAAAACAGCTCAAACACTAATGCAATTAAGATCGAGGAATATAATAGATTCACAGGTCGTTAAGTCCCACGGAGGATGAATTGGTGTATAAACACTTGATCGATGATAGAATGATCACTAAGGATAGTGATCGAAGGATTTTGATGGATAATTACCTAAAGAAAAGATTAACAAATTACAATGACTTAAATTCAAATTAAAAGAAATTAAAAGTTAAAATATATTAAATAAACGCTATCACTATTTTTACAATGATGTTTTGTGATTTATAAAATAAAATGACTTAAATAAACTATTTTAACTAAAACATAAACTCAAATTATCTAAAAACTAGATTTAAAATGAAAAGCGTCGTTATTTATAAAAATGCAGCTAGTCGCAAGCAAAAGCGTAAAATTTATGAAATAAAGTCCTACAAGTGTAAAAACAATTTTATTCGTATTATATGACAAAAGAAAATTTTAGAAAAAGATTTATATTTTTAGACTTTTATATTTTTTATTATGAATTAAATAAGATTTTACACTAATTAAATGTTTAAAATACTAAAACTATTTGGAAAAATCGAAACTTTTTATAAAATACTTAATACTAATACAATTTTATAAAAAATACAAAAGCGAAAAAAATTATAAAGAATAAAATTTGGAAATAAGTGAATAAGCTCGTATAAACATTTGGAAACAAAAGGGTTATGTATTAAATAGTGCAAATAAAAAGCGAAAAAAGTCCCTAGGCGGGTTAATGTGTGTGTGTGGTGTGGTGGTGGGTGGCGGAGATCAAATCCCAAAGAAGTGGCAATTTTTTTGCAACTATTTTATTTTTGATTTTTTCTCTTTGCAACTTATTAAGTACAACTAAATAAGCAAATTATATAACTGTGACTTTTTATGAAAATGATTAATAAGCTCAGTGTTGAGCTTATTGTCTTGACAGTTAACAAAAAACTAAAATAAGCACAAGTTTAAGCTAAAATGGTTTATAAGCTAAAAATAAGCAAAAGCTAATAAGGAATAAGCTATATTACTGATAATAAGCTAGTGTTACAACTGAACAAGCTCAAGAACTTAGAAATAAGCACCTAATAAGCTAAAATAAGCACTTATATAAGCGATATACAGGACACTTTGTAAATCACTAGGCACCTTTAGGCTTATTTTTAAGCAATGAAATAAGCTACAAACTTAAAACAAAAAGCGGAATAAGCAAGTTGACGGTTAAGCTTTCCAAAAACTAGATTACAAAATTTGGATTTCAATAATGAGCTTGTGAGAAGCTTTTGAAAAGCGGAAAACTTCGACTTGTTGGTGAACACAGAAATGGACAAAACTAAAAGCTATTGCAGCTTATCAAATAAGCTAAAATTGAAAAACTAGTATGCGAAACCTTGAGACAGCTAGGTGAGCTTCTCAAAAGCTAAAGCACATAAGATATGGGTAACTAATAAGATCTCTAAGAGCTTGTGAAATAGGGTACCAACAACATGCCGTGGCACTCTTTGACTTTTGAACAAAATGAAAGTTTGACTTAAATGAACTTATAATCAAAGCTAATGGTGATTATGATATATTAAGGTATAATAAGGTTATATTAAGCTATGCTAACAACTTTTAAGCTAATATGATGATTTAAGCAAATCAAATTCCTAACGATGGACACTAAATGAGATTTAACAGAGATTTTGACTTTTACTCAATAAGGACAGGTTTGTATGGTCTAAGCGAGCTAATAGGACCTAATATAACTTATAGCAAACCAGTAGAGCTTAAACAAACTCTAACATAGTTTATCTGATGGATCCAAACACCACTTATATAAAGCGAATTTTTAGTTTTCAAAGCAACTTGATGATTTAGACTTTAACACCGATTCGAGTTTGTATTATCAATTAATGAGACTATTGAAGTATTAAACAAGAACAATGACAACATAATACTTAGTAATGACTAATATGCTAATATTATTGTTAGACTAAAATTCTTACTAACTACAACTTAAAGATAACAGTAACTGTTTTTAATGTTTAATTCTATTTAAATGTAACTAAGAAACATAAACAAAAGAGATTAAAGCTTATGAATTACTAGAAACGTTGAAAAGCTAAAATGCTTAGAAAAAGCTTACAATTGTTTTCCGACAATAAACAATGAACCGTTGATAAATACCACTTCCTATGGCTTACCAATAAGCTTTATACCCAAAAGCAATCCATTTTCAACACCGCACCATAGCTTTGATCATTTCTCATAGGCTTTTTATTTTTCACTAATTTCTTTAGTAATTTTGTGAATTTTTACTTTGAATATAAAGCGAGTTATTAAAGTTCTAATAGCTTTCACAGGTTATACAATGAGCTTATAAAAGCTTATAAGTCCAATATAACAACCAAAGATAACATTCGTACCTATTGAGAATTTTTGAATTTAAAATTTGCAAAAACTGAATTCTTGCACAAATACTGAAATTGAAACTGAAAATATGATTTTATTACACTAAAACAAGATTACAAGATCTTTCAAAGCTTAAACATTCACTTGAAAATGTTAAATATTAAAACGACATGAACAAAAATAAAATTACTCTAGATAGCTTTTTCTTCTGCATGCCCTTTCTTCTTTATAGACTTTTTTATCTTTCCACTTGATTCTGAGCATATCCCACTTACAATCCTAGCCATTGATGCAGTCAAAATGATCACAGCCTTCAAAATCACTTTTGGCGCCAAAATTCATAGAAGTGGATTGAGGCAGGTCTGCTGTAATTAAGGAATTTTGGTATGTTGTGGAGGTATAAGGGAACAATTTGGGAAGTAGGTATGGGCTATAGTGATTTGGAAAGCAAAAACAGAGGTTTTGAGTGTGTAACAGTAAAACTCAATGGTGGGGAAGCATTTATTAGTTGTGGGCTAGTTGGTGAGGTGGAAAGGGTGGTGATGAGTGGATTTGATAGCTGTGATGAGGTGGAAGTGAGGTGGAAAACCGGTAGTTTTGGGTTTGCGGGGAGCGGTGAGAAGAAGAAACAGTGAAGGCGGGTTATGGCGCGGGTTTGACTTTTTGACCATGGTTTAATAATAACGAGTAAGGTTGTTGGGCTTGGTTGGAATTGGGCCTAGCTGGGTAAGGTTTGGACTTGGTTTGGGTTTAATAATTAAGGAATCCGTTTGGTGAAGCTTAATAACCCAAGGACCAAAAATGTAATTCCTGCAATGTTAAGGTCCTGATATTGAAACTTTTCCAATCTTATCATAATGACTAAACACTGTAAATCTTGAATAGTACAAGGACCAATTGCATAAAATTCCATTTATTAAATGTCCAAGGACCATTTTGACAATTTTCAAACTCAGGGGACCAAACTTGTAATTTTCTCTAAACTTATCATAAAGGACCAATTATGCCACAATTAATAATACAAGGGTGTTGTTTGAATAATTTCTATTTTTGAACACCAGGGGACTATTTTTGACATTTTGTAAAGTTGAGGACTAAAGTTGTAAATTGTGATTTTGAACTTTAAAGGGTTTGTTTGACAACTTTTGAATCTCATGGACCTTAAATGACATTTACAAGTTTTTGAATTACCGAGGACTAATTTTGACAACTTTTGTAACTGGGGACTAAAGCGCCAATTATGCAAACTTGATCGCTTTTTCACCGATTTTGATGTTTTGCATTTAAAACACATAAAACACTTGTTTGTGATATTTTCATCATTTTGATGCATTTACGAGTGTTTTCGGATGTTTTGGCATTATAAGCGGTATAAAAATGATGAGTATTTAGACACTCATCGAGGGACTTAACGACTGGGAAACACTATACTCTCGATCTTCATTGCATTGGTGTCCGAGCTGTTTTAAGTTTCTTACGGTTAACCATTCACAAGTGGCTAGCTTGTGTGAGAAAACTTGATGATTCGGGACCAATCGAGAGGCTAAAGCGATTTGGGTGTATATTTGGGGGTAGGGTGTAAACAATGCTCTTCATTGATATTTCGGAAAACCGAAGCGAAGACGAGAACCGCGAAAAGGATAGGCTACGAGGGGTTAACTAGGGGTATCGTGTACTAAAGATGAGTACAACGCAAAGGGTGTGGGGAATTACTCAACCGATGTGGAAGAAGTAATTATATTACGGTGTCAAACAAGGGTTATCCTAATGCCTCTTATCATTTAGTTATTCCTAACTACACAAGTGTAGTCTCACTTGCGATCTCGGAATGCATCGAAAACAAGTTCTAGAATCTAATATACTACCGGTTCACACTCTAAGCATTGAAGATGAATGCTTTTAATTCCTACTAATCTAAGGGTGATCCTCGCATTTTGGGTGAATTTGGGTGGTAAAGGTTTTTGTGCTAGTCATATAACTTCCTATCCGTGAGACGCTTTTGTTAAGACTAATGGCCCACTCCTATATATCATGAAAATTTCAAATTTGGTGCCAAAATTACCCTAACCGACATTTTCTCATGGTTTATTACACAATCACAATTGAATAAAGCAAATAATCAAGGATAAGCATAGTTTCAAAGTTCCGTTTATTTTCCCTCCCTACACTTAAACCGAACATTGTCCCCAATGTTCCCGAAAGTATCAAAGTAATGATAAAAGAAGGTAATCAAAAGCGAAGAAACTAATACTCCCCGATTAGTTCGGTAGGATCCGTGTAAAGTGGTGGTTAAATCCTTTCCAAGAAGAATTATTAGTGAAAAGCTCCTTCCAATCTTGTGTAACTTCTTCTTGACAAACTAAACCTCGCACACTTGAACAAAACAAACGAAACCTTCGCGTAAAATCGGTGGTAATAAAATATAAGACTCGATTTAAACTAGGATATAATGCTTGTGGAATGGATGTTTACTGAATTTCTAAGAAAATTAAGACCGAAAATTCCAAAATTTTATAAGTAGCTCGAAAAGCGAGAAAAAGTGATCGATGTTTTACTCCTTCTGACGCGCGTCAGTTATCCCGACAAAAAGCGTGCGCGATTTTACGAAGAAAAAAAATTACGGAAAATTTACATCTTTAGAATCGGAAAAATTTTGCAAAAACATCCATTATGACTCGATACAAGCATTTGACTCGAACAAACAAACATACATATCTTTTAGTTAATTGTTATTCTCATGTTTACGTTTTTTTGAAAACGTGTGTAATCCTCCTACACTTATCCCTTATGTAAAATACCTTTATATGCAATTAAGACGAGGTTAAAAACAAAATAAAGCATTTTTACAAATTTAAACATGAGGATAAACAATTAATAAAAGATATATGACACTAACAAGCAAACAATTAAGCATGGGTTGCCTCCCACGAAGCGCTTTTCTTTATTTAAGAATCTTGTAGCTAGACTCTAGTAGTCGTGCCCCTACGTACCAATATAAGTAAGTCTATCCTCAACAATGTCGTAAGGATCAAACTTATCATTCAAGTTCCTAGTAGTACGCTCGGTTAAATATGTCTTTTCCAACTTCTCACCATCGAGATCATAGATTTGTATCCTAATGTGCCACTCTCCATTACCATCACTAGGCGGTCTATCCCAATCCCATTTGTGTTTAGATTCCTCAACTTTCCACTTATTCATGACAAGGTTAGCGGGCAAGCTTCCTAGGAACTCGGTCATCTTCCTAAATACTAAGGCGTCCTCGAACAGGTTCACTTCCATGTCCTTAGCCATTTCTTTTCTTGGAAAGTTGCTTTACTAGTGAAGGCTTTATCTAGGTAAAAGGTCTTTGGGGCCTATGAGGTTCTTATCAATCCAAGGTCCATATCTAGAAGGCTCTCATCCAACCTAATCTCTTGTGGGATTTCCTCATCCTTGTAGTACATATGCTTTTGACATCGTGAACCCGATCTAGCACTCCCTCTCCTACCACTATCTTGGACATCTTACAATCGATGATGGCACTAGCGGTAGCTAAAATCCTCTTCCTACTAGTAATGGGCATGTCGGGTCCTTATTCATGTCTAGCACATGAAAGTCGGCCAAAAGAGTCAACTCTCCCTCGTGTACTACCATGTTCTTTATTATTCCTACCGGACGTGCCACACTACCGTCCGCTAGACCTAAGATGGTTTCCGTTGGTTCTATTTTACCTAAGTTAAGGCTTCTATGGAGGGACAACGGAACAAGATTGATGCATGACCCTAAGTCGGCTAGAGCGTCAGTGGTTTGGAAGTTCTAAGCCTACGGAAGAGTGAATAGCCGGGATCGTCTAACTTCTTAGGTAAGTTGTTTTGCACAAAAGCGGACCCATGTTTTCCAAGCCTAAGTTCTAACTCATATTTTTCTTTCAAAGCATTATAATAAGGTGCATGAGCTAAGACTTCAAGAATCGGTTTTTCTTGATGGAGTTCCTTGTACTCCTCCTCTAAACTAGGTTTGGATTCTTGGCTGACGGGTTTCTCAAGAGGAGGTTCTACCAATGGTGCCGGGCCTTGGTACCTCTTGGATGGCTTGGAACCCTTTTTGATAGTGTGGAAAACTAGAAGGGGGGGTTGAATAGTTTTACCAATTAAAACTCCCTTTTAAACTATTTAGATCGACTTATGTCAATCTATTTGGTTGTGTGTGTTGGATGTTGATATACAAGCATATAAAGATATGTAATGAAAAGATAAGGGTAAGAAGCACAAAACCACAACGCGAGTATTTATAGTGGTTCGCTACAAGGACACCTTCCTTGCCCTACTCCACTCCCGAGTCACCTACTCGAGTTTGTAATCACTACACCAATCTCCTTATGGCGGAGAAGCCTTCACAACGTCGCTAACCTTTTTCGGTACAAAGCTAAATACCGAGTTCTTTCACACCAAGGCGAACCACACCTAACACAACATCGCCTACCCTTTATACGGTGCTAGGCTAACCACCGAGTTCTTTCACACCTTAGGTGAACTACACCTTCACAACGTCGCCTACCCTTTATTAGGTACTAGGCTAAGCACCTAGTTCCATTGCAATGGAGGAACTACTACCACACTACACCAACGACTAATACCAAAGGAGATCTACTCCTTTACAACATCATCAAGGACATCAATATCCTTGGATCTAATGCTAGTCTATCTAGTACATCGAAACACACCATATCGAATGTACATCTAAGGCACCTTTCACTAATGCCTTTGATTAGATCTATACGACACCTTTCACTATTGTATTTGATTAGATCTACAAGACACCTTTCACTAATGTCTTGTGTCTTCACTTCTAAGCACCTTTCACTAATGCTTCTTGTCTTGACTTCTAAGCACCTACCACAAGTGCTTATCTTATAGACGATAGATACCCTTCACTAATATCTTCGTCTTGACACTTGAGACATCTTTCACTAATGTCTTTAACACTACGCTTCTTTGAAGAAAGAAAGGATCATCAACAAGAGGACTTCAATAGCCTTGATGATGAGGAAGCTTGGCAACTCATGGACTTGAGCTTGCTCGAATTCAAAGGTGGTGATCTTCCCTTTAAGAGGAACCTACAAGATCACACAAAACAAAACTACAAACATAGATCTCTTGGATCTATGGTTAGTGAATTTAACTCGGGGAGAAAGTATGTTGGGAAGGGTGAGATCTAATGAAGAAATGGCTCACTATTTATAGAGGAAAAACCATCGTTTCCCGGATCCCACGGATCCCTTCCACTAGGGATCCGGCTAGCACAAAGCTAGGGATCCGTGGTCCGCTCCTCTTTGCCCATGGGTATTTTGAGTTATGGGTCATGGGTCATGGGTTATGGGTTGATCCATGGTTTTCAATCTAGATACAATGTACCTTAAGGATACATTGAACTTGTGTAAGTGGTATATACAAAACCATGGGTTATGGGTCAAAAACCATTTGCTAGTTTTTATCTTTTTAGTATATACTTACTTTTACCCATTTTAGTATATACTTGTTTTTACCCATTTTAGTGTACTTAATATAAGTATGTATTAACCCAATATGTAAACACTAGTTTTTGTACATGTGTATCTAAAATATAGAATCACTTAATCTTGTTATAGTGTTTTATGTGAAAACGTAAGTGTGTTATAAAACTATTAGTTCAAACTATTTACGTATTTTATTTGTTTCGTTAATATGATTTTACTTTTGTTATCGACAAAACAATAGAAGATCGTAAAATATAAATAAACGTTTTTACGGCTTATTTGTATTAACAATCTCCCCTTTTGTTGATGACAAAACATAAAATTATTTTAAGGAAAAGCTAAAATTGTAAACGTTTGAATTTGTAGTTTTACTTTCTTCTCCCATTTTGTCGAAACAAAAGTGTTTGAAGAAAAGCAACACATTGGTTTTTTAAAGAAAAACATGTGAAAGAGAAAATAAAGAGAAAGTAACGGAATAGATCTCGTCTTACTCCCCTTGACGAGTCCATCCCTAAGTAAGGCGTCAAGAAAGTAATTATAATCTAGATCATTTGCAACTAGGTTTGCTCCCCAGATGATTGCAACTTTGCAATGGGAAGTTATGAAAAGTAAATCTAGTATTGCAAGTAATTTGCAAAGTATTGCTTTGACATAAAGCTCCCCCTAGCTTTAGGATGTCAAGGTCTTCATGAATGAATTGAAATACTACAAAACAAAGGTTAGAAAGCAAGTATAATTCACAATTCCTGCAAATGTGATAAAGAAAAACATTCGACTTCACGGATCCCACGGTTCCCTTCTAGTAGGGATCCGCTCAAATATCTTGAGGATCCGTCTGGTGATGACTAAAATCGACAAAGGTGATATAACAAGTAATGTTATCATACAAATGAGATATGAATACAAAGTAATCATATGCTCAACGAAATAACAAGTAGCATGTAATTCCATTTAATAAAACAAGAGTTATGATATACATGACTCAAAATAAGAAAATAGACAATACATAACTAGGAATTTCTTAGACCAACTAACGCTTGAAGCATAAACACCACTATAATCCTCTAGCTCAAGTTATGTTTAGGTTTAATCTCGTCGAAGCGTTCGAGGAGATGATAGAACATGAAACGTTGGTCTTCTCGCACTTCATGTATCAAACTTTCAACATGTTGACAATGATAGCAATCTTTGTCATGGCTAGGTAGTGGTGGTGGATGAAATGAAGTGGCTATATTCAAAGGATCAATTGAAGTGGGTTGAGGGACCTCGAATGATGGAGGATTGGTGGAGGTCCATTTAGGAATGGTTCGATCAAGAATGATGATGGTGGTAAAGATGTGTCAACTTCCATAAGGTCGGGTGGTTGACTTTGGTGATTTCTTATAATCCAAATAGGATTATATGATGGAAACGGCGAAAAGGAA
Organism: Chrysanthemum lavandulifolium; assembly: GCA_022545495.1. Classification (NCBI taxonomy): domain Eukaryota; kingdom Viridiplantae; phylum Streptophyta; class Magnoliopsida; order Asterales; family Asteraceae; genus Chrysanthemum; species Chrysanthemum lavandulifolium. The sequence goes on along the minus strand of CM040243.1, from coordinate 223,803,854 downwards.
GCCGGAGCAAGTGTTGACTCAACACCTTGATTTTGAATCGTTGTTCCTCCTAATGAGGAGAATGTTGTCGGCGGAAGCGGATGAGACGGCCTAGGTGGTAAGTCCTCTAAATTGTAGAGGTGAGGTGATGTTTGTGGGGATGTAAAAGAGATAGCTCTAGGAACCAATGGAGATGGTTTAGTGGAGATGATATTGTTTGGCCTAGGAGGTATGGTGGTGTTTGGCATAGGTAATTTTGTGGGTACTAACCTTCTAGGAATTGGTTTGATTGGTTTGACCGGAGATGATTCGGTTGAAGAGATTTCGTGTACAACACGAGCCCTTTTGATGGGTGGTTCTTTGGTGGATAGGTTGTTACTTGGGTTTTTCTCATGATGAGATGATTTGAAGAGATTACAAAGGCTGAAAGTTAGGATGGGAGTGATGACTATGGAGATCCTAACAAGGTGGTTTATAAACCAAGAGATTTGGAAAGTACATTTAAGCCTTAAGCCACTAAGGTTCATTGGAATGTGATGATTAGCATGCACAAGAGTCAACTACGAGGTTGTCTTGTTCTAGGAACTCATTTAAGATGAGATGGAGTGTTTGAGTTAGGAAGATGAGTTGAAATGATTGTTTTACCAAGATTTGTCATAGAGCGTCATCCGGATCCCACGGTTCCCTTCTCGAGAGGATCCGTCTAGGCTAGTTCTAGGGATCCGCGTTCGGCAGCTTTATGAAAGAGTGGAAATGATGTTTCTAAGATCCTAGACCTACATCACCTTGAGTGTTTCAGTTCTCCCAAGTATTTTAAATGAAGGGGTGCTTAAGTGTTTGAAGGCAATAAGTGGTGTAGCTAATGATTGTTATTTATGGAAGGATTTGGAACTTTCAACAAGTACCAATGGATGAGCGAGGATGACATTAAAGATGTCAATTTAAGTTAAATGAAACCAAATGATCCTAGAGATCAGGTTGTGTCTTAGGATTATGTTTTTTTGGAAAATATCCTAATGGTTATGAGATGGGAAAAACTAGGATTTTATCAACTTTGATCAATTTTGAGGTGAGATTGATTAATGATCAATATTGTCATAATCGAAGGATTTCTAACCTAGTTGTGAGAGATCATATAAGAAGAATAAAGTGTGAGTCTTGGGAGCGGAAGAGTGATGGATTTGAAATGGTAGATCTAACAAAGCCTTAGAATGTGATCTATGTGAGTTGGAAAGAATAGGAAAAGTCAACCTATCTTGATAAAGTCTTGATCAATCTTAAGACACTATGTTTAGCTTAGTGTGAGGTGTTCTAAGGGATGTGTTTGACATATAATGCTTGCAATTGCATTTTGCTTTCTCGGATCCCACGGTTCCCTAGATGTGGGATCCGTTTAGTAAAACATTTGGGATCCGTCTATCGCTAGACGAATCTTTACTAAAGGTATGCAATGATCATGACAGTGCATTATATTCCAAGCTTTGTTTAAAGGAGTTCTAAAACTAGGATATCAAATGTAAGATGTGTTATTTCATGAAAGAGATAGGATTACATTGATAACTAATGAGTAGAGTAGAATTGATCCTATTTGACTATTCTAGGTTCCTTGAGTGTCTTCACTAGGAGGATCATTATGGGTATTGGTGGAATCATGAATGAAGAACGTCTTCATGAGAGATATGTTTAGCGGTTCCATCATCTTGTTCACAAGTACGTACAACGGACTTTGAAATTGAGGATGGAAGTGCATAACATTGTGATAGAGGCGTGTCAAGAACATTCCATAAGGGATGAGTTTATTCTTGGAGCCTTGAAGATTTGCAATTCGCCTTGCGAAGAAGTAGGCGAGATTGTATGGTTGTTGTGTTAGCAAACAGTACAACATGTGAGCACAACAAGCAGGAAGAATATCTCGATTTCCCCTAAGACTCCAAACATTTTCACGTAGAATAAGAGCAGCAGGCTTATACTCTTCTCGGATATCTCGTGTATGGATAATGTTTGGATCGGAGTAATATGGTCGAGGTTTGCATATCATGCGTGTTAATTCTTCCGAAGAGGGTATGTGTGAACAATATGGGCTATTTTCTTCACGAAAATTGAAGAGAGAATCAAAGACCAATCTTGGTGAAGGCACATTGTCCATGGTTTGGAATCGGAGGATGTGAGCAAAATGCCCAAGGCTTAAAGTGAATTTTGGTTTTGATATAAAACCAAAGAGATAAGAGCGATCCTCGTTACGAGCGAGTTCCACTTGACGGAAGAATTCCATTATGAACCTTGGACATATCTTCTCGTTAATTTCAAGAAGACATTCTAGTCCTATGGCTCGGAAGGAGGTATTGATACCTTCTTGAATTGTAGAGAGGTGTCAACACGTCCTTCATGGAAGTGACGGTTTTCGAGATTATTGAACCCACGGACATGATTGCGGTGTGTTGGGCTCAAGGAAATGTTCGGGTGTAGACGCTAGTGAGTGAAAAATCAAACTCGTATTCATGCGTCATAGTTGAACCTATAGAAGTGATGGGTTAATAAGGGAAGACGTTTATGGTCAACCTATAATAATCTAACGTTTTTACTAGTTATTTTATTAACAATTAGTATTTATCTAACTCATGGTTTTGAAGCTCTAGTGGATTATTACTTTTAGAAAGATAGTGGTTTTTAATCTTGCATGAAAAGCATTTTCAAGAGGGACGGATCCCACGGTTCCTTTTCAAAAGGGATCAAGCTAGTGTAACTTCCGGATCCGTGGATGCAGTAGTGAGAACCAGTTTTAAAAAAAATAGGTTTTACGGTTATTGTACCATGAAGTATGTTTTATCCTACATTTTCTTTTAGCATGCATACATGACATCTAATGTATCACGAAAGAATATAACACATATAGATCAAAAGAAATGAAACACACATAATAACACAAACATCTTAGATAAAATAGATAGTTAATAATATTGCATTTCAATGCTAAGGATGATACAAAGGATTGGGTAAATGACCCCAATATAGATTAACAACACAAAGTAAATGTCTCCGTATGTGAACTTCATCATAGGGAACACAAGTGCGATGAGTGTTAGGGCGATGAGTACGAGTGCGATGTAAACCATGTTGATGACGGATCTTCTTGGTTTAGGAAGAGATGGAATGAGGAAGAAGATGAAGTTTTTTTTTTGAATGAGAGGAAATTTTTGAAATTGGAAAATTTGAAAAGGTGAGGGTTGAAAAAATGGGCGTCGAGTGGGTTTATAGGGAAGGAAGAATTTTTGAAATTCGTGTTTTTGTTTTATTAGAAGACATAAAGCATAAGCTTTACATAATATGACTATAGACGAGAAAAATAACACGTATGTGAGAAACAAGCTTCCTAACGAAGCTACATGTAAATCATGTGTAAACACAAAAATCTACTCAAATAAAAGCCTAGCAAATAACACTTATATACTAAACAAGTATCATTTAGATATAAGTAGAAAGTCATACCTCGAATGCACTTAGGAATGTCTTTTACAAATAACAAATGTCACTTAGACGATTCCCGCTCTTTTGTGTCTAAGATACCTTCTTAAGGAAGGTATTCTTGTTACCAAGCAACTCCTAAAGCTTGGTGGGTATGAGCTTTGACTAATCAATATCACAAGGAAAATTAGTGCAATTAAAAAAAAATGTTGTTATCAACTCAACATCCAAACATATAGTTTTTGAAAAACATGGTGTTTGTTTTTATGAAAATCCTTCTTTGTAGTTTTCAATTAACTATGGATCGTATCAAGTTTTTAAAGTACAATATACTTCAAGAAACTTGGTAACGAAGCTCTGATGCCAATTGTGGAAAACTAGAAGGGGGGGCTGAATAGTTTTAACAATTAATACTCCCTTTTAAACTATTTAGATCGACTTATGTCAATCTATTTGGTTGTGTGTGTTGGATGTTGATAAACAAGCATATAAAGATATGTAATGAAAAGATAAGGGTAAGAAGCACAAAACCACAACGCGAGTATTTATAGTGGTTCGGCTACAAGGACACCTTCCTTGCCCTACTCCACTCCCGAGTCACCTACCGAGAGTTTGTAATCACTACACCAATCTCCTTATGGCGGAGAAGCCTTCACAGCGCCGCTTAACCTTTTTCGGTACAAAGCTAAATACACGAGTTCTTTCACACCAAGGCGAACCACACCTAACACAACATCGCCTACCCTTTATACTGGTGCTAGGCTAACCACCGAGTTCTTTCACACCTTAGGTGAACTACACCTTCACAACGTCGCCTACCCTTTATTAGGTACTAGGCTAAGCACCTAGTTCCATTGCAATGGAGGAACTACTACCACACTACACCAACGACTAATCCCAAAGGAGATCTACTCCTTTACAACATCATCGAGGACATCAATATCCTTGGATCTAATGCTAGTCTATCTAGTACATCGAAACACACCATATCGAATGTACATCTAAGGCACCTTTCACTAATGCCTTTGATTAGATCTATCGACACCTTTCACTAATGTCTTTGATTAGATCTACAAGACACCTTTCACTAATGTCTTGTGTCTTCACTTCTAAGCACCTTTCACTAATGCTTCTTGTCTTGACTTCTAAGCACCTACCACAAGTGCTTATCTTATAGGCGATAGATACCCTTCACTAATATCTTCGTCTTGACACTTGAGACATCTTTCACTAATGTCTTTAACACTACGCTTCTTTGAAGAAAGAAAGGGATCATCAACAAGAGGACTTCAATAGCCTTGATGATGAGGAAGCTTGGCAACTCATGGACTTGAGCTTGCTCGACTTCAAAGGTGGTGATCTTCCTTTAAGAGGAACCTACAAGATCACACAAAAACAAAACTACAAACATAGATCTCTTGGATCTATGGTTAGTGAGATTTAACTCGGGGAGAAAGTATGTTGGGAGGGTGAGATCTAATGAAGAAATGGCTCACTATTTATAGAGGAAAAACCTCATCATTTCCCGGATCCCACGGATCCTTCCACTGGGATCCGGCTAGCACAAAGCTAGGGATCCGTGGTCCGCTCCTCTTTGCCCATGGGTATTTTGAGTTATGGGTCATGGGTCATGGGTTGATCCATGGTTTTCAATCTAGATACAATGTACCTTAAGGATACATTGAACTTGTGTAAGTGGTATATACAAAACCATGGGTTATGGGTCAAAACCATTTGCTAGTTTTATCTTTTTAGTATATACTTACTTTTACCCATTCTAGTATATACTTGTTTTACCCATTTTAGTGTACTTAATATAAGTATGTATTAACCCAATATGTAAACACTAGTTTTTGTACATGTGTATCTAAAATATAGAATCACTTAATCTTGTTATAATGTTTTATGTGAAACGTAAGTGTGTTATAAAACTATTAGTTCAAACTATTTACGTATTTTATTTGTTTCGTTAATATGATTTTACTTTTGTTATCGACAAAACAATAGAAGATCGTAAAATATAAATAAACGTTTTTACGGCTTATTTGTATTAACAGATAGCATTTACCGAGTGAACCGTCGGGTGTGAGGGGCATGGATGTGCATTCTCCCATGGTGAACTAGAACATGAAGTCGACGCAATCGAATTCACTTTTGGGTTCTTTATGGTATCACTTGGGAGTGCTCCAACTTCCCGTTCATTGAAGGCTTTTAAGAGGGCATCAAGCTTGTTTGTCATCTCGCTTTGTTTTTGCTTAAAATCGGCTTCAAGCTTATTCAATCGAGTCTCTTGGGATGACAAAAATCTAGATGTGATTGCCTCAAGATTAGTGGGGTTCCTGGTATTAAGAGAATTGAACCTAGTGGGTGAACTAGATGAGCTTTGGGGTGGGCTTGAGTTTTGGTTCCACTTAAGGTTAGGTTGATTTCTCCATGAGGGGTTATACGAGTTTCCTAAGTTGTTTTGTTCGGGTTTGAAAGTGTACCACTTCTCTCCCGCTCCGCCGGTACGCATGGAGGCGTAGTCCCAAAGCTTGTTCGGGAGCCTTGTGCAATCACGAGTGTCATGGGGACCTTGCATAACTCACAAGGTAGAGTGATTTGATTCACTTGACGTGAGGACTTAGGATTTTGTAGGAACTCATGAGGAATTTAACTTGATCTTCAAGTTCGATCATCCCACGGTCGGAAGGTTGTGAGTCGATGGAAGGCAAGGAGATTGCCTTGACGGTTTTAGGTAGCTCAGGGGGTCATCCCAACTTTCGTTGTCGTGAGGCAAGGTCCTCTATTATACCCCATGATTCTTCAGCGGTGAGATCACTAAGTTTTCCACCGGCCGCTTGGTCAATGGATCGCTTAGTGGTGAAGTTGACATGATCATAAAGATTTGGACTTGAAGCCAAAGATCAATGCCGTGATGAGGACTTTATGAAGTAAGTCCTTGAATCGGGTCCATGCTTCGTAGAGAGATTCACCTTGGCGTTGTTGGAACATCAAGATGTCATTCCTAAGCTTAGTGGTTCTCCCGGTGGGAAAAATTGAGCAAGGAAGCGAGAGGTAAGATCATCCCAACTTGAGATGGAGCCGTGGAAGTCGCTCAAGCCAATTACTAGCTTGGTCCCGTAGAGAGAATTGGAAGAGACGCAGCGCGTGGTCTCCCGAGTAGTAGCATCAAGGTCGATGGAATCGACAATTTTGAGAAATCCCTCGATCTCGATTTGGATCTTGAATGAAGTCCATGGAATGCACATCTATTTTGCACCAATCGGATGGTGTCGGATCGCAGGCCGTATTTTGGGCTTGGTCGGGAAGCTCAATGGTGTTCCTATAGCCTAGGTGGCTTGGTCTTGAGTATTCTCCAAGAGTACGGGCTCTTGGCGGGTCATTTAATTGGTGGGTTGATGAGTGGTGGTTGGTTATCACCTTCCATGATGAAAAGTGATGGGGTTACGAACAAAGGTCACGAAGAAGGGGATAGACTAAGAGAAAGCTAAAAATGAGAAAAAAATTTACTTGATAGGAAATAAGCAAAGAACCTAAACGAGGTGGACTACTAACTAGCTATTCTATTCCCGCAATGCGCCAAAAACTTGATACGCTTACGCAGCCGCGTTCGGGGTCAAAGGAACTTCCTTTTCGTCGAGCAAGTTTTTCAACACCCTAGCGATGAACCTAATCGTTGTAGTGTAGTATTAGGGTAAGCCACGGGTATTGATATCGTTCTCTGGGGAATAGGAATGCTAGTAAGAAGTTACTACGCTAAGGTTAAGGTTGAGGAAGATTATTTTTATCTTTTTATGTTTTTTAGGAAATTGAAAGGTACGAATCTCGGGTATTGGATTTGGGGGTTTGGTATTTCACCGATTACTCTACTATTATCTAATTATCTAAACTAAGGTGGTGGTAGTCTATGTCTAATTAATGTGTGCTCGTATGATAGTTTAAAGATGTGTTTACTTAAGTTTTACTACTCCTTAATTATCTCCTATTGATGGTTGAGTTGTCACGTCCTTATTCTTAGTTCGTTGTGTGTCTAAAGTTGTAGGGTATGCGTTTCTCCCAACTCTTTGAACTTACCAAAGGGTCTCGTCTACAAAACCCACTAGGGATAATAAACTCTTACTCTAAGGCACTCTTTGGATGGTTTAGCTTACAACTACTCGGTAATTATATTCTAAGGTTCACAAAGATGAATCAAGCATTAACACAACGAATGACCTATCGCATTACTAGATCATTAATCAACTAAGATAAGAAACAACCAATCAATATTCAATAATTAAGTTTCATACTCCTAGCAAACACACAAATAAATTAGCGGGACATGGAGAACATGCAAGCATACACACAAATAATCAAAGACATAATTGAATTGATGAAGTAAATACTTATCTTGATGTAAGATAGGGTTTGGAACCCTAAAATCTTGTACAAGACACCCTTGGTTCGGTTTTAGGTTTTTACTCCAAAAGACTCTCCTAAAACCGAAAAATTCGGATTCTATATATAATATTACATATGCGACAGCGTCACCTTATGTTTTGTGGCGCGTCGTGTCGCCATCATTAGGGTTTCGTCTTGGCCACGTTAACCTTGCGGCGGCGTCACCTTATGTCCGTGACGCCGTCCTCTTGACTTCGGCGTCGTCCTGGTCGCATCTAGGCCGTTTGAGTTGCGACGGTCTACTCTTTTAAAGCCCGCGCCGTCCTTCAAAACAAGCCATTTCTCTTACGAGTCGTCACAAATTCCTCCGACGGCGTCGCGATTAAGCGATGTGCGTCGCCTGCTTTCAGCGCCTTTGAGTGTCTCGATTCGACTTTGGCCATTTTCTTCGTATATTCGCCTTTTCGTCCAAATAAGTGCCATTCCAAGATTTTGCCTTCAAGAGACCTAAAAGTGAAAAGGAACGATATTAAGCAATAAGCGATACAAAAGTGATCAAATAAGGGCTTAAACGACCCTCAAATGGTACCTTTTAAACCTTATCAAATATCCCTACACTTGTTATTTGCTTGTCCTCAAACAAATGTGCTTTTAGCCAATTAATTTATAAGTTAGGGGTCATGAAGCATTGACTTAAAGCGGTCCACAACACATATAAGCCCCATAAAAGTCATAACAAGCACGAATTACATACTAGCACCTCACATGGGGTGTTTGGATACTCACATCTCTCTCGGGTGTATATATGAAATATAACAAATAGGAAATGGAAGATAAACACTCATTAACCGGTCCTAGTACATAGATTACCATAGGTTTGAGAATAGATCAAACCTCCATCGCTTTGGCGTAAGCACCTAGGAAAGACTATCAAAGAGGTCTTTTAAAGGGTTGTAATGTTAGGCTTACGATAGGAAACAAGGGTTTGGTGGGATAAGCTATTTAGTGGTGGCAAGTCAAAATCTCTATGTTAAATGCATACGAAGAATGGCGTTGCTAAGCCAAGACTCGACACTCTAAAACTCTAGGTAATGGAAATAAACAAACATAAATTTAAAGGATAGATGTAGGATGGTAGCCCGTATGTTTTTTTTTTTTTTTTACACTCTATTTTTTTTTTCTTTTCTCTTTATCTATTTTTTTCATACACTTTTACTCTACCATCCTCTACGGTAACATCAAAATTATAAGGATTTATAGGCGCATCCCTACACTTGAGTTTTATTACTCTAACACTAATTTGACCGAATTGAAAAGATCAAAACACTTGGGGTACATTATTACGCAAACAAAGGGAATTTGAATTTAACGTTCCTTCCGTCATTTCATAAACTTTAACTTTTCCCATGAATCCCAATCGTCCCAAAGCGTATACAAAGGATATGACTGACTTAGCAACTCATGCAAGCAACGGATAATTAAACTAAGGGTTTAGGGTGATAACAAACATTTGCACTAAAGTGAGTGCATAAGGGGTAGGCTAAGGCGATTTGGGTGTATATTTGGGGTGGGGTGTAAACAATGCTCTTCATTGATATTTCGGAAAAGCTGAAACATCACGAGAACCGCGAAAAGGATAGGCTCGAGGGGTTAACTAGGGTATCGTGTACTAAAGATGAGTACAACGCAAAGGGTGTGGGGAATTACTCAACCGATGTGGAAGAAGTAATTATATTACGGTATCAAACAAGGTTATCCTAATGCCTCTTATCATTTAGTTATTCCTAACTACACAAGTGTAGTCTCACTGCGATCTCGGAATGCATCACAAAACAAGTTCTAGAATCTAATATACTACCGGTTCACACTCTAAGCATTGAAGATGAATGCTTTTAATTCCTACTAATCTAAGGGTGATCCTCGCATTTTGGGCGGAATTTGGGTGGTAAAGGGTTTTGTGCTAGTCATATAACTTCCTATCCGTGAGGCAGCTTTTGTTAAGACTAATGGCCCACTCCTATATATCATGAAAATTTCAAATTTGGTGCCAAAATTACCCCGTGACATTTTCTCATGGTTTATTACACAATCACAATTGGACAAAGCAAATAATCAAGGATAAGCATAGTTTCAAAGTTCCGCTTTATTTTCCCTCCTACATTTTAAACCGAACATTGTCCCCAATGTTCCCGAAAGTATCAAAGTAATGATAAAGAAGGTAATCAAAACGAAAGAAACTAATACTCCACGATTAGCTCGGTAGGATCCGTGTAAAGTGGTGGTTAAATCCTTTCCAAGAAGAATTATTGCGTGAAAAGCTCCTTCCAATCTTGTGTAACTTCTTCTTGACAAACTAAACTCCGCACACTTGAACAAAACAAACGAAACCTTCGCGTAAAATCGGCGGTAATAAAATATAAGACTCGATTTAAACTAGGATATAATGCTTGTGGAATGGATGTTTACAATTTCTAAGAAAATTAAGACACAGAAAATTCCAAAATTTTATAAGTAGCTCGAAAACGAGAAAAAGTGATCGATGTTTTACTCCTTCTGACGCCGTCAGTTGCAATCGACAAAAGCTGCTCGCGATTTTACGAAGAAAAAAATTCGGAAAATTTACATCTTTAGAATCTGGAAAAATTTTGCAAAACATCCATTATGACTCGATACAAGCATTTGACTCTAACAAACAAACATACATATCTTTTAGTTAATTGTTATTCTCATGTTTACGTTTTTTGAAAGCGTGTGTAATCCTCCCTACACTTATCCCTTATGTAAAATACCTTTATATGCAATTAAGGCGAGGTTAAAAACAAAATAAAGCATTTTACAAATTTAAACATGAGGATAAACAATTAATAAAAGATATATGACACTAACAAGCAAACAATTAAGCATGGGTTGCCTCCCTAAGCGCTTTTCTTTATTTAAGAGTCTTGTAGCTAGACTCTAGTAGTCGTGCCCTACGTGCCGATATAAGTAAGTCTATCCTCAACAATGTCGTAAGGATCAAACTTATCATTCAAGTTCCTAGTAGTGCGCTCGGTTAAATATGTCTTTCCAACTTCTCACCATCGAGATCATAGATTTGTATCCTAATGTGCCACTCTCCATTACCATCACTAGGCGGTCTATCTCAATCCCATTTGTGTTTAGATTCCTCAAATTTCCACTTATTCATGACAAGGTTAACGGGCAAGCTTCCTAGGAACTCGGTCATCTTCCTAAATACTAAGGCGTCCTCGAACGGGTTCACTTCCATGTCCCTAGCCATTTCTTTTTCTTGGAAAGTTTCTTTACTAGTGAAGGCTTTATCTAGGTAAAAAGGTCTTTGGGGGCCTATGAGGTTCTTATCAATCCAAGGTCCATATCTAGAAGGCTCTCTATCCAACCTAATCTCTTGTGGGATTTCCTCATCCTTGTAGTACGTATGCTTTTGACATCAGAACTGGCGATCTAGCACTCCCTCTCCTACCACTATCTTGGACATCTTACAATCGATGATGGCACTAGCGGTAGCTAAAAATCCTCTTCCTACTAGTAATGGGCATGTCGGGTCCTTATTCATGTCTAGCACATGAAAGTCGGCCATAAGAGTCAACTCTCCTACGTGTACTACCATGTCCTTTATTATTCCTACCGGACGTGCCACACTACCATCCGCTAGACCTAAGATGGTTTCAGTTGGTTCTATTTTACCTAAGTTAAGGCTTCTATGGAGGACAACGGAACAAGATTGATGCATGACCCTAAGTCGGCTAGGCGTCGAGTGGTTTGGAAGTTCCAAGCCTACGGAAGAGTGAATAGCCGGGATCGTCTAACTTCTTAGGTAAGTTGTTTCACAAAAGCGGACCCATGTTTTCCAAGCCTAAGTTCTAACTCATATTTTTCTTTCAAAGCATTATAATAAGGTGCATGAGCTAGGACTTTAAGAATCGGTTTTCTTGATGGAGTTCCTTGTACTCCTCCTCTAAACTAGGTTTGGATTCTTGGTCGACGGGTTTCTCAAGAGGAGGTTCTACCAATGGTGCCGGGCCTTGGTACCTCTTGGATGGCTTGGAACCCTTTTTGATAGCATTTACCGAGTGAACCGTCGGGTGTGAGGGGCATGGATGTGCATTCTCCCATGGTGAACTATAACATGAATTCGACGCAATCGAATTCACTTTTGGGTTCTTTATGGTATCACTTGGGAGTGCTCCAACTTCCCGTTCATTGAAGGCTTTTAAGAGGGCATCAAGCTTGTTTGTCATCTCGCTTTGTTTTTGCTTAAAATCGGCTTCAAGCTTATTCAATCGAGTCTCTTGGGATGACAAAAATCTAGATGTGATTGCCTCAAGATTAGTGGGGTTCCCGGTATTAAGAGAATTGAACCTAGTGGGTGAACTAGATGAGCTTTGGGGTGTGCTTGAGTTTTAGTTCCACTTAAGGTTAGGGTGATTTCTTCATGAGGGGTTATACGAGTTTCCTAAGTTGTTTTGTTCGGCTTTGAAAGTGTACCACTTCTCTCCCGCTCCGTCGATGCGCATGGGGCGTAGTCCAAAGCTTGTTCGGGAGCCTTGTGCAATCACGAGTGTCATGGGGACCACCGCATAACTCACAAGGTAGAGTGATTTGATTCACTGCGTGAGGACTTAGGATTTTGTAGGAACTCATGAGGAATTTAACTTGATCTTCAAGTTCAATCATCCTACGGTCGAAAGGTTGTGAGTCGATGGAAGGCAAGGAGATTGCCTTGACGGTTTAGGTAGCTCACGGGCTCATCCCAACTTTCGTTGTCGTGAGGGCAGGTCCTCTATTATACCCCATGATTTTTCCGCGGTGAGATCACTAAGTTTTCCACCGGCCGCTTGGTCAATGGATCGCTTAGTGGTGAAGTTGACATGATCATAAAAGATTTGGACTTGAAGCCAAAGATCAATGCCGTGATGAGGGACTTTATGAAGTAAGTCCTTGAATCAGTCCATGCTTCGAGAGAGATTCACCTTGCGTTGTTGGAACATCAAGATGTCATTCCTAAGCTTAGTGGTTCTCCCGGGTGGGAAAAATTGAGCAAGGAAGCGAGAGGTAAGATCATCCCAACTTGAGATGGAGCCGGGGAAGTCACTCAAGCCAATTACTAGCTTGGTCCCGTGAGAGAGAATTGGAAGAGCAGCGCAGCGTGGTCTCCCGAGTAGTAGCATCGAGCGTCGATGGAATCGACAATTTTGAGAAATCCCTCGATGTTGATTTGGATCTTTGGAGCGAAGTCCATGGAATGCACATCCGTTTGCACCAACCGGATGGTGTCGGATCGCAGGGCCGTAGTTTGGGCTTGGTCGGGAAGCTCAATGGTGTTTGATTGGCTCCAAACCGTCGGGTTTTATCACCAAGCTAACCACTTGTGAATGGTCAACCGTAATAAACTTCAAACATTTCGGAACCAATGCAATGGAGATCTAGAGGAGTTTAGTGTTTCCCAGTGTCGTTAAATCCCAACAGTTTGTCATGAATTGAATAACCAAACGTATAGTGATTGGGTGATATTGAGCGGGAAAGGGTTATGATTGATACTAGATGACAAAGGAAAAATGAAGGAAAATTAAAAGATAAATTATATTAAATAAACGCTATCACTATTTTTAAAATTGATTTTCTTGATTTTCTTTTATAAATTTAAATTAAAAACTACGTAACGCATAAAAGAAAATGTGAAATTGAAGCAATATTAATCCTAAAAATATAAAAATGAAATTTTTACAAACCTAATGATAAGAGAAAATTTTGAGAAAAATAAAATTATTTTTATGACTATTTATTTAATTATTATTAATTAAAAACTATTTTTACCTATTTAATAATACCCTAAAATATAAGAAAATATGAAATAAAGCTAGAAAAGTGAAATTATGACTTAGAAAAATCTAAAATAACTAAATAGAATTTTCAAAACTAATTTTGTATTTTTCTGATTATTTTTCTATTTTCTATGAATTAAAAACTATTTAAAACTAATTAAATGGCTAAAAATTACAAATTTAACTAAGAAAAATCTGGAAAATTATTTTTTGCTTTTATATTTATCTTAATCTATGAAAATTGAAAACTTATTTTTTGAAGCTTTTCTCGATTTAATTGCAATAAATGCTAATTAAAAGTCCTAAAACCGATTTAAACTAAAACAAATAGCAAACAAGGATGGAAAAATCGAAAATTCAGGAAAAGTCTAAAATAATATTCTAAATCTATGAAAAATATAAAACCTATACTAGTGTGCAAGATTCAGGTTACAGAGTGAACTAGCTTATAAATAAAGACTTAAAATTAAGCTAGATGTACCAAATGAGCACCGATTGTCACGTAAGCTAGAGCATGCAAAATCTACTAAACACTAGCCTATTCCAACTAGTCTAACCCTCTAAAATGCAAACTACAATGATTTGACTTGATTGAGTTTGAAAACTAAAAACAGCTATACCTACCTACTTTAAGCTTATCAAACAGCTTAAATATTATACCGAACTAGAAACCAAATCTTGGGAACTAAAGACCACCAACTAGATATCAATTAGACCAATTTTCAGCCAAGGACAAGCTATTTTGAAGCTTGTGCAAGGCCTGCAATAAGGCCTGGTTCACACTCAGTTAAACTGAGTGTGAACAGGGCAAAAGGGTGCTTATTGAGGAGCTTATTCAGACCTTATAAAAGCTTCCAAAAATTACCCAAGAATCATTTTAAGGAACTTGACCAACTGAACTTGATTATCCCAAGATGTCACGACTCTCGATTAGAATTGAGCTAATGAAACATTCATAAAGATTTAGAAAACCGACTTAAGTCATTTTGACTTTTAATAATGTAGCAGTTTGACTTTAATGAAATTCTAATGCTTCTAATTTGATCTAAGTGATGGAATAAGCTAAGTTAAGACTCAATTAAGCTAGTGAGATGATTTCTAAACCTAGTGCTAGCCTATTTTACTCTTGTACCTATCTCGTTATGCAAATTAAAGCAAATTATCTCGAGATTTTGACTTTACTTATTTAAGGTGCAAGAGAATACGAACTAAGTCTAATTCCACTATAGAGACCGAATTGATGTGTCTTCACCAAAACTAAGCTTAAAACTCACTAGCACAAGTTGATCCAAACACTACTTAAACTAACTGTGTTGATAATTAATCTACCTTAATATTGATCCTAAACCTGTGCAGCAATAAAATCTATAATCTAACACCCATCATAACCTAACAAAAGCCAAACAATTACTAATAACCCACAGCACATAGTAAAAAAAAGAAGTAGCACAATAGTTTTGAGCTTGAACTAAACAAAGTACTCACATGAGCTCCTAGCCACAATGGCTTGTAAACATACAAAAGAACCACTGAATAAAACCAATTCTCAACCCAAATCCAACACTTCATCAACCAAATTCCATTTCCATAACTGCTTAACCAAAATTTCCCCAAAGTTGACTTTCGTTGACCAGATATCAAATTTGCTTGAAACTGAATTATAAGCTTACTAAAAGCTATTGGTAGCTTTAGTAGGCTTATTTGAGTTATAATAGAGCTATTTGAAGCCTGACTTTTATATCATTTAAAACCGCATAAGTAAAAAAACTTAAAACAAGAAACTTAACCAAACTTTGAATTACTATCGAAAATTAGTTACAAGCGATATAAATGCTTGAGTTTAATACAAGGAAGATTGAAAGTACAATTTTAGGACTTAATTAAGACTTAAACATTAAAACGACATTCATGAAAACTAAAACTAAAACTACTCCTCAACTAGCTTCTCTTCCTCCTTTTTATAAGTAAGTACTCCACTTGTCCTATGAGCTTTTCCCACCAATTATTAGAGCCATTGGATCACTTAAGCCTTTTTAGCCGTTGATGAGTTTTGGCGGAAAATAATATTACAATCAAGGGGTGGTTTTGAGTGTAAGGAAGGAGAAGCTTTAAATGCTTCTTGTTGGTTTGTGGAGGTGGAGTGATAAGGTGTGAGAGAGTGAGTGGAGGTGAGGTATTGTCTAGGTTTTGCAGTGGGTGAGGAAGGAGACAGTGGAGGAAAAGGTGAGTTGACTGGGTTTGACTTGGGGTTTAATATCGAGACAAAGGTTCACAAAGGGGTTCAAGTGTTTTGGCAGGGGCCAAGGGTCATGGGAAGGTTCAAGGTTCAAAGGTGTTTTAATAACATAAGGACCAAACTTGCAATTCACCAAAACCAAGGGACCAATCGCCATTTCGATTTTCCAGGGACCAATAATGTACATTCAAATTATAATCCAAGGGCTAAACTTGACAATCTCCAATATTCCAAGGACCAAACTTGTCATTTTGAAACTCAAAGGACTAAACTTGTAATTTCTCAAAACTTTGACATTTTTCACCAAAGGACTAATTATGACAACTTATGATTTCAAAAGGACCTTTGGTGACTTTTCTTTAAAATAAGTGCTCGGGGACTATTTTGTCAAGATTTTGAAAGTTGAGGACTGAAACTCATCAATTATGCAAACTTTGCTTGATTTTCATCGATTTTAAACATTTTGCATCCAAACATATAAAATGCAATTCGAGATATTTTCGTATTTTGATGCATTTCGAGCGCTTTTAAGTGTTTTGCGATTCAGTTGACCAAAATGATGAGTATTTACACACTCATCAATCCCCACACTAAACTATTGCTAGTCCTAGCAATCTTTTGAGAAAAACTTAATGGATTTGAATCTCTTTACCAAAAGCCATTACTTCGAGTAGCCAATTGTTTCAGTTCAAGTAAGAACCTTGGTACAATGATAACCAAATGATTTTGAGCAAACCACCACTTTCAACGGTTTTGATTTGTCTTTACCGAAGCCGTTTGCTACGGACTAGCCAACTCTTAGATAAATTATCAATATTATCTTTGGTGAGCCGATTACCAATTATGGTTTTCCAAGCGCCTTTACCACAAGCCATAAACTTGCGGGCTAGCCAACTCTTCACTAATTAAAGATATGGTGAGTGAACACCATACAATTTTGGGCAAATTGCAAGTCACAACGGATTTGAGATATCTTTACCAAGAGCCGTTTGCTCTGGATTAGCCAACCCTTTTGTTTAATAGACATGGCGGATCGATAACCATAAGTCGAGTAAGTACAAAACACTTACTCAAAAAAAAAAAATTGGCCAAAATGGGGAATTGGGTGGTATAATTACATGATAAAATTCGTGAGAATTCCCCATACTAGAAATGAATATTACCTCAATATTCAAAGTACCGCGGTTATGCCAAACCGAGAACGAAAAGGAAAATACTACGCCATTATTTTGAAAGAATTTTTTTTTTTAACCTTTATATACAACAACATGGGCAACTCCCCACACTAGGGTGGTAGAAAGTAGAAAGAAGTCAAACACGGTGAAAACCATATAGTGTGCTCTTGTTTTTGATTCCCGAGTCGCTAGCTTGACTCGATCCCGCATTCATTTGTTCATGGGGAAAGCAACGTGGAAAACCAATCTCGATCGGACTTTCGCTCACGTGTTAATAAACATATGAACATCGAAAGTTCCACACCGACGAGATACAACCATGGTATTGTTAATAGTAGAAACTATAAAGGATGATACGGGTCAAAGATGGTGTCCTCATTCCCGAAAGAGAAAAGGAAAGAGCAACCACACCATCCGTGAAGAATGGAATAAAGATGTGCACGAGAATGTATGTCCATTCCTCATCGAAGAAGCAAATCACCATTTTTGACATTTTAAGCTTAAACTTGAAGCTTGTATGGTGATTGTCAATAAGATGTCCGGAGGGAGGGTTGGAAACGGTTCTTCAATCAATAGATTTTCCGTAAAAGGATGTCCCTTCCGAATCAAAGTAAGTATTATCGATTCTCGTTGGAATCGACTCATCACTAAGAAAGGCATCGACTTCATTCCAAAAGTAGTCATCTTCCTCATCGAGGAGTGAGAGAAGGGATGGAAGAGTCGGGAATAATAAGACTAGGAGATGATGGATCATTTTGAGCAATTCTTCAATGGGAAGAATGTCTCCATCGGATCACAAACATCATCATCCAATCCGGATGAAACCGAAGAGTTTGGTTTCATCCACGAGTTAACAAACTCGACACGATAAACCGATTCCGGAGGTGGGACAAGCGGTGTGCTCTTAGAGCTAGCAATTTCCACCACTTTCGATAAAGTCTCCAATTCTAGATCATCATCATCAAGAACACTCTTGACTTCCCGGTACAACTTTCAAACCATTTGTTTGAACCGGGGTTGATTTTCAAAGCTTTTAGCTCAAGACGCTTTTGGTGACTCCTCTTAACAGTGAAATTTGAGAGTGTTGCATTGATTCTTTCATATTTTTGATCAATTGTGGCAACACTGTTTGGATAGAGGTTTGGAGTTTTGGTTGAAATTAAACGTGAGTTCTTCGTTGTCAACCCGTATGGTCAACTCTTCAAAAATACATCAATTAGAGCACGACTGTTCTCAAGAAAGCTCTCCCAAGATGAGGGGAACTCTAGGATGCGCATCAAAGTCTACTACAACAAAGTCGGTAGGAAAGTGAAACTTTCCTACTTTCATCACGACATCCTCGGCTATCCAGGGGACGAGTTATGGTACGGTCCGCTAGCTCGAGTGTCATACAAGTGGATGTAAGTTTAGGAAGAGCAGTTTCTTCCATACCGAGAGTGGCATAAGGTTAATGCTTGCGCCAAGATCGGCCAGGCGGAGCATTGAACCATCCCCAAGAAATCACACGGATTAAAACTCGCCGGGTCTTCAAGCTTTTGGGAAGCTTCTTGAGAAGGACCACGAGCATTGCTCATTGAGAGGGGTTTAGCCATCTCGGATAACTTATCTTTGTTGCTCGAGAAGCCTTTAAGCGTGGATGCAAATTTGGGCATTAGAACGCGAGCATCAACGAAGCTTATATCAAAGTGTAGTTCATTGAAAATTTGGAAAAACTTTTCCATTTGCTCTTTGGTTTTGTCTTTGAGCTTCTCATCATGCATTCTTGATGGGTAAGGAAGTCGACTAGACTTTTGAGGGACGGAAGTCATTTCGCTCGAATTTGTCTTCGAACTCGGGTTTGGACTTAAAGCTTGGACTACCGAAGGTGGGACGTGTGCGGATGCCGTGGGCTCGAGAAATGCACCTTGTCCGTTGTATCCTTGGTAACTTGACTCATTGCTCCCGTGGAGGAGGCATTGGAGTCGAAGGTCCATTGTGCGCCTTACCACTACAGTGGTGACGGCTTTCAACTCGGCATTTGGATTTGGAATCAGATTGCTTGGGAGTCCTCCGGAAGATGACGAAGCTTTGTTCATATTCATGTTCATGAAACCGCTCATCATATTCTTCAACTCATTTGTTTGCCGAGACATTGTGGTATCAATTTCCTTTTTAGCTCAACTCTCATGTTATTGATCCGAGTTTGCATTGAACGTATGCTTGACTCGATAATTTTCATGAAGTCATTTGGTAGGGGAGTGATGAGTGTGTAAATACTCATCATTTTTGGTCAAATCTGAACGCAAAACATTTAAAAACACTCGAAATGCATCAAAATCTGAAAATATCTCAAAAGTGTATTTTATATGTTTCGGATGCAAAATGTTTAAAATCGATGAAAACGAGCTAAGTTTGCATAATTGGCGCTTTAGTCCCCCAAGTTTCAAAAGTTGTCGAAATAGTCCATGAGCACTTATTTTAAAAGAAAAGTCACCAAAGGTCCTTTTGAAATCATAAGTTGTCATAATTAGTCCTTTGGTGAAAAATTTCAAAAGTTTTGAGAATTTACAAGTTTGGTCCTTCAAGTTTCAAATTTGGCAAAAATAGTCCTTGGAAGTTTGAAAATATCTTTAATGGTCCTTGTACTATTGAAACTTGTCATAATTGGTCCCTTGGCATAACTTTGCAAAATTGGCAGCTTTGGTCCTCCAACTTTCAGAAATTACAAAATGGTCCTTGTTATTAATACCAACCCATTGGACCTTGACCCTTTGATTGGACCATGAACCCCCTGCCAATATACACCTTTGACCCCCCTGTTTTGACCCCTGCCTAATAATACTCCCCGGTCAAACATGGTCAAACAAGTCATCCTTTTCCCTCCAAAGTCTCCTTCCTCACCTGCCTGCCTGCAAAACTCAGTCTTCACCTCACCTCCAGCTCAACTCCCACACCTTATCACTCCACCTCAACACCAAACAACAAAAGGAATTTAATGATTCCCCCCTTGCACTCAAACCTTCCCCCAGTTGCAATACCATTTTCCCGCCAAAACTCATCAATGGCCAATATTGTCTCAAGTGATCCAAGGGCCAAGATTAAAGGTGGGAAAAGCTCAGAGGCAAGTGGAAAGAACTTTTGCATATAAATAGAGGAAGAAGAAGGAGAGAAGTGTAGTAGTTTTTAGTTTTTAAATTTCATGTATGTCGCTTTAATTTTAATATCTTAGTTTAAACTTCAAAAATTGTAATTTCATTTCAGTCTTTATGTTTTAAAAGTATTTCAGCTTTGTATTTCATTTGTAATCTCGATTTAAGTTTTAATGAAATTCGGTTTTAATCTCCAAATCCTTGTTTGAGTTTAATTGTTTCTGAATTTAGCTTATTACTTATGTTTAATTCATATAGTTACTCTTAAAAGTTATTTGCAGCTTATTCTCATCATTAATCCAAAAACACAAAAAAATAAGAAAAATAGTTGAAAAAAAAAATACTTTCAATCTTTTTATAAGCTTGTACAAAGCTTATGCTACTGTTTCATCAAGTTCATTTAAGCTTCTAATAGCTTATTATGAGCTCAGTTTTGTTTCAATCTCAAAATTCACTCAAATCTCAAATTCAGTCAATAATAGTCAAAGGAGATAGAATCAAAGCTGATATGGGTTAGTTGCTGTTATGGTGCTGAATTTGGGGTGATTCAGGTTGATTTTGTGATGATAATGGGTTAAGGATAGTGGTACTTTCTGGTTTGCAAGCCATAGTGGCTAGGATCACATGTAAGCTCCATTCCTAAACAAGAATATTGCTTAATCTGTCTCTGTGGTGTTTACTTGTTGTTTTTGCGCTTTTAGCTCATATTCGATGAGTTGGATTATAGTATCATTATTGGAATTGGTTAGATTTAAGTATAGGATAATATAGATTGCATTTTAGTTTTGATAAAGGTGTTTGGTTCTATTTGTTACATTGAGCTAGAGGGTTAGAAATCGATTAAGATCGATGCTTGAGTCTCACTTAGGTATATTAGAACCAATTCGGTCATGAGTTTTCATCCTATTTGAGTAAAAGTCAAAATCACTTTATAAGCGTTCTTAATTACAATTCGCTTAGTGTGGATTTGATAGAGCTTGCATTTTAGGATTAGAATCATATAAGCTAGCTTAATTCAGTCATATTTCATCATAAAACATCTATTTCGGTTCATAAATTGGTTTCAAATCTCACATAAGTTAAAATATCATTTCGTCAAAAGTCGAAATGTGAAAACTCCGTTTTCACCCAAATTGGTTGATTTTTCATTGATTCATTATTGGATAAATTCAAGTGAAACTTTGGGTTTAACAACTTCAATTGGTCTAGTTTATAAAATGATTTTTGTATAATTTTAGTAATTTTCTATAAGCTCTAAATCGACTTGTCAATTAGGCAAAAGTGCCTTGCATGCACACTCAGTGACAACCGAGTGTGCAGTTTTGTAGAGCTCACAACAAGCTCATGAGAGCTTGTCTTAGGCTAATTTTTGGTTTACAAGCTCATAGCGAGGTCTACTTTAGGTTCCAACCACGGTTTCTCGATTGACTTATTAATAAGCGGTTGCATAGTGAAAGTTAGCCCTCAGATCGAACTCATTAGCTTAATTTTGCACTCATAAGCTAGTAGCTGGTTGTTTAGAGATTTATAGCAGCTGGAATTAGTTGTTTATAGATAAGTTTGGCATATTTTAGCTTCGCTTTCATTTGGTGGTCTCAGAGCACTTTTAGCTTATTTTGAAGTCTTATTCATAAGCGGTTCACTCTGACTCCCATATCTTGCACACTAGTATATGTTTTTATATTTTCATAGACTTAGAATAATATTTTAGACTTTTCCTGAATTTTTCAGATTTTTCTATCCTTGCTTGCTATTTTTCCTAATTTAAATAAGTTTTAGGACTTTTACATAGCTTTTAATACAAATAAATCGGAAAAGCTTCAAAAAATAAGTTTTCATTTTTCCTAGGTTAAGATAAATATAAAAAGCAAAAAATAATTTTTCCAGATTTTTCTTAGTTAAATTGTAATTTTAGCAATTTAATTAGTTTTAAATAGTTTTAATTCATAGAAAATAGAAAAATAATCGAAAAATACAAAATTAGTTTTGAAAATTCTCTTTAGTTATTTTAGATTTTCTAAATCATAATTTCACTTTTCTAGCTTTATTTCATATTTTCTTATATTTTAGGGTATTATTAAATAGGTAAAAATAGTTTTAATTAATAATAATTAAATAAGTAGTCATAAAAATAATTTTCTTTTTCTAAAAATTTTCTCTTATCATTAGGTTTGTAAAAATTTCATTTTTATATTTTTAGGATTAATACTGTTTCAATTTCACATTTTCTTTTGTATGTTACGTAGTTTTCAATTTAAATTTATAAAAGAAAAATCAAAACATAATTTTAAAAATAGTGATAGCGTTTATTTAATATAATATTAGCTTTTAATTTTCTTTAATTTGCATTTAAGCCCTTGTAATTTATAAACTTTCTCTTTAGGTATAATTATTCATAATCACAAACCTTTTCCCATTTAATATCACCCGATCACTATATCGTTTGATTATTACGTCGCACACTCGTTGGGACTTAACGACCGGGAAACACTAAACTCCTCTTGATCTTCATTGCATTGGTTTTCGATTTGTTTGAAGTTTATTACGGTTGACCATTCACAGTGGTTAGCTTGTGTGATAAAACTGACGGTTTGGACCCAATCAAATTTTGGCGCCACGGGAGTTGTGCTAATTATCTTACGTTTAGCATTAGTGATTTGAATATTCACTCCTTGTTCATACCATCTATATGTATTTATATTTTCTTATAAAATCCAAAAATCCAAAACATCTTAAAATCAAAACCCAAAAGATTTTCATTCTTTGTTTTACAACATGTTTTCAAAAATACCAAAAATATTCCTCTTTACCCTCTTACCCTTTTTGATTCTTTATCCCTTTACCCTCTATCCATTTGATTCTAACTTCTTCTATTCTCATGGAATCTCTCGACTACGACAGAATTCGGAGCGAAGTTGAAAAACTTCATACTTTATCACAAATGTCAAGAATTCGTGTTGTTCGTGATGATCCATTAATTCTGCGTAGGGAAATGGAGCGAAAAACCGGGTGACAAAGGACCGGTACTTCCCTCTAATAATGGAAGTGCTAACACGTCCAACCTATGGTTATCCAAAGATCTAACCCTCAATTGCTCCTAAGCCGTCTAAAATTGATCCTAAACTTTCACAATTTACGGTTAAAAGCGATCATGCGAATTTAGACCGGTGACTAGCAAGAATGACTTGCCTAAACTTCACGCTTCTCAAAAATTAGAACCGGAGACCATAACGGAAGTGGTGGAAATTGCTAGCTCTCGAGCACACCACTTGTCCCACCTCCGGATTTTTCAAAAGTTCTTCGAGACTTGATAGTCATTCGGATCACCATGTTGGTTTTGTTGATTCTTTGAATGAACCGATTCCTTCTCATAACTCTCAAATGGAATCGTTTATTCCTTGTGTCGATTGTGGTGAGCCTCTTTTTGGTTCACCATGTCATTGGTGTACGTGTGTGCAGTGTGGTAATGATATTCGAACGGAGTTGTTTGTTTTGTGGTTCGAGGAATTCATTTGATTATGATCCTAATCGTAACTCATTTAACGACCCTCAAACTTTTCCAATTACCCACCACGCCCGACTTATCTTCATATAATCAACATAATTGCTATGAATTTTGTGGAGGTCCTCACCAAGGATTTGAGTGTCAATCCGGAAACACGTTTGTCTATGAACGCTTTTCGGTGATGCTCGAACTTTGGTTATGACCAATATCCATATAATTCACGATCCGGACTCAGCAGTTTTCTTGTTGTGAGAATTGTGGAGGTCATCACGATAATCTTCAATGTCAACCGTGGAATCAAAATTACTATACTGGTTTGACAATTTCCAACCTCCACAAAGACCATACGGTTCAAACTCCACCGAGCCGTTGTCTCAAGAAATTTCCCAAAATTTTGAAACCGCAATGAAAACACTTGATGATATGATTCGTAACTTTAAGAATCAAGTGAGTGGTGAAAAGACCATGGGAGAATTGCTAGTCAAGAACGAGAGGCCCGCAAATCTAGGAATAATTATTAGTCCTAGAGCAAGCGGCTCTGGCGTTCCCAATTTCTTAAGGCGACTATGTATGATGATGACGAGGAGAGTATTCCTTTTAAGAATATTATTTCTCAACTCCTCGGTCGGTTGATATCCCAGTTGAGATTCCATCTCAAACAAGCGCTATCACACCCAAGCTCCTACTCACTCTCGAACATGGGGACGAGCATCTTGACACTGTTCTAAAAGGAATCGGACGAATTCATAAAGTCTAGTGTTGAGAACCTTGTCCCAATCCCAGAGAGTCACAGGAACTTCGATCATATGTGTGATTCTTCTTCCCTCTTGAGTGTTCAAAGATCATTTTGAGACTTTCTCCAATTGTAGCGAAGATTGTGCATCATATGGAGACATCGAGTATGTTGAGGCATCACTTCCACGTCGATCCTCTTCTTGAGGAGTTCACCGATGAACTCGCCACATCAATCAACTTTCATCGAAAGTGACGATGGTCTCTTTGATTTGAAGCCGATCCGGGAGAGATTGAAAGTCTCCTTATAATGATCGTTCACTCACTCTCACCCTAAAAGTCAATAGAGAATGTTGATCACTTTGTTCCCGAAACATTCAAAGCTACTTTCACCAATCCTCTATTTGAATTCGACTCGAATTCACTTTAATTTCGAGAATCCACTCTTTGATACCAGTTGAGGATAGTGATGAGTCTGATGGAACAAGAATTCACGATTTACATCTTCGATTGATTCTCTTCACGAGGAGTTCGCCGGTGAACTCACTCATATCATATCTCCGCCGAGTATGATAATTTCTACTTTGATCATGACACACCCGGATTTGTCTTGATCACGTGAGTTTAAATGATGAGATTCATAATCTGAAATTATGGATTCTCCTATGGATGAAGATGAGTTAGTCATGATTTTCATCATGACTTTCTTTCTTTCTTCACCTATCCGTGACTTCTTCTCTTCTTCACTCATTCGGGAGTGAAGATACCATCTTGACCCCGCATTTCCATGTACCATTTGTGAGCCGGGTCTGTTTATGTATATCTCGTCGGTGTGGAACTTTCGCGTGCTTCAAATGTTTATACAAACATCTTGAATGAAAGTCCGATGGAGATTGTCTCTTCCACTTACTTCCCAAGAACAAATTAATTGGGGTCGAGTCAAGCTAGCGACTCGGGAATCAAAAACAATAGCACACCATATGGGTTTTCACCAGATTCGACTTCTTTCTACTTTCTACCACCCTAGTGTGGGGAGTGCCCATTGTTGTATATAAGTTTTCAAAAAAAAAAAAAAAAAAAAAAAAAAAAAAAATCTTTTAAAATAATGGCGTAGTATTTCCCTTTTACGTTCTATGTTTCGCATAACGGCGGTACTTTGAATATTGAGGGCAATATTCATTTCTAGTGTGGGGAATTCTCACGAATTTTATCATGTAATTGTACCACCCAATTCCCCATTTTGGCCAAATTTTTTTTTGAGTAAGTGTTTTGGACTTACTCGGTGATGGTTATCGATCCGCCATGTCTAATAAACAAAAGGATTGGCTAATCCAGAGCAAACGGCTCTTGGTAAAGATATCTCAAATCCGTTGACTGCTTGCAATTTGCCCAAAATTGTATGGTATTCATTTCACCATATCTTTAATTAGTGAAGAGTTGGCTAGCCCGCAAGTTTATGGCTTGTGGTAAAGGCGTTGGAAAACAATAATTGGTAATCGACTCACCAAAGATAGTATATATTATCTAAGAGTTGGCTAGTCCGAAGCAAACGGCTTCCGTAAAGACAAATCAAATCCGTTGGAAGTCGGTGATTTGCTCAAAATCATATGGTTATCGATGTACCATAGTTCTTACTTGAATGAAACATTTGGCTACTCCGAAGTAATGGCTTTTGGTAAAGAGATTCAAATCCATTAAGTTTTTCTCAAAAGATTGCTAGGGACTAGCAATAGTTTAGTGTGGGGATTGATGAGTGTGTAAATACTCATCATTTTTGGTCAATCTGAACGCAAAACATTTAAAAACACTCGAAATGCATCAAAATCCGAAAATATCTCAAAAGTGTATTTTATATGTTTGAGACGCAAAATGTTTAAAATCGGATGAAAAATGAGCTAAGTTTGCATAATTGGCGCTTTAGTCCCCAAGTTTCAAAAGTTGTCGAAATAGTCCATGAGCACTTATTTTAAAGAAAAGTCACCAAAGGTCCTTTTGAAACCATAAGTTGTCATAATTAGTCCTTTGGTGAAAAATTTCAAAAGTTTTGAGAATTTACAAGTTTGGTCCTTCAAGTTTCAAATTTAGCAAAAATAGTCCTTGGAAGTTTGAAAATATCTTTAATGGTCCTTGTACTATTGAAACTTGTCATAATTGGTCCCTTGGCATAAATTTGCAAAATTGGCAGCTTTGGTCCTCCAACTTTCAGAAATTATAAAATGGTCCTTGTTATCAATACCAACCCATTGGACCTTGACCCTTTGATTGGACCATGAACCCCCTGCCAATATAGACCTTTGACCCCCTGTTTTGACCCCTGCCTAATAATACTCCCCGGTCAAACATGGTCAAACAAGTCATCCTTTTCCCTCCAAAGTCTCCTTCCTCACCTGCCTGCCTGCAAAACTCAGTCTTCACCTCACCTCCAACTCAACTCCCACACCTTATCACTCCACCTCAACACCAAACAACAAAGGCATTTAATGCTTCCCCTTGCACTCAAACCTTCCCCGGTTGCAATACCATTTTCCATAAACTCATCAATGGCCAATATTGTCTCAAGTGATCCAAGGGCCAAGATTAAAGGTGGGAAAAGCTCGAGGCAAGTGGAAAGAACTTTTGCATATAAATAGAGGAAGAAGAAGGAGAAGTGTAGTAGTTTTAGTTTTTAAATTTCATGTATGTCGCTTTAATTTTAATATCTTAGTTTAAACTTCAAAAATTGTAATTTCATTTCAGTCTTTATGTTTTAAAAGTATTTCAGCTTTGTATTTCATTTGTAATCTCAGATTTAAGTTTTAATGAAATTCGGTTTAATCTCCAAATCCTTGTTTGAGTTTAATTGTTTCGAATTTAGCTTATTACTTATGTTTAATTCATATAGTTACTCTTAAAAGTTATTTGCACTTATTCTCATCATTAATCCAAAACACAAAAAATAAGAAAAATAGTTGAAAAAAAATACTTTCAATCTTTTATAAGCTTGTACAAAGCTTATGCTCTTGTTCATCAAGTTCATTTAAGCTTCTAATAGCTTATTATGAGCTCAGTTTTGTTTCAATCTCAAAATTCACTCAAATCTCAAATTCAGTCAATAATAGTCAAAGGAGATAGAATCAAAGCTGATATGGGTTAGTTGCTGTTATGGTGCTGAATTTGGGGTGATTCAGGTTGATTTTGTGATGATAATGGGTTAAGGATAGTGGTACTTTGCTGGTTTGCAAGCCATAGTGGCTAGGATCACATGTAAGCTCCATTCCTAAACAAGAATATTGCTTAATCTGTCTCTGTGGTGTTTACTTGTTGTTTTTGCAGTTTTTAGCTCATATTCAGTAGTTGGATTATAGTTTCATTATTGGAATTGGTTAGATTTAAGTATAGGATAATATAGATTGCATTTTAGTTTTGATAAGGGTGTTTGGTTCTAGCTGTTACATTGAGCTAGAGGGTTAGAAATCAGTTAAGATCTGATGCTTGAGTCTCACTTAGGTATATTAGAACCAATTCAGTCATGAGTTTTCATCCTATTTGAGTAAAAGTCAAAATCACTTTATAACTGTTCTTAATTACAATTCAGTTAGTGTGGATTTGATAGAGCTTGCATTTTAGGATTAGAATCACATAAGCTAGCTTAATTCAGTCATATTTCATCATAAAACATCTATTTCAGTTCATAAATTGGTTTCAAATCTCACATAAGTCAAAATATCATTTCATCAAAAGTCAAATGTGAAAACTCGGTTTTCACCCAAATTGGTTGATTTTTCATTGATTCATTATTGGATAAATTCAAGTGAAACTTTGGGTTTAACAACTTCAATTGGTCTAGTTTATAAAAATGATTTTGTATAATTTTAGTAATTTTCTATAAGCTCTAAATCGCCTTGTCAATTAGGCGAAAGTGCCAGGCACACTCAAAGTGACAACCGAGTGTGCCTGTTTTGTAGAGCTCACAACAAGCTCATGAGAGCTTGTCTTAGGCTAATTTTTGGTTTACAAGCTCATAGCCGGTCTACTTTAGGTTCCAACTTCGGTTTTCGATTCACTTATTAATAAGCGGTTGCATAAGTCGAAAGTTAGCCCTCGGGATGAACTCATTAGCAATTTTGCACTCATAAGCTAGTAGTGGTTGTTTAGAGATTTATAGCAGTGGAATTAGTTGTTTATAGATAAGTTTGGCATATTTTAGCTTCGCTTTCATTGGTGGTGCATAGCGACTTTTAGCTTATTTTGAAGTGCTTATTCATAAGCGGTTCCTCTGACCCCATATCTTGCACACTAGTATATGTTTTATATTTTCATAGACTTAGAATAATATTTTAGACTTTTCCTGAATTATTCAGATTTTTCTATCCTTGTTTGCTATTTTTCCTAATTTAAATCGCTTTTAGGACTTTTACATAGCTTTTAATACAAATAAATCGGAAGAGCTTCAAAAATAAGTTTTCATTTTCCTAGGTTAAGATAAATATAAAAGCAAAAAATAATTTTTCCAGATTTTTCTTAGTTAAATTCGTAATTTTAGCAATTTAATTAGTTTTAAATAGTTTTAATTCATAGAAAATAGAAAATAATCGGAAAAATACAAAATTAGTTTTGAAAATTCTCTTTAGTTATTTTAGATTTTCTAAATCATAATTTCACTTTTCTAGCTTTATTTCATATTTTCTTATATTTTAGGGTATTATTAAATAGGTAAAAATAGTTTTTAATTAATAATAATTAAATAAATAGTCATAAAAATAATTTTCTTTTTCTAAAAATTTTCTCTTATCATTAGGTTTGTAAAAATTTCATTTTATATTTTAGGATTAATACTGTTTCAATTTCATATTTTCTTTTGTATGTTACGTAGTTTTCAATTTAAATTTATAAAAGAAAAATCAAAACATAATTTTAAAAATAGTGATAGCGTTTATTTAATATAATATTAGCTTTTTAATTTTCTTTAATTTGCATTTAAGCCCCTGTAATTTATAAACTTTCTCTTTAGGTATAATTATTCATAATCACAAACCTTTTCCCATTCAATATCACCCGATCACTATCGTTTGATTATTTAGTCGCACACTCGTTGGGACTTAACGACTGGGAAACACTAAACTCCTCTTGATCTTCATTGCATTGGTTTCGAGTGCTTGAAGTTTATTACGGTTGACCATTCACAGTGGTTAGCTTGTGTGATAAAACTTGACGGTTTGGACCCGATCGGGAGTTTGAGAAGGTTGTTGATAACTTTCGATTTGGAGCTTGATATGGTTGGTTGAAATTGTTCCGGTTTTGATTGAAATTTTGAGAGTTATTGAAGTTTTGTCCTTGATTCGAACAAAGCGATTTTGATTGCCATGGTTTTGCATGGAGGAAAACCGGTGGTGTCATACCGCTAGTGCACAGTAGTGAGGATCGACTTGTGGTCGGTATTGATTGTGGTTTCTGAAGCTACGGGAGCTTGGTAAAAAGAAGCATCGGTTGCTTGACAATCATAATACGCGTGTGGACCACTACAAGTTTCACACACCTTGTTCACGGCTTTGATTGGTTCCGCTTATGAATTTCGCTTTGATTTCCTTTACCTCTTTCATCATACAACGGATGACGTCCGTTAGAGCGGCTAACGGGCGGCTAACTCTAAGAGTTACCGGATGAAGAAACAGGAGTGTTCGAATATTGACTTTGTTGCGAGAAATAGAACTTTTGATTTTGCTCGCAAATCTCAATCACATCTTTAGGCTTACGATTCAAGATATTGCCACGCGCTGCGTTTAAAGAATCTTGATCGTACTGCTCAACCCATTATAAAAGATATTAACTTGTTGAAGCTCCGTGAATTCATGATGGGGCATTCCCCGAGGAGATCTTTGAATCTCTCCCATGCCTCTCCAAAGTTTTCATCGAAATTTTGACGAAATCCATAAATTTCATTTTAAGATTAGTCGTCTTTGATGGAGGAAAGAAATAATTGACAAACTTTTGAACAAGATCCTCCCAAGTTTCGATGGATCGAGGGGTTCTTTTTCCGCCAAACCGGGTCGCCCCTCAAGTGAGAATGGAAATAGCATCAACTTGATCACTTTTGTGGTACATCTTTGAAATTGATTGTTGAGGTCAACTTGTTAAACCAACGGATGTGTGAATACGGGTCTTCTCGATCAAACCCGTGGAATTGATTCGTGACACAAGTGTGATTAAATGTGTCTTCAATTCAAGTGATCGAATTGATTACCGGTAAAACGATGGCATCTCCATAACCCTCGGTGGGTGCACGGAGCATTTCCGCCATAGTTCGTTAAATCGCCATATTGTTGCTTGCAATAGTACGAATCTCGGGTTCGACTATTTGGGCAAAGACGCTCACGAGAACGTCTTCTAGGAATTTTCGCTAGATCACGAAAAGGACTCAATGATCTAGAAGAACAAGTGCGCATGCACTAGAGTTAACTCTAAGGAATCTCGAGCCAAGGGAATTATGAAAATGGGAAAGAAGAATCTTTTTGGGTTTTATGGTTTTGAAAAGTAGATATAACAACAAATCCAATTAAAACAATATCGAGGCAAAACGACGGTGAACTTAAACCAATAATCACAAGATGAATGGCTTCTTTGAAAAAGGTACACCACCACAAGGACATAAAGGCAAGTTTTAATCTTTGGTTCGGGAACTTATTATGGTCGTACCCCAGTTAGGTAGTACTTGCCTTGGTTTGCGGTGGTAATTTTTATGTTGTTATTATTAAACAAAGAAAACGATAAATCTTTTGTATTTTTATCTTTTATATATACGTAAACAAAAGAAAATATTTTTGTGTTTTATACGCTTTAAGATGTTTTTGGGTTTTGGATTTTTATAAGAAAATATATATAGATATAGATGGTATGAACAAGGAGTGAATATTCAAATCACTAATCGCTAAACGTAAGATAATTAGCACACTCCCTCGAATGGCGCCAAAATTTGATTGGGTCCAAACCGTCAAGTTTATCACACAAGCTAACCACTGTGAATGGTCAACCGTAATAAACTTCAAGCGGCTCCCAAACGGTCAAGTTTTATCACGCAAGTCAACCACTTATGAATGGTCAACCGTAACAAAAGCCGACGATCGAAACCAATGCAATTAAGTCCAGGAGAGTTTAGTGTTTCCCAGTCGTTAAGTCCCAACGAATCAGGCGATTGAATAACCAAACGTATAGTGATTGGGTGATATTGAACGGGAAAAGGGTTATGATTGATACTAGATGACAAAGGAAAAATGAAGGAAAATTAAAAGATAAATTATATTAAATAAACGCTATCACTATTTTTAAAATTGATTTTCTTGATTTTCTTTTATAAATTTAAATTAAAACTACGTAACGCATACAAAGAAAATGTGAAATTGAAACAAGATTAATCCTAAAAATATAAAAATAAAATTTTACAAACCTAATGATAAGAGACAATTTTGAGAAAAAGAAAATTATTTTTATGACTATTTATTTAATTATTATTAATTAAAACTATTTTACCTATTTAATAATACCCTAAAATATAAGAAAATATGAAATAAAGCTAGAAAAGTGAAATTATGACTTAAAAATCTAAAATAACTAAAGAGAATTTTCAAAACTAGTTTTGTATTTTTCGATTATTTTCTATTTTCTATGAATTAAAAACTATTTAAAACTAATTAAATGGCTAAAAATTACAAATTTAACTAAGAAAATCTGGAAAAATTATTTTTTGCTTTTTATATTTATCTTAATCTATGAAAATTGAAAACTTATTTTTTAAGCTTTTCCGATTTAATTGCAATAAAGGCTAATTAAAAAGTCTTAAAACCGATTTAAACTAAAAAAATAGCAAGCAATGATGGAAAAATCGAAAAATTCAGGAAAAGTCTAAAATAATATTCTAAATCTATGAAAATATAAAACCTATACTAGTGTGCAAGATTCAGGTTACAGAGTGAACTAGCTTATAAATAAGCACTTAAAATTAAGCTAGATGTACCAAATGAGCACCGATTGTCACGAAGCTAGAGCATGCAAAATCTACTAAACACTAGCCTATTTCAACTAGTCTAACCCTCACGAAATGCAAACTACAATGATTTGACTTGATTGAGTTTGAAAACTAAAACAGTTTATACCTACCTAGTTTAAGCTTATCAAACAGCTTAAATATTAAGCCGAACTAGGAACCAGATCTTGGGAACTAAAGACCACCAACTAGATATCAATTAGACCAATTTTCAGCCAAGGACAAGCTATTTTGAAGCTTGTGCAAGGCCTGCAATAAGGCCTGGTTCACACTCAGTTAAACTGAGTGTGAACAGGGCAAAAGGGTGCTTATTGAGGAGCTTATTCAGACCTTATAAAAGCTTCCAAAAATTACCCAAGAATCATTTTAAGGAACTTGACCAACTGAACTTGAGTATCCCAAGATGTCACTGACTACTGATTAGAATTGAGCTAATGAAACATTCACAAAGATTTAGAAAAACTGACTTAAGTCATTTTTGACTTTTAATAACAGAAAGCAGTTTGACTTTAATGAAATTCTAATGCTTCTAATTTGATCTAAGTGATGGAATAAGCTAAGTTAAGACTCAATTAAGCTAGTGAGATGATTTCTAAACCTAGTGCTAGCCTATTTTACTCTTGTACCTATCTGTTATGCAAATTAAAGCAAATTATCTGAGATTTTGACTTTTACTTATTTAAGGTGCAAGAGAATACCGAACTAAGTCTAATTCCACTAATGAGACTGAATTGTGTGTCTTCACCAAAAACTAAGCTTAAAACTCACTAGCACAAGTTGATCCAAACACTACTTAAACTAACATGTTGATAATTAATCTACCTTAATATTGATCCTAAACACAATGCAAAGAATAAAATCTATAATCTAACACCCATCATAACCTAACAAAAGCCAAACAATTACTAATAACCCACAAAGACATAGTAAAAAAAAAGTAGCACAATAGTTTTGAGCTTGAACTAAACAAAGTACTACATGAGGTCCTAGCCATAATGGCTTGTAAACATACAAAAGAACCCTTGAATAAAACCAATTCTCAACCCAAATCCAACACGCATCAACCAAATTCCATTTCCATAACTCGCTAACCAAAATTTCCCCACAGTTGACTTTCGTTGACCGGATATCAAATTTGCTTGAATCTGAATTATAAGCTTACTAAAAGCTATGGGTAGCTTTAGTAGGCTTATTTGAGTTATAATAGAGCTATTTGAAGCCTGACTTTTATATCATTTAAAACTGCATAAGTAAAAAAAAACTTAAAAACAAGAAACTTAACCAAACTTTGAATTACTACTGAAAATTAGTTACAACTGATATAAATGCTTGAGTTTAATACAAGGAAGATTGAAAGTACAATTTTAGGACTTAATTAAGACTTAAACATTAAAAACGACATTCATGAAAACTAAAAACTAAAAACTACTCCTCAACTAGCTTCTCTTCCTCCTTTTTTATAGCAGAAGTACTCCCACTTGTCCTATGAGCTTTTCCCACCAATTATTAGAGCCATTGGATCACTTAAGCCTTTTTTAGCCGTTGATGAGTTTTGGCGGGAAAATAATATTGCAACTGGGGGTGGGTTTTGAGTGCAAGGAAGGAGAAGCTTTAAATGCTTCTTGTTGGTTTGTGGAGGTGGAGTGATAAGGTGTGGAGAGTGAGTGGAGGTGAGGTATTGTCTGGTTTTGCAGGCAGTGGGTGAGGAAGGAGGCAGTGGAGGAAAAGGTGAGTTGACTGGTTTGACTTGGGGTTTAATATCGGACAAAGGTTCACAAAGGGGGGTCAAGTGTTTTGGCGGGGGCGAGGTCATGGGAAGGGTTCAAGGTTCAAAGGTGTTTTAATAACATAAGGACCAAACTTGCAATTCACCAAAACCAAGGGACCAAATCGCCATTTCGATTTTCAGGACCAATAATGTACATTCGAAATTATAATCCAAGGGCTAAACTTGACAATCTCCAATATTCCAAGGACCAAACTTGTCATTTTGAAACTCAAAGGACTAAACTTGTAATTTCTTAAAACTTTTGACATTTTTCACCAAAGGACTAATTATGACAACTTATGATTTCAAAAGGACCTTTGGTGACTTTTCTTTAAAATAAGTGCTCGGGACTATTTTGTCAAGATTTTGAAAGTTGAGGGACCTGAAGCGCCAATTATGCAAACTTTGCTTGATTTTCATCGATTTTAAACATTTTGCATCCGAAACATATAAAATGCAATTTTGAGATATTTTCGGTATTTTGATGCATTTCGAGCGTTTTAAGTGTTTTGCGATTCAGATTGACCAAAATGATGAGTATTTACACACTCATCGGTGTTCCTATAGCCTAGGTGGCTTGGTCTTGAGTATTCTCCAAGAGTACGGGCTCTTGGCGGGTCATTTGGTGGTGGGTTGATGAGTGGTGGTTGGTTATCACCTTCCATGATGAAAAGTGATGGGGTTACAAACAAAGGTCACGAAGAAGGGGATAGACTAAGAGAAAGCTAAAAATGAGAAAAAAATTTACTTGATAGGAATCAAGCAAAGAACCTAAACGAGGTGGACTACTAACTAGCTATTCTATTCCCAGCGTGGCGCCTAAAACTTGATACGCTTATGCGCTGCGTCGGGGTCAAAGGAACTTCCTTTTCGTCGAGCAAGTTTTTCAACACCCAAGCGGTGAACCTAATCGTTGTAGTGTAGTATTAGGGTAAGCCACGAGTATTGATATCGTTCTCTGGGGAATAGAAATGCTAGTAAGAAGTTACTACGCTAAGGTTAAGGTTGAGGAAGATTATTTTTATCTTTTTATGTTTTTAGGAAATTGAAAGGTACAAATCTCGTGTATTGGATTTGGGGTTTGGTATTTCTACCGATTACTCTACTATTATCTAATTATCTAAACTAAGGTGGTGGTAGTCTATGTCTAATTAATGTGTGCTCGTATGACGGTTTAAAGATGTGTTTACTTAAGTTTTACAACTCCTTAATTATCTCCTATTGATGGTTGAGTTGTCACGCCCTTATTCTTAGTTGCGTTGTGTGTCTAAAGTTGTAGGGTATGCGTTTCTCCCCAACTCTTTGAACTTACCAAAGGGTCTCGTCTACAAAACCCACTAGGGATAATAAACTCTTACTCTAAGGCACTCTTTGGATGGTTTAGCTTACAACTACTCGTGTAATTATATTCTAAGGTTCACAAAGATGAATCAAGCATTAAGTACACAACGAATGACCTATCGCATTACTAGATCATTAATCAACTAAGATAAGAAACAACCAATCAATATTCAATAATTAAGTTTCATACTCCCTAAGCAAACACACAAATAAATTAGCGGGACATGGAGAACATGCAAGCATACACACAAATAAACAAAGACATAATTGAATTGATGAAGTAAATACTTATCTTGATGTAAGATAGGGTTTGGAACCCTAAAATATTGTACAAGACACCCTTGGTTCGGTTTAGGTTTTTACTCCAAAAGACTCTCCTAAAACCGAAAAATTGGATTCTATATATAATATTACATATGCGACGTCACCTTATGTTTTGTGACGCCGCGTGTCGCCGTCATTAGGGTTTCGTCTTGGCCACGTTAACCTTGCGACGGCGTCACCTTATGTCCGTGACGCCGTCCTCTTCGCCTTCGACGTCGTTTGGGTCGCATCTAGGCCGCCCGAGTTGCGACGGTCTACTCTTTTTAAAGCCCAACCGTCCTTCAAAACAAGCCATTTTCTCTTACGAGTCGTCACAAATTCCTCCGACGGCGTCGCGGTTAAGCGATGACGCGCGTCGCCTGCTTTCAAAGCAGCTTTGAGTGTCTCGATTCGACTTTGGCCATTTTCTTCAGATATTCGTGCCTTTTCGTCCAAATAAGTGCCATTCCAGCATTTTGCCTTCAAGAGACCTAAAAGTGAAAAGGAACGATATTAAGCAATAAAGGATACAAAGTGATCAAATAAGGGCTTAAACGACCCTTAAAATGGTACCTTTTAAAACCTTATCAATAGGCATTTATATGATTATCTTTTGTGCATATACATGTATTACATGAAGCTTCATTAGGAAGCTTTTTCTCACATACGTGTTACTTTTTCGTCTAAAGTCGTGATATATAAAACTTGTGTTTTATTCCACTTAATCCAAAATTATATATTTCTAATAATAAAACAAAACACAAATCTCAAAATTCCTCCTTCCCCATAAATAAACCATCCGTCGACCCTTCTATCAAATCCCACTTTTTCAAATCTTCCCTTTCAAAATTACCTCTCATTCAAAACTTCATCTTCCTCTCATCTCATCTCAAACCAAAACCAAGAAGGTTCATCATCAACATGGTTTACATCGCCTCGTGCTCATCGCCTTAACACTCATTGCTCTTGTGTTCCCTATGATGAAGTTCTCATATGGAGACATATACTTTGTGTGTTAATCTACATTGGGATCATATACCCAATCCTTTGTTTCATTTTTAGCATTGAAATGAAATATTATTAATAGTCTAGTTTATCTAGGTTATTATTATCATAATGTGTTTGTCATTTCTTTTGATTTATATGTTTCGTATTCCTTCATGATACACTAGAAGCCATGTATGCATGCTAAAAGAAAATGTAGGCTAAAACACATATCTTGGTATAAAATTGTAAAACCTATGTTTTTATCAAATTTGTTTACATTACTCTGAGACCACGGATCCCGACAAGTATACTAGCGGATCCCTTGTAGAAGGGAACCGTGGGAACCGTCCTTCGATAATGATTTGCATGCAAATAAAAACCATTTTCTTCCTACAAGAAATTTTACTAGAATGTCAAACACTAAGTTAGTTAAATGTCATTGTTAATAAAAATCTTGTAAAAACGTTAGGTAATCATTGTTTTACCCATAATACGTCACATCCTATTAACATGTCTTTCCTATAGGTTTCGCTATGTCTCATGAATATGAGTTTGATTTTTCACTCACTAGCGTCTACACTCCTAATATCTCACTTGAGCCCAACACACCGGCAATCATGTCTCGTGGGTTCAATAATCTCGAAACCGTCACTTCCACGAAGGACGATTGTAGACACCTCTCTACAATTTGAAGAAGGTATCAATACCTCCTTCCGAGCCATAGGACTAGAATGCCTTCTCGAAATCAACGAGAAGATATGTCCAAGGTTCATAATGGAATTCTTTTCGTCAAGTTGAACTCGTTCGTAACAAGGATCGCTTTCTATCTCTTTGGTTTTGGATCAAAACCAAAAGTTTGTTTTAACCCTTGGGCAATTTGCTCACATCCTCCGGATTCCAAATCATAGACAATGTGCCTTCACCGAAGATTGGTCTCTTGATTCTCTCTTCAACTTTCGTGAAGAAAATAGTCCATATTGTTCACACATACCCTCCCGGAGGATTTGAATCGCATAATATGCAAACCTCGACCATATTACTCCGATCCAAACATTATCTGTACAATGGATATCCGAGAAGAGTACAAGGCTCTGCACTCATCCCACGTGAAAACGTTTGAGTCTTAGAAATCGAAATCCTTCCCATTCGTTGTGCTCACATAATGTATTGTTTGCTAACACAACAACCATACAATCTCGCATATTTCTTTGCAAGGCTAATTGTAAACCTTCAAGGGTCCAAGAATAAACTCATCCCTTATGGAATGTTCTTGACATGCCTTTATCATCACATCATGTACTTCCATCCACAATTTCAAAGTCCATTGTACGTACTTGTGAACAAGATGATGGAACCTCTAAACATATCTCTCATGAAGACTTTCTTCATTCTGAATTAACAAACACTCATCAACCATTTGATGATCCATCTAGCTAAAACACTCAAGGAATTTAGTTTTCTTTCAAATAGGATCAATCCTTAGTATCCATGTTTCATCAATGTAATCAAATTTCTTTCATGAAATAAAACATCTTACATTTGATACCTTAGTGTTAGAATCTCTTAAACTAACCTTGAAGTATGATGCATTGTCAAAGTCATTGCATACCTTTTGTAAAGGTTACGCTTAGCGATAGAGCGGATCCCAAAACTTGTGCTTGACGGATCCCTACTCTTAGGGAACCGTGGGATCCGACAAATAGAAAATGCAATTGCAAACATTGTATTTCAAACATGTCCTTAGAACACCTCACACTAAGCTAGACATAGTGTCTTAAGGCAAAGTAAGTCCTTATTAAGTTAAGTAGATCCTTCCTACTCACACATAACTCACCTAGATCACAATCAAGACACTTGTAGATATATCGTTTCACTTAAACCCATTACTCTTCCGCTCTCAAGATCACACATCATTTCTCACATGATCCCTCATATCTAGCTTTGGAAATCTTACGATTATGGCAAAATTGATCATAATCATCCTTATCTCAAAATTGGTCGAAATTGATCAAATTCTAGTTTTTCCATCTTAAGCCTTTAGGATATTCTCCAAAACATTATCCTAAGTTACTATCGATCTCTAGGATAATTTAGCTCCCTTGACACTCTCAAAATCTTTAGTGTCATCTTTGTACATTCATTGGTACTCATGAAAGTTCCAACTTCTTCCATAAAAGGCAATCATTAGCTACATCACTCATTACCCTCAAGTACTTAAGCACCTCTTCATTTAAGACACTTAGATAAACTAAAACACTCAAGAAAAAATAGGCATTAGACCTTACAAACATCATTGCTATCTTTTCTTAGTCTGGCGACAGACGGATCCCTAGGATTAGCCTAGGCGGATCCTCGTTAGAGGGAACCGTGGGATCCGTATGATGACTCATGCCAACTCTAGCTAAAATAATCATTTCAAGCTCATCTTTCTAACTTAAACACTCCATCTCATCTTAAATGAGTTCCTAGATCAGTACAACTATGAAGTTGACTCTTGTGCATGTT
Organism: Chrysanthemum lavandulifolium; assembly: GCA_022545495.1. Taxonomy (NCBI): domain Eukaryota; kingdom Viridiplantae; phylum Streptophyta; class Magnoliopsida; order Asterales; family Asteraceae; genus Chrysanthemum; species Chrysanthemum lavandulifolium. The sequence goes on along the minus strand of CM040243.1, from coordinate 223,764,490 downwards.
AATCATTACATTCCAATGAATTTTAGTGGCTTAAGTCTTGAATGCACTTGGCAAATCCCTTGGTTTATAAACCACAATGTTAGGACTCCTAAAGTCATCATCTTCATCCTCATTTTCAGCACTTAGAAACCTTTTGAAATCATCTCATCATGAGGAAAACTCCAAGTAGCAATTTATCCACCAAAGAACCACCCAAGAAAATTGCTCGTGTTGTACACGAAATCTCTTCAACCGAATTGTAACATCCCCAAATCTGGTTTAGCGGAAGCATACGTGTTATGGGGAATGCTACGAAATCGGAGATCACAACACAAGTAATAAAGAACGGAATACATACTTCGTTTTAATTTCATAAAAATAGTTTTAAAGATATTATCTTACAAACATTGTTCAAATAAAATGGGCACTTCCCATAAGTTTAGTGGTCCCAATTTAAAAACATCATTATGTGTAAAAACACTTCTTTAAGCATTACTATGACCCTTTGCCACTTTCTTGCCTTGCCAACATCATACATCAAGCACCTGAGAAAATATGCTAAAAAGGTCAGCTAAAAAGCTGGTGAGTTCATAGGTTTAATAAAACAGTAAGCATGGACCATAATCAAAGGAATATAATCATTACAACGAATATAATGATATATGGGTGAATGTCTATTACGTTAGCACTAAGTTCATGCAACCGATACTACGACAGTTTCTGTATGCTAAATGAAATCATACAATATATAGGCCCAATGCGAGTGTTTTGTCCCTCAACACTCGATTCCGACATGGTATACGTTTCGCCTTGGCCTAAGCATGGCCAACCGAACGAAGGAGTCACCCTCAATAGATCTATTTATAACATTCGCGCTTCCCAGCAGGGAACTGACGGTTCATGAAAAAGGGGCATTTCTAGAGACATAAGGGCTTAGGCTACACCATGTAATAGTAATCATGCTTAGTTCAGGTCCATAAAAAGGTTTTGCATATTTTCTCACCCCAAAATGTATAAGACAATTTATCAAGTAAAAGAGGGGCTATGAAACTCACCTTAGCAAATGAGCAATCCAAAAGTGGGATTCAGTGAATATTGTGAAGCTGCACCGACACGCGACCTAGATGAGAAGGGCAATGTTTTAGTTGATTGTTTTAAGTATCACTTACTTAAAATGGTTCCATTAATATTGTTTTCATAATGGTATAAAAACCAACTTTTAGTTTGTAAAATGGATTAAAAGGTTTTACTAGTAAGTATATGAATGTATATATACTCTTTCATGTTGACTCTATAACGATATTAAAATCCAACATTTGGTTTGTAAAATAATTACGATATTCTATTAGTAAGTGTATAAATGTATATATACTTATTTATGTTGACACATAATAGTATTGTCAAAATCAGATATTAGTTGATTTATTTCCTAATTGTATTTAGAAAATGCTTAAGTTAAATTTGAAGACTTCCAAATTTAATGAATGATAAAATGATATAGTGGCCTCTATTTATTTATTAAAATTTGTTCGTAACATTTGTCATTTACGACTACTAGTTTACTTGACATAACTATGTCTACTTGAACATATCGACGATAACCTTGACGTAAAATTTTATTATGTATATTTCATTATTGGTCACTTGTTTCATGGTAATAAAGCTTTTACACTTGTTTTCTTGTCGATACAAATATTTTTACATCAAAGTAGAAGATTTGAATTTGCGGGAAATAATTTTAGTTTATATCTTGACTTCCGATTAAACACCTCGAGTTTTATTTTGTGGGTTAACTTAGACCACCCAAACGAATACCCCGAGATCTCCATGGGCTGTGGCCTGGTGTCGCTAGTAGTAGGGTACCCGGATTGGGCCTAGGCCCGAAGTAGAATTTGTACGAAGGAAGGGCTTTGGCCCATAGTTGGTTTAGCACTTTCCTGGGTTAAGGCCGAACCGAAATGTATTGTCACAGTTTAGAGAAGGTTTAGATGAAAATATATGTTCCAATTTTAGCCAAATGTAACCTCTACCCTTTTCTTTAGACAACCCGATTCAACATACAAGGCTTTGACTCGAGGTTTTACTTGGATAAAACACTACTCGGACCATGAAGTCGAGACCTCTCGACAAGGGCTTGGACGCACTAGACCCATGATAACACGTCAAAACCATTTTAGAAAGAGAAGCCTGCCATCGTGGTGATAACCACAGTGGGGGTTCTCTTCTTTTCGACTCGAAACCTTATTATCACATTGCTAAGAAGACATTAGATTCTTGTTATCACAAAATTTATACGTAACCCCGTCACATTAGTCTAAGCTTGACTCCTACATTGTGGTACTACCACAATATCGTCACTAGCCGAACCACTAGAAATGAGGAAAGTTCGACATGTAGCACAAGGTCCATATACTGCTATGTACCCGGGTTGCCATGACCCCGGTTTTACTTGGTTAACTTATCTACACCAAGTGAACAATATACGGGGCGACATATGGGTACCATTGGTCTCGAAGTGGGTTCACATTTGGACCGAACTCATAGCACTAAGGATAACAACAAACTCTTAGCCGAAAGTCACAAAGCAAACTTGTTACAAGATGCTCGACTTAGTATTACTTAAGCAAGTTTTTGAAAGCTAAGCCTAGTGTCAGAACTAACATCAAATTCCCAGACTCAATACCAATAATTACTAGTAGGATTTATAAAACTCATCTTTTCTAGTTTCTTGGCTTCGTACTCTCGACATAAACCAACCCAACAAGGTCAATGACGAAATTCAAGTTTCAAAGTGACAAAGTCATTTATCATAACCCAAAGATTATACAACATTAAAACACTTAGCTTTCACACTCAAATCAATACAAGATAGCACCATTTAACATTTCATTATCGAAGTTTATTGTACATCAAATTTGTAAGAAGGAAAGAAATAAAAGATGAACCTTATCAAGGTGAAACAAAAATGATGAAGATGAAAGCTAACTCGAGAGCTCCACACAAATCGAATCTCTACCGAAACTGAGCAAGAGTTAAACCAACTTCACAACACCTTCAGGAACACTATTCTTTGTGGTGGATTTGATATTGGATTTGTGTGTACCTCAGCCCTTCGAGAAGCATAAGAAAGGGTTAAGAAGGAAAGTCTTTGACTTATCTTTCCCACCTTGGAAGGTGAGTGGTAACCAATTTCAGTTAGCCTTTTGTCTCTCTTGTGTTTACCTTTCCACTAGTTGGCTTCCCATTGGAAGGTTGGAATGAGGATAGTGACCCTTGAAGCTCTTATGGATGCTCTAAATCTTGATGAAAACATGGGCGGCGTGAGTGTTGGTGAAGACTCAACAAAGACATTCATCAAAGTGTTAAGAATTGAGTGGGTATGATGAAATGGGTTTTCCCAGGCTCCATTTTTATCCATCTCTTTTTGGGTTTGCGTTGACCTAGACGAAGATAGGGGAGGTAGCAGGCAAGAATAATTCTTTTGGAGAGGATAGGTTTTGTTGTTATCTCTTTTAGAGAGAGAGAGAGACGTGGGAAGTTGAGACTAGGCAGAAAACGATAAAAAGAACAAGAGGAGGAGGGGGTGGTGATAACAAGGGTAGGTGCTTTATTTTGTATATTTTTTTTTATAATTTGTAAGATTTAATTTGTGGTATACCTTTTAATTTCTAAATGGTATAATTTAAAGTGAAGGTTATTTTTGTGTCCCGCGATATAAAGCCGTGATTGAAGTATTAAGGTTTGATAATTTTTATAATGTAATATCTTGTGAACACGTTTCAGAAATATTATTATCTTGGTAATATTTTCCATTCCGGGGATTTACCATTTGTTTTATTTGCCTTATCATAGTGTCGGTACGCATGCAGTGTCGGTCATAGGGGAAAACGAGATACCCTCTCGTCTTACAATTTAATCACAAGACATTTATTTCACAATATATAAAATTATGAAGTGAATGCAAAAGGAAATGCAACAGGCGAGTTATCCACTCAAATGATCAGTCAAGCTTATGCATGCTTAATGACTATGCTTAGTAATAATAAATTGCCATTTATTATTTAATAATAAATGAAAAATTACCGTGTGTCACATCCTCCCCGCCTTAGAAGGAAAACCTTCCTCAGTTTTCAGTTAGAGTTACTTGTTGAAATTGAGAAAAGATGTGGGTATTTACACTTGAATTCATCCTCACATTCCCACGTGTATTCTGGACCTCTTGGAGAGTTCCAACGGACCTTAACAATAGGAATGTGGCTTTGCTTAATCCGTTTGATTTCTCGATCCATAATTTCAATGGGTTCCTGGACGAAATTCAATCTTTCGTCAATTTGGATTTCTTCCAAGGGAATAGCAAGAGTTTCGTCGTAAAGACATTTCTTCAAGTTGCATACGTGAAACACGTTGTGCCTGAGTTGAGTTCTTGTGGTAATTCAGTCGGTAGGCTACCGGCCCGATTCTTGCGAGAATTTTGAAAGGTCCAATGTAACGAGGATTCAATTTCCACGTTTTCTGAAACGGATCACGCATTTCTATGGTGAGACTTTTAACATGACTTTATCCCCCACTTGGAACTCAAGTGGTTTCCTTCTTTTGTCCGCGTAGCTCTTTTGACGGTCACGAGCTGTTTGCAGTCGGTTTTTAATTAACACAATCTTCTCAATAGTTTCTTGAATTAGTTCTCGGACCAGTAAGTTGACTTTCTCCGACTTCGGCCTAACACACGGGTGATCTACACTTTCGTACGTAGAGGGCTTCATACGGTGCAACTTTGATGCTTGTGTGATAGCTGTTGTTGTAAGAAAACTCGGCTAATGGCAAATGCTTATCCCAGCCATTTCCAAAATCTATCACACATGCTCTTAGCATATCCTCCAGAGTTTGAATGGTCCTTTCGCTTTGTCCATCAGTTTGAAGATGGTAAGCGGTACTCATGTCAAGGTTAGATTCTAAAGCATCTTGGAGTGACTTCCAGAAATTTGAGGTGAAATGGCTATCTCTATCCGAGATGATGGAGATTGGTACACCATGGCGTGCGATGATTTCCTTTAGGTAAAGTCGTGCAAGCTTGTCCATTCCGTCACTTTCTTTCATTGGTAGAAAATGTGTTGACTTGGTGAGACGATCAACTATTACCCAAATAGTGTCGTAGCCATTAGAGGTCTTAGGTAGCTTAGTGATAAAGTCCATTGTTATACGTTCCCATTTCCACTCGGGAATGTCGGGTTGTACTAGTAGACCTGAGGGTCTCTGGTGTTCGGATTTAACTTTTGAGCAAGTTAAACACTGGCTGACATATGTTGCAATGTCGGCTTTCATGTTTGGCCACCAGTATAATTTCTTCAGATCGAGATACATCTTGTCGGATCCTGGGTGTATGGAGTATTTAGATTTATGGGATTCGTGCATAATGACATCGCGAATTCCTCCGTAACGTGGAATCCAACCTCGATCCTTAAAACATAAGGTTCCGTCCGACCTTTTTACGAATCCATTTTCACTTTCGGCATTAGTAAAGGTTCTCATTTGACGATTCTCTTCTTTGAGTGCTTCCGATTGAGCCTCAAGAATCTTGGATGGAAGAGGTGAACTGATTGTCATACCCAAAGATCTGACTCTAAGGGGTTTTGGTCGCTCTTTTCTACCGAGAGCATTAGCAACTACATTTGCTTTACCCGGATGGTAACGAATCTCGCAGTCGTAATCGTTGAGTAATTCCAACCATCGGCGTTGTCTCATGTTCAGTTCCTTTTGGTCTAAAATGTCTTTGCGAGCTTTTGTGATCGATGTACACGACACACCCGTGCCATCTGAGACAATGTCTCCAAATCACGAGTGCGAACACAAGCGATCCTAATTCCGTGTCGTGTGTTGTGTAATTCTTCTCATGGGTTTTAAGCGGCGAGAGGCGTATGCTACCACCTTCTCTCTTTGCATTAACACCGCTCCTAGCCCCTTGTGTGAAGCATCGCAATAAACAACAAAGTCTACACTACCCTCAGGTAAGGCCAAGATAGGTGTACTACACAACTTTTCCTTAAGGAGTTGAAAAGCTTCTTCTTCTTTTTCTCCCCAGTCAAAATTGGTGTTTTTCTGGGTTAGTTTGGTTAAAGATTTGGCGATCTTTGAGAAACCTTCAATGAATCTTCGGTAGTACCCAGCGAGTCCTAAGAATTGGCGTATTTCGGTAGGTGTTGTGGGTGTCGTCCAATCCTTTATTGACTCGATCTTAGCGGGATCTACATGAATACCCTGGTTGTCAATTACATGACCCAGAAATTGCACAGTCGATATCCAAAATTTACACTTCGAGAACTTAGCATATAGTTCCTCCTTCTTCAGCAATTCCAGGATTAATCTAAGATGTTCCTCGTGTTCTTTCACGCTCTTGGAATAAATTAGGATATCATCAATGAAGACGATTACAAATTTGTCCAGGTAGGGTTTACACACTCGGTTCATGAGGTCCATGAACACAGCTGGTGCATTGGTCAACCCAAAAGGCATGACTTGGAACTCGTAATGTCCATAACGAGTTCTGAAGGCGGTCTTGGGGATATCTTCTTCCCAAACTCTTAGTTGATGGTATCCGGACCTTAAGTCAATTTTTGAATAAACGCTCGAACCTTGAAGTTGATCGAATAAATCGTCGATCCTTGGGAGTGGGTAACGGTTCTTAATGGTCAGTTTATTCAACTCACGGTAGTCGATGCACATTCTGAAAGTTTCGTCCTTTTTCTTGACGAACAGGACTGGTGCTCCCCATGGTGATGAACTTGGTCTAATGAATCCTTTTTCCGCAAGTTCCGACAACTGGTTTGATAACTCCTGAAGTTCCGTTGGAGCTAGTCGATAAGGTGCTCTTGCCACTGGTGCGGCACCAGGCACTAAATCGATTTGAAATTCAACTTGTCGGGTTGGCGGAAGTCCTGGCAATTCTTCAGGAAATTCTCTCACTATTGGCACGTCCTCCAGATGTTTTTCTTCCGTTTCTTTTTCTTCCTTTTCGGTGACTTGTGCTAGGAAGATGTGACATCCTTCCTCAATATACCTCAACACCTTGGTACAGAAATGACATGCGTCTTGACGCTCCTTCTATCACTTGTCTCCTTCTACAGTTAGGACTTCATCTCCATAGGGTATTCGGACGAGCTTCTCGTCACAAATGATGGCAGCATGGTATTTTGATAACCAGTCCATCCCGATGATGACATCGAAACTACCCAATTCTACTGGTATCATGTCGATATTGAATGGGTGGTTTAACAGATTCAGGGTGCAACCTCTTATGATAGTATCTACCCGTTCTACGTTACCGTTAGCTAGTTCCACATTGTATGCATTGCCTAATGCAGTTGGGGCAATATCGAGTAGTGGACTAAATGAATTAGAAACAAAACTCCTATCGGCTCCCGTATCAAACAATATGGATGCATAATGGTTATTTATAAGGAACGTACCAGTCACGACATTCGGGTCTTCTTGAGCTTCCACTTTGGTCACAGCATAGACTCTTCCACGAGCTCCTTCACCATTTCCCTGGTTACTATGTTGTCCAACATTTCCCTGAATCCTTCCATTTCCATGGCTCCCTTGGTTTCCTCGGTTACCTTGATTCCCCCCATTGCCTTGGTTTCTGGTCTTTCGGCATTCATTCTTATAATGCCCTTTCTCACCACAACTAAAGCAAGTTATAGCAGCTTTTGGGTCCCGAAGTAATCTTGTTTGAACCGTCGCCAATGATTTGGACCTGCAGTTTCTGGTCAAATGTCCGATCTTCTGACAGTTGTGACATTTGAGTGTACAATGTCCCTTGTGATGCGGTGTGCATCGGTTACCTGATGGTGCGATCCTGCGTCACGGTTTCGATGAGTGTCTAAATACTCATCATTTTTGTACTATCTAAAGCGCAAAATCATCCGAAAACACTCAAAATGCATCAAAATGATGAAAATATCACAAATCGGTGTTTTATGTGTTTTAAATGCAAAAAGATCAAAATCAGATGAAAAATGTATCAAGTTTTCAAAATTGGCAGTTTTAGTCCCCAAGTTTTAAAAGTTGTCAAAAACAGTCCCTGGCATATCAAAATCAAGAAAAATATCATTCAAGGTCCCTGAATTATTCTAAATTGTCAAAAATGGTCCTTGATTGATTCTTTGGTCAAATGGCAGAAAAGGTCCCTAAAGTTTGAAAAATTGCAAAATTAGTCCTTGGATATTTTAAAATGGAATTTTATGCAAAAAGGGTCCTTGTACTATCAAAGTTTGTCAAGTTTAGTCCTTGTGATAACATTGGAAAAAGTTCAGTTTCAGTCCTTGAAGTTTGGATAAATTGCAAAATTGGTCCTTGTGCTTATTCTATACCAAACGGATCATAAATCAATATCAAACCCAAATCCAATCCAACGGTGATGGCCCAAACCTTAGCCCAATCCCACCTTGAACCCTTGGACTTGAGCCATGAACCCTGACGGTGAACAAAAGTGATGTATTAATACCACACGGTCAAAGAAGTCAAACACAGTCTTGTTCCTCTCTCTCACAAAACCTCGCCAAAACCGGTGACTCCTCAAAACAGAGCTGTATTTCATCACTTGCTCCTATCACTTAACCACTACCTTACCTTGTCCCCTCCACTTCCACTAACACCCAAACTCCATTTATTGATTGAAACACCGCTCAAACTCGCTCGAGAAAATTGGCGCCAAAATTACACTTGTATGGTTCGATGATTTTGGCCAATCCAATGGCTCGGATGAGGTGGGATTCATTCAGAGGTCGACAAGAAGTCACTAAAGTCTATAAAGAGGAGTAGAAGGAATGTATCAAGCTATCTAGTGTAACTTAGTTAAAATTAGTCGTTTTAATCAATTTCAAATTTCGATTGTATTTTAAGTCTTTCCAATTACTTTGTTTAAGTTATTAAAGTGTATTTGAATCTTTTCCAATCCTTAATTTCGATTATCAAGTTCTATTTCAAGTTTATGCAAATTTTACTTGTTCAAATTTTCATGAATGATTGAATGTTGTTAAGTAGTTGTTATCTTGGTGAGTAATCCCCATAAGCTCCTATATAGCTTGTAAAAGCTATTAGATACCTTAAAATTCGGTTTAGAAGTCAAACTCAAAAATCACCAAAAATACAAAAAATAGATAAAATTCAAAATCCCATGGAAATGGTGTTCACAATGGAGCGGGGTAGATTGTGGATGGCCTTGGGTTAGTGGCTTAGTGGTAAGCCTATAGGAGTGATCTTGATCTTTGGTTCTCGGTTTGTGCTTGGACTCATTTTGTAAGCCTTTTGCTCAACTTGGGTACTTCAATTGTTTTGTGTTGTTATTGTTTTTATTTAATGCTTATTCGGTCTCATGTAATGATATTATAAGGTCTATAATCAGTTTCATGGTTTTAATTTGTGTTTAGCTTTGAAAATCATCAAAACAGTTATATCAAGTCTTGTTTGGATTTGTGAGTTAAACTGTGTTAGAGGTTGTTTGAGTGGCTTCTTGTTATTGTTTTATATCACACTTGGTTCTAATAACTCAAGCAAGTCATAAAAACCAGTCCTTGTTTCATCCAAAGTCAAAATACCTTTTGATCCTATCTTGTGCACTAACTGTTGGATTTTAATGATTCATGGTCATGATTTTGTGTTCATAAGTTGTTAAAATTACTCAAATCAGTCTTAGTTCACCTTATAACAACATATTCAGTGATTAAAATCAGCTTAAAGTTCATATAAGTCAACTTAACTAGTTTTTATAAAAGTCAAAATTTTCATTTTGGTCGATTTTGAATAAAATAGACAATTTTAGTGTGAGTTTAATATTGAGTTTTAGCTTAAAATCTTTTGGGGTACTAAAGTTTAGTTGCTAAACTTAATTAGAAAAATACTAGTTTACTTTTAATCAGCTTATTAAGTGCTTTTTGTCCAACTTCTTTTGAGTACCTGTTTGAAAATGGTGCCCGTGCACGCGATGAGTGGTCCAATTTGATAACCTCACAAATAGCTTATTAGTTGGCCTCGACTTGTGATCCTTGGTTCTTTGGAAAGCCAACCAAGCCATCTAGAGGTGCCAAGCTTAAGTTTTCATTTTGTAGCTTGTTTGGTAGAGTGCAATAAGCCTCAACCTTGTCCATTTCTTGTTGATCATAAGTGCTTATTATCGCTTTTAGTAGCTTATTAGTATGCTTGTTTGTGTCTTTTAGCTTCATTTGAGTAGTTTTTAGCTTGTTGCATCTTATTCTACCCTTGGTTCCGGTTTGTGAGCTTCTTTGAGCTTAATTCTCCAAAATAAGCTAAAACATCCTTTCGTTAGCTCATAAGCTTGTCAAACAGCTTATTTTTAAGTTTGAAAATTTTTGTCTTTGTAAAAGTAGCTTATAATCAATAGTTAAGTAGTTTTCAAAAAGAAAAACCAGAAAAACATCATTTTTAAAATAGTGATAGCATTTATTTAATAGAATTAAGCTTTTTGATTTTTCTTTTTAGCCTATTATTAAGCACATCTAGTTTTTATATTTTTCTTAGTTTTCTGTCATCTTAAGTTATTTTTAGAAAAAGTTTCATAATTTTCCTAATCTATTTAGTATTTATTATAATTTTAAATAGTTAAAAGTATTAAATAATTAGTAATAAATAATTAAAAAGCATAAAAATATCTTTTCAGTTTTAAAATTAGTTTTATAATATTCTAGATTTTCTAAGTTAAAATTTCATTTTTCCAGGTTTATTTCATATTTTCTAGTATTTAAGTGTGTTTTAAATAGTAATTAATTAATAATAATTAGATAAAAAAATGTAAAAAAAATATTTTCAATTTTAAAATAAGTTTTATATAAATTTAAGATTTTTCCAAATCATAATTTCATTTTTCTAGCTTATTTTGTATTTTCTTTTATTTTAGAGTATTATTAAATAGTTTAAAATAGTTTTAAATAATAATAATTAAATAAATAGTTGTAAAAATAATTTTCCTTTTCTAATAATTTTCTTTTAATTTTAGGATTTCAAAATGCCATTTTCATATTTTTAGGTCTTTTATTTCTTAGATCTCACTTTTTATTTAAATGCGTTTACGTAGTTTTTAAACGTCACGTGTTCACGTTGTTTTATCGATTGTTGTGTTTTCCAATTTGTATCCAATTCTATTCCAATCATTCAAGAGTGTAATCATCCATCCAAATCCTTCTTGATCACTATCCTTAGTGATCATTCTATCATCTGAATTAGTGTTTAAACACCATTGAGTCTCGTGGGACTTAACGACCCGGAATTCATTATATTCTCTTGATCTTCATTGTATTGGTTTCCAGCGTTTTAAGTTTATTACGGTTAGCCATTCACAAGTGGCTAGCTTGTGTGATATAACTTGACCTGCTCGGGACACCAATCAAATTTTAAGCGCCCATTGCGGGAGGCTTTAGCGTGTGTTAAACCTTTTCGAGACCCATTCTTGCACATATACCACCATTTGTAAAAGTTTTTGTAAAGTTATCAAAATCTCAAAAGTTCATTAGCACTTTTCCTAAAGTGTTAACAAACCCAAAAAAATAAAAACAAAAAAAAAAAAAAAGCGTTTTCTATCTTGTATTTTCTTTGAGGTGATTCTTAAAGAGATACGATTTGGTTAAACGAGACGATCCAAAAATATTGTCCAAAAGTTTTAAAACCATCGGCACAAATCTATACCTCGTCTTTTTAGTGGTACTTAATATATACATAAAATCAACCACCGCAAATCAAGGCGGACACCTACTAAGCGGGGTGTGACCATAATAAGTTCCCGAACAATGATTTAAAACTTGCCTTTGTGTCCTTGTGATTTGGTGTACCTTTTTCAAAAAGCCATTTCATTTGTGATTATTGGTTAAGTTCACTTGTCATTTTGCCTCGCATTTGTTTTGAAAATTGATTTTTATACTTAGTGCATGCGCTCGTTCTTCCAGTTCTACAAGTCCACTTTCTCGAGCTTGCAAATATTCCTCGTGAGCGTGAGGGCGTTCGCTCCTTCACCGTAATCGAGGAATGTCTACCACCACCACCACCGTCGTAATGGCGGAAGATAAGCCCATGAATGAGCTTCTCCAAGCACCCATCGAGGGTTACGGAGATGCTATTGTTGTCCCGACCATCGTGGGCGATACCTTTGAGCTCAAACCGGGTTGCTTAATCTAGTAACCCAAAGCCAATTCTATGGTTTTGAGCGGGATGATCCTCATGCACACATTCGATGGTTTAACAAGATTGCATCTACCATCAAGTACAAGAATGTCCCACATGAAGCCATCAAGCTTCATCTGTTCCCATTTTCTCTAGAGGACAAGCCGGAATTGGCGAGAAACAACCCCTCGTTCCATTGAGACATGGGAAGATCTAGTCACCAAGTTTGTTAACGAATTCTATCCTCCATCCCGAACCACAAGTCTTAAGAATGAGATAATGAAATTTTCTCGAGATTTGATGAATCATTCGGGAGGCATGGGATCGTTACAAAGAATTGCCATCAAGTGTCCGCATCATGGTTTTACCGAGTTAATGCAAATGGATACTTTCTACAATGGTGCGAACCGGACCAATCAAGACTCTTTAAATGCCTCCGCGGAGGTAATTTCTGAGCAAGACCACCAAAGAAGCCTTGCGGATCATTGAGAACAAGTCTCGGTCCGCCCTTTCCGAGCAAAGACATATCGGTCTCATCTTGAACCTTCTTCTTCATCTCCGTGAGTACATCTAGCACCGATGCTAAGATTGACAAACTCACGGATATTGTTCGAGCTTTGGTTCTTGCTAACCAAAAGAAAGTGACCTTCACACGACACCAACACATGGTGAAGTGAAGAAAGTCGAGAGTTGTGTTACTTGTGGTGGTCCTCATGCATATTACAAGCTGATCGCCACCGATGGTAGTCCGTTTGACGCCATTGCTCTAGCCGGTACTTCACATCCGGAGGTAATCAATACCGTCCTCAAAATGAACCATACTACCGTGCTAACACTAATCGAGCACCACCGGTTTTAACCGAATCATAACATGCAAAACCGAATCAAAACCAACCAAGAATGAACCAAGGTTATCAAAACCAAGGTAATTTCTATCTGCGACCAAATCAAGGTTTCCAACATCAATGAAACCTTAATCAAAACAATTTCAATCGAGGGAATCAATTTCATGGGAATATGAATCCTAATCAAGGAAATTTTCAAAATCAAGGCCCTAATCCTAACATTAGAGGCCAAAATTTTCCTAATCCACCTCCGCCATTGTTCCAACTGGACCATCATCGATGAGTTATTGAAACAATTCATGAAATCCCAAGATGAAATGAGCAGGTTGTTGGTCGGTCGGATCGTTGATCTTAAGAAGTCTTTAAATGATCAACCCTCGGGCCGGAAAACTTCCGAGCAACACGATCGCTAACCCGAGGGGCGATGCAAAAGCGATCACAACCGAAGTGGTGTTTCATATGATGGACTGTTATTCCTACTACCTCTTCTTCTTCTCTCCCAAAGGTAGTGGAAAGTGAACCTAAGACACACAATGGACCTTTGACTCCAATGCCTCCTCCACGGGAGCAATGAGTCAAGTTACCAAGGATACAACGGACAAGGTGCATTTTCAAGCCCACGAAGTACAAGACACGTCCCACCTTCGGTAGTCCAACCTCAAGTTGTCCGAAACCCAAATCAAGTCCGGAGTTGTTTTGAACCTCCAGTAGCTCCGTTGAAAACCGAAATCCAAATCTTCTATTCCTTACCCATCACGTTTGAATGAGCAAAAGCTCATGAAAAAGCCGGTCATCAAATGGACAAATTTTTCCAAATTTTCCAAGAGTTACATTTGACATAAGCTTTGCGGATGCTATCATCTTGATGCCCAAGTTTGCATCAACTCTCAAACACATGTTAAGCAATAAGGAAAAGTTGTTTGAAATGGCAAAACTCCTTTGAGCGAGAACTACTCGTGGTTATCTTGAAAAGCTTCGAGAAACTTGGAGATCCCGGAAAATTTCTCTTACCTTGTGTATTTCGGGAATGGTTGAATGCTTTGCCTAGCAGATCTTGGTGCAAGCATCAATCGATGCCTTATTCGATATGGAAGAAACTTTCTCTTCCGGAACTTACTCCTACATGCATGACTCTCGAGCTTGCAGATCGTTCCATATCCCGTCCTCTTGGCATTGCCGAGGGCGTATTTGTGAAAGTAGGAAAGTTCCATTTTCCGGTGACTTCGTGGTTGTTGATTTTGATGCCGATCATCGGGTTCCTCTCATTGTTGGTCAAGGATTCACGAGAATGGGCGTGCTCTCATTGATGTATTTGAGCAAGAAATCACATTACGTGTTGGTAATGAAGTCGTCACCTTTAACCTTGATCAAACTTGAGGTACTCCGCAAACTATGATTACGAGTCGGTTAACCGAATAGATATCATTGATGTTGTTTCAAGAGTACTCTCAAGAAGTTCTTGGTTATTCTCATAATTACGTGAGTGGGGATCCCACCACATCTTCTCAACCTATCATAGCCAATTCTACTCCTTCTATCACTCCTTTTGAGGGAAGAGACTTCATCTTGGAAGAGATTGAAGCATACTTGGCTAGTGATTACATTCCATGGGAAATTGATCATGCTCCAATTGACATTGAGGGGACATACTTCTCATTGAGAAGTTGCTTAATGATGATCCATCATCAACCCTCACACTAGTGATTCAATTCTTGATGAGATTGATCAAAATGAGATTAATCGGAGGAGATATTCTTCTTGAGCAATTGTTAAAGATGACACTTCTCCTCTCTCCTCCCGCCAAGCTTCATAACAAGGAAGTCAAGTCGGTTGAGAAAGCGAAGAATTTCACGAGGTTGAGCTTAGGACTTACCACCTCATCTCGAGTATGCATTCCTTGAGGGTAATGATAAATTACCGTCATTATTGCTCGAGATTTGAGTAAAGATGAAAAATCTGCTCTCATAAAGATCTTGAAGTCACACAAGCAAGCAATTGCTTGGAAACTCTCCGACATTAAGGGTATCAACCACGAGTTTTGTACTCATAAAATCTTAATGGAGGATGACTTCAAACCAAGTTCAACATCGAGAAGAGTAAATCCAAAATCCATGATGTTATCAAGCAGGAGGTTATCAAACTTCTTGATGCGTGATTGATTTACCCGATCTCGAGATAGTCCTTGGGTTAGCCCAATTCATTGTGTTCCGAAAAAGGGTGGCATAACTGTTGTCACAAATGAAGAAAACGAGTTAATTCCAACTCGATTGGTTACGAGGATGGCGTGTTTGCATTGACTATCGTAAGTTAAATGGCGCCACCGTAAAGACCATTTTCCTCTACCCTTCATGGACCAAATGCTTGAGAGATTAGCGGGGAATGAATACTATTGTTTCCTTGATGGTTTCTCGGGTTACTTTCAGATTCCCATTGATCCACGGGATCAAGAGAAGACCACATTCACCGCCCATACGGAACTTTTTCCTACAAGCGTATGCCTTTTGGTTTATGTAATGCTCTGGCACGTTCCAACGATGTATGATGGCAATTTTCCACGACATGATCGGGGAAACAATGGAGGTGTTTATGGATGACTTCTCGGTCATTGGGGATTCTTTTCAAACATGTCTCTCCCATTTAGAAAAAATGCTTCAAAGGTGTGAAGACACCAATCTTTGTCTAAATTGGGAGAAGAGTCACTTTATGGTCAAAGAAGGCATTGTCCTTGGCCATAAGATTTCCAAAAATGGGATTGAGGTAGATAGAGCAAAAGTAGATGTTATTTCTAAATTGCCTCATCCTACTACCGTCAAAGGTATTAGGAGTTTTTTAGGTCATGCCGGTTTCTATCGTAGATTTATACATGATTTTTCTAAAATCGCCCGGCCTATGACTCATCTTCTTGAAAAAGATGCTCCTTTTATCTTCTCACCCGAGTGCATTGAAGCTTTTGAAATATTGAAGAAAAAGCTTACTGAAGCACCCATTCTCGTTGCTCCCGTGGGACTTGCCTTTTGAGCTCATGTGCGATGCAAGTGATTTTGCTATCGGTGCGGTCTTAGGGCAGCGAAACAAGCATTTTCAGCCTATCCACTACGCAAGTAAGACTATGGTCAAGCTCAAACTCATTACACCACCACGGAAAAGAATTACTAGCCGTGGTGTATGCGTTTGAGAAGTTTAAACCGTACTTAATCTTGACCAAATGCGTGGTGTATACGGATCACTCGGCTCTCAAATATCTCTTTGCAAAACAAGATGCAAAGCCGAGATTGCTCCGTTGGATTCTCCTCTGCAAGAATTTGATATCATTATACGTGATAAAAAGGAGCGAGAATCTAGTGCGATCATCTGTCCGTTAGAAAACCCTCACCAAGATGTTTTCGAGAAAAAGGAAATAAATGAAACATTTCCTCTCGAGACACTCAATGCGGTTTCTTTTCGTGGAAATTCTTCTACCCCATGGTTTCTTGACTTTGCAAATTACCATGCGGGTAACTTCATAGTGAAAGGATGTCGACCCAACGGAAGAACAAATTCTTCAAAGATGTTAAACATTATTTACGGGACGACCCTACTTATTCAAAATTTGTGCGGATCAAGTCATCCGACGGTGTGTTTATGGACAAGAAGCTCTTGACATTCTCAAAGCTTGCCATCTTTGGACCCACGGGGCCATCATAGTCCAAACTACACCGCCAAAAGGTGTTTGATTCGGGTTTTATTGGCCCACAATTTACAAGGATGCCCACGAATTTGTCAAAGCTGTGGCGCTTGTCAGCGTCACGGAAATATATCTCAAAGAAATGAAATGCCACAAAATGCCATTCAAGTTTGTGAGATTTTGACATCCGGGGTATTGACTTTATGGGGCCATTTCCATCTTCTCGAGGAAACAAATACATACTCGTGGTCGTTGACTATTTGTCAAAATGGGTGAAGCAAAAGCTTTACCTACCAATGATGCCCGAGTTGTTGTGAAGTTTTAAAATCTCTTTTGCCGGGTTTGGAACTCCGAGAGCGATAATCGGTGATCGTGGTACACATTTCGCAATGACCAATTTGATCGTGTCATGCAAAAGTATGGTGTTACCCACCGTCTCTCTCGCATACCACCCCAAACAAGTGGGCGGTGGAAGTTTCCAACCGTGGTATTAAAAGAATTCTTGAAAGGACGGTGGCGAAAATCGTGCATCACGGTCGGATAAAGCGGATGACGCACTGGGCCTTCCGTCGACTTACAAAACACCCATGGGTGTACTCCATACAAGCTAGTGTACGGAAGGCATGTCATCTTCCGATTGAGCTAGAGCACAAGGCATCTTGGGCCTTAAAACATGCAAATTTCGATATTCAGACGGTGGTGATCACGAAAAGTTCAAATGAATGAATTAAATGAACTCCGTGATCAAGCATACGAGAACTCTTTGATCTACAAACAAAAGACAAAGAAGATTCATGACTCAAAAATCAAGAACCGCGTTTTCAACATTGGTGATCGAGTCCTTCTTTTCAATTCAAGATTGAAGATTTTCTCGGGAAAGCTTAAGTCCCGTTGGTCTGGTCCATTCATCGTTGCTAAGGTTTATCCTTATGGTACTATTGAGTTATCTCAACCTGATGGTCCAAATTTTAAAGTGAATGGTCATCGATTAAAGCACTACTTTGGAGAGGACATTCCTCCTGTGGTTGTCCCGGATTTACAAACTTTCCCCATGAACCAATGAATGCGGGGATCGAGTCAAGCTAGTGACTCGGGAATCAAAAACAATAGCACACACACCATATGGGTTTTCACCCATATTTATGTCTTCTTTCTCTGTTCTACCACCCTAGTGTGGGGGAGTTGCCCCCCGCTGTTGTATATAAGTTTTCAAATATATATATATAATATATATATAAAAAAAAAAAAAAAAATCTTTCAAAATAATGGCCGTAGTATTTCCCTTTTCGTTCTATGTTTGGCATAACTATAGGTACTTTGAATATTGAGGCAATATTCATTTCTAATGTGGGGATTCTCACGAATTTTATCATGTAATTATCCACCCAATTCCCCATTTTGGCCAAATTTTTTTGGAGTAAGTGTTTTCACTTACTCGACTTATAGTTATCGATCCGCCATGTCTAAAAACAAAAGGATTGGCTAATCCGAGAGCAAGCGGTTCTTGGTAAAGATTTCTCAAATCCGTTTATGGCTTGCAATTTGCCCAAAATTGTATCGTATTCAACTCACCATATCCTAAAAGTGAAGATAAGTTTAGGCGATGGAAAAACCATAATTGGTATTGACTCACCAAAGATAATTTCGATAATTTATCTAAGAGTTGGCTAGTCCGAGCAAGCGGCACGGTAAAGACAAATCAAATCCGTTCTGACTTATGATTTGCTCAAAATCATTTGGTTATCATTGTACCAAGGTTCTTACTTGAAGCGAAACAATGGCTACTCCGTAAGTGATGGCTTTTGGTAAAGAGTTTTAAAATCCATTAAAATTCTAAATCATTGCTAGGGACTAGCAATATCTTAAATGGGGGATTGATGAGTGTCTAAATACTCATCATTTTGTACTATCTAAGCGCAAAATCATCCGAAAACACTCAAAAATGCATCAAAATGATGAAAATATCACAAATCAGTGTTTTATGTGTTTTAAATGCAAAAGATCAAAATCGGATGAAAAATGTATCAAGTTTGCAAAATTGGCGCTTTAGTCCCCAAGTTTTAAAAGTTGTCAAAAGCAGGTCCACAGCATATCAAAATCAAGAAAATATCATTCAAGGTCCACGAATTATTCTAAATTGTCAAAATGGTCCTTGATTGATTCTTTGGTCAAATGGCGAAAAGGTCCCTAAAGTTTGAAAAATTGCAAAATTAGTCCTTGGATATTTTAAATGGAATTTTATGCAAAAAGGGTCCTTGTACTATCAAAGTTTGTCAAGTTTAGTCCTTGTGATAACATTGGAAAAAGTTCAGTTTCAGTCCTTGAAGTTTGGATAAATTGCAAAATTGGTCCTTGTGCTTATTCTATACCAATCGGATCATAAATCAATATCAAGCCCAAACCAATCCATTTTGCCCAAACCTTAGCCCAATCCCATGAACCCGGACTTGAGCCATGAACCCTCCTCGACCAACAAATGTATTAATACCACACGGTCAAAGAAGTCAAACACGGTCTTGTTCATCTCTCTCTCAAAACCCGCCAAAATCCAAAACCTCAGTCGAGTTATTTCATCTTTTCAACACATCACTTCACCACTACCTTACCTTGTCCCTCCACTTCCACTAACACCCAAACTCCATTTATTGATTGAAACACCTCAAACACGCTCAAGAGAAAATTGGCGCCAAAATTACACTTGTATGGTTCGATGATTTTGGCCAATCCAATGGCTCGAGATGAGGTGGGATTCATTCAGAGGTCGACAAGAAGTCACTAAAGTCTATAAAGAGGAGTAGAGAAGGAATGTATCAAGCTATCTAGTGTAACTTAGTTAAAATTAGTCGTTTTAATCAATTTCAAATTTCCGATGTATTTTAAGTCTTTCCGATTACTTTGTTTAAGTTATTAAAGTGTATTTGAATCTTTTCCAATCCTTAATTTCGATTATCAAGTTCTATTTCAAGTTTATGCAAATTTTACTTGTTCAAATTTTCATGAATGATTGAATGTTGTTAAGTAGTTGTTATCTTGGTGAGTAATCCCACATAAGCTCTATATAGCTTATAAAAGCTATTAGATACCTTAAAATTCAGTTTAGAAGTCAAACTCAAAATCACCAAAATACAAAAAATAGATAAAATTCAAAATCCCATGGAAATGGTGTTCACAAATGGAGCGGGGTAGATTGTGGATGGCCTTGGGTTAGTGGCTTAGTGGTAAGCCTATAGGAGTGATCTTGATCTTTGGTTCTCGGTTGTGCTTGGACTCATTTTGTAAGCCTTTTGCTCAACTTGGGTACTTCCTTTGTTTTGTGTTGTTATTGTTCTTATTTAATGCTTATTCGGTCTCATGTAATGATATTATAAGGTCTATAATCGGTTTCATGGTTTTAATTTGTGTTTAGCTTTGAAAATCATCAAAACAGTTATATCAAGTCTTGTTTGGATTTGTGAGTTAAAGCGTGTTAGAGGTTGTTTGAGTGGCTTCTTGTTATTGTTTTATATCACACTTGGTTCTAATAACTCAAGCAAGTCATAAAACCGGTCCTTGTTTCATCCAAAGTCAAAATACCTTTTGATCCTATCTTGTGCACTAACTGTTGGATTTTAATGATTCATGGTCATGATTTTGTGTTCATAAGTTGTTAAAATTACTCAAATCGGTCTTAGTTCACCTTATAACAACATATTCGATAATTAAAATCACTTAAAGTTCATATAAGTCAACTTAACTAGTTTTATAAAAGTCAAAATTTTCATTTGGTCGATTTTGAATAAAATAGACAATTTTAGTGTGAGTTTAATATTGAGTGTTAGCTTAAAATCTTTTGGGGTACTAAAGTTTAGTTGCTAAACTTAATTAGAAAAATACTAGTTTACTTTTAATCGACTTATTAAGTGCTTTTTTCCAACTTCTTTTGAGTACCTGTTTGAAAATGGTGCCACGTGCACGATGGTGGTCCAATTTGATAAGCTCACAAATAGCTTATTAGTTGGCCTCGACTTGTGATCCTTGGTTCTTTGGAAAGCCAACCTAGCCATCTAGAGGTCCCAAGCTTAAGTTTTCATTTGTAGCTTGTTTGGTTTACTAGCAATAAGCCTCGACCTTGTCCCATTTCTTGGTGTTGATCATAAGTGCTTATTATCTTTTAGTAGCTTATTAGTATGCTTGTTTGTGTCTTCTAGCTTCATTTGAGTAGTTTTAGCTTGTTGCATCTTATTCTACCCTTGGTTCCGGTTTTGAGCTTCTTTGAGCTTAATTCTCCAAATAAGCTAAAACATCCACTATTAGCTCATAAGCTCACACTTAGCTTTTTAAGTTTGAAAATTTTGTGTTTTTTAAAGTAGCTTATAATAAGTAGTTAAGTAGTTTTCAAAAGAAAATCCGAAAAACATCATTTTAAAATAATGATAGCATTTATTTAATAGAATTAAGCTTTTTGATTTTTCTTTTTAGCCTATTATTAAGCACATCTAGTTTTTATATTTTTCTTAGTTTTCTGTCATCTTAAGTTATTTTTAGAAAAAGTTTCATAATTTTCCTAATCTGTTTAGTATTTATTATAAATTTAAATAGTTAAAAGTATTAAATAATTAGTAATAAATAATTAAAAAGCATAAAAAATATCTTTTCAGTTTTAAAATTAGTTTTATAATATTCTAGATTTTTCTAAGTTAAAATTTCATTTTTCCAGGTTTATTTTATATTTTCTAGTATTTAAGTGTGTTTTAAATAGTAATTAATTAATAATAATTAGATAAAAAAATGTAAAAAATATATTTTCAATTTTAAAATATGTTTTATAATATTTTAGATTTTTCCAAATCATAATTTCATTTTTCTAGCTTATTTTTGTATTTTCTTTTATTTTAGAGTATTATTAAATAGTTTAAAATAGTTTTTAAATAATAATAATTAAATAAATAGTTGTAAAAATAATTTTCTTTTTCTAATAATTTTCTTTTAATTTTAGGATTTCAAAAATGCCATTTTCATATTTTTAGGTCTTTTATTTCTTAGATCTCACTTTTTATTTTGTACGTTTACGTAGTTTTTAAACGTACGTGTTCACGTTTGTTTTATCTGATTGTTGTGTTTTCCAATTTTGTATCCAATTATATTCCAATCATTCAGTAGAGTAATCATCCATCCAAATCCTTACTGATCACTATCCTTAGTGATCATTCTATCATCTGAATTAGTGTTTACACACCATTGAGTCTCCGTGGGACTTAACGACCCGGGAATTCATTATATTCTCTTGATCTTCATTGTATTGGTTTTCGGCGGTTTTAAGTTTATTACGGTTAGCCATTCACAAGTGGCTAGCTTGTGTGATATAGCTTGACTGCTTTCGACCAATCGTTTCCTTTCTCGATTCGGTGTATAGGCTCTAGCAACATTTTGTCTTTTGTTACGGTTGTTGTTGTGGTTTCCCTTGTTGTTGCCATGATACCCATTGTTTTTGTAGCTTCGAGAGTGGTCATCCCATTTCCTCTTATTGTCGACCACCTTTTCCAAGGCATCCTCGATTACTTGGTCCATGAGTTTGTTGGCTACTTCGATGGTTTCGTGAAGATCAGCAGCCTTAGAAGTGGTGCCATTTCCTTTGATAGATGGAGGCAGTCCCCCGATATACCTTTCCAACAACCGAGTTTCAGTTTGAACCATTTCAGGGCATAGCAAGGCCAATTCTTGAAAGCGCTGGTTATAAGCAGCCATGTTTGTCCCTTGAACTTTGAGGTTCCAGAACTCGTGCTCTAACTTCTTTATCTCATTACGAGGACAGTATTTTCGAAGCACCATTTCCTTGAAGTTTTCCCATGGCATGGCATAGGCAACATCGATACTCGCGGATTTCAAGAAATTGTTCCACCAGGTCAAGGTAGCATTCGTGAAAGTGAACGATGCATACTTAACCTTAGCTTCTTCACGATTCTGATTGAACATAGTCTCGAGTTTCTCGATCCACCTGGTCAAACCGACGACTCCTTCGGTTCCGCTAAAACCTCCGGTCATAGTCTTCGAAAGTCTGGTAGGTACAAATGCGGCTATGGACGGTGGTCTCAAGTTCCGACTTGATGAGCGAGTGGTTTCTTTGCGGCTAGAGTGCATTCACTCGCTCATTGACTAGTTGGTCTATCATAGCTTGATTCATGGTAGGTTGAATTGGAGTAGCCCTAGCAGGAGTAGGGGCGTCAGCAGTTTGATCATGTGTGACCCTTGCTGGAGTAGCAGTGTTGGTAGCTCGATTGTGAGTGACTCTCGCTGGAATAGGAGCATTAGCAGCTCCACCATGGTTGGTTCTGTTTGATCTTCGTTTCGGCGGCATTTTCTACATTAAGAAAGGCGATGAGATATAGAACCTTTTAAACAAGGTAAGTGTCAGGTAATAGTGTAATCATCACAGATGGATCATATGAATAGATTATGAAGAAAGGACAATTGGATAGGAAATTAAGCTTGACATTGATAGAATCTTGGTTACAGTGTTCCTAAAGTACAAGCTGAGATACAAGTTGGAATACAACTGAAATACGACTGAAATACAACTAAAATACAACTGAAATACAAACTGAAGTACAAGAGTCATAACGAACACTAACTGTCATAGCCCAGTTTAGTGTAACACATCATGCAATAAGGTCTAAGTATGTCCGCGCTCGGCACGCAATCGCTCAATGCTAGAAACCAACTCTCGTTGCGTAGCCTCTAGACTCGCAATGCGCCTCATTTGGGAGGCTTACATGGACTCCAAACCCGTATTCCTCTGCCACTCTACTCTGGCAGTATCCCTAGCAACCCACTGAATCCGCTCTAGCTCCTCAAGCCTGCCATGCATCCTAGCATGTCCTCTGCCAAAAGCCCGTGATCTGTCATGTAGCTCTCGGATATCCTCACAGTGAGCCTCAAACCCAAACTTCAACCGAATACGCTCATGTCTCTCCATCTCAATACTCTCAAATATCACGCCTGTAGTGCGGTCGAGAGTCTCAATGCGCTCCTTAATAGTCTGTAAGCGTGCTGGCTCAAGTCTCTCTAACATATCTGTATGGACTCCTAGTAAGGTCTCGTGCGAGTCCAACTGAATGAGTACCCTCGATCGGCATAGACCCTGCTAGCTCATCCTCTGGATCCTCTTCTGGGTCTTCCTCTGAGTAGGAATCACTGGCTCTCCTGAGCCTCTGGTGAGGTGGTGACTCGGTGGATGATGATGATAGTGACACTGGAGTAGTAGAAGGACCCATGTAGGCAGTGCGGGTCATCTGAGAAGCTAATGCAGGCATGAATGAATATAGCTCACGATATCCAGGCACTCTCACAATCATGCGGGCTTTGCGCCTGCGTGTCAGTATAGCTGATAGAGTGGTGGTGAGAGTATGTATAGATGGAGCAGGTGCAGTGACTGGTTGAGCTGATAGTGCAGCCTGAATGTACGGATCAGTGGCCATGTGTACAATCTGGTGAATGGTAGGTGAATGAGCAGCAAGTAGGATGTTCTCTTGAACATCGTGATGGAAGACAGGTGAAGGCATGGTCTGTGACAAGACGGTGCATATGTGTAAGTATGTGGAAAAATACTCATGATGAATATGAAATAGTTAGCTAGTGAATAGGAAATAAAACATGCAATCCTATTTAAATGAATTCTAAGTAAAATAGCAAGTAAGGCAAGTGGCAACTGATGGTCGTAGAATGATGTTTTTGTAAAAATAGTTATAGTTTACGGTTTATATGTACCTAGTTCTCTATAACTTAGGCTCTGATGCCAATCTGTAACACCCCCAAATCTGGTTTAGCGGAAGCATACGTGTAATGGGGAATGCTACGAAATCGGAGATCACAACACAAGTAATAAAGAACGGAATACATAATCCATTTTAATTTTATAAAAATAGTTTTAAAGATATTATCTTACAAACATTGTTCAAATAAAATGGGCACTTCCCACAAGTTTAGTGGTCCCAATTTAAAACATCATTATGTGTAAAACACTTCTTTAAGCATTACTACGACCCTTTGCCACTTTCTTGCCTTGCCAACATCATATATCAAGCACCGAGAAAATATGCTAAAAGGTCACTAAAAAGTTGGTGAGTTCATAGGTTTAATAAAGCGAGAAGCATGGACCATAATCAAAGGCATATAATCATTACAACGAATATAATGATATATGGATGAATGTCTATTACGTTAGCACTAAGTTCATGCAATCGACACGACGGTTTTCGTATGCTAAATGAAATCATACAATATATAGGCCCAATGCGAGTGTTTTGTCCCTCAACACTCGATTCCGACATGGTATACGTTTGCCTTGGCCTAAGCATGGCCAACCGAACGGAGGAGTCACCTCAATAGATCTATTTATAACATTCGCTTCGGTGAGGCGGCGGTTCATGAAAAGGGGCATTTCTAGGGACATAAGGGCTTATGCTACACCACGTAATAGTAATCATGCATTAGTTCGGGTCTATAAAAGGTTTTGCATATTTTCTCACCCCAAAATGTATAAGACAATTTATCAAGTAAAGAGGGCTATGAAACTCACCTTAGCAAATGAGCAATCCAAAAGTGGGATTAGGTGAATATTGTGAAGTCGCACCACACGCGACCTAGATGAGGAGGGCAATGTTTTAGTTCATTGTTTTAAGTATCACTTACTTAAAATGATTCCATTAATATTGTTTTCATAATGATATATAAACCAACTTTTAGTTTGTAAAATGGATTAAAAGATTTTACTAGTAAGTATATGAATGTATATATACTCTTTCATGTTGACTCTATAACGATATTAAAATCCAACATTTGGTTTGTAAAATAATTACGATATTCTTTTAGTAAGTATATAAATGTATATATACTTATTTATGTTGACACATAATAGTATTGTCAAAATCGATATTAGTTGACTTATTTCCTAATTGTATTTAGAAAATGCTTAAGTTAAATTTGAAGATTTCAAATTTAATGAATGATAAAATGATATAGTGGCCTCTATTTATTTATTAAAATTTGTTCGTAACATTTGTCTTCGACTACTAGTTTACTTGACATAACTATGTCTACTTGAACATATCGACGATAACCTTGACGTAAAATTTTATTATGTATATTTCATTATTGGTCACTTGTTTCATGGTAATAAAGCTTTTACACTTGTTTTCTTGTCGATACAAATATTTTTACATCAAAGTAGAAGATTTGAATTTGCGGGAAATAGTTTTAGCCTATATCTTGACTTCCGATTAAACACCTCGAGTTTTATTTTGCGGGTTAACTTAGACCACCCAAACGAATACCCCGAGATCTCCATCGGTTGTGGCCCGGTGTCGCTAGTAGTAGGGTACCCGGATTGGGCCTAGGCCCGAAGTAGAATCTGTACGAAGGAAGGGCTATGGCCCATAGTTGGTTTAGCACTTTCCTGGGTTAAGGCCCAACCGAAATGTATTGTCACAGTTTAGAAAATGTTTAGATGAAAATATATGTTCCAATTTTAGCCAAATGTAACCTCTACCCTTTTCTTTAGACAACCCGATTCAACATACAAGGCTTTGACTCGAGGTTTTACTTGGATAAAACACTACTCGGACTGTGAAGTCGAGACCTCTCGACAAGGGCTTGGACGTACTAGACCCATGATAACACGTCAAAACCATTTTAGAAGAGAAGCACGCCATCGTGGTGATAACCACGGTGGGGGTTCTCTTCTTTTCGACTCGAAACCTTATTATCACATTGCTAAGAAGACATTAGATTCTTGTTATCACAAAATTTATCGTAACCCCCCATCACATTAGTCTAAGCTTGACTCCTACATTGTGGTACTACCACAACATCGTCACTAGTCCGAACCACTAGAAATGAGTAAAGTTCGACATGTAGCACAAGGTCCATATCTTGCTATGTACCCGGGTTGCCATGACCCCGGTTTTACTTGGTTAACTTATCTACACCAAGTGAACAATATACGGGTCGACAGATGGGTACCATTGGTCTCGAATTGGGTTCACATTCGGACCGAACTCATAGCACTAAGGATAACAACAAACTCTTAGCCGAAAGTCACAAAAGCAAACTTGTTACGAGATGCTCGACTTAGTATTACTTAAGCAAGTTTTTGAAAGCTAAGCCTAGTGTCACAACTAACATCAAATTCCCAGACTCAGTACCAATAATTACTAGTAGGATTTATAAAACTCATCTTTTCTAGTTTCTTGGTTTCGTACTCTCGACAGAAACTAACCCAACAAGGTCAATGACCAAATTCAAGTTTCAAAGTGACAAAGTCATTTATCATAACCCAAAGATTATACAACATTAAAACACTAAGATTTCACACTCGAATCAATACAAGATACCACCATTTAACATTTCATTATCGAAGTTTATTGTACATCAAATTTGTAAGAAGGAAAGAAATAAAAGATGAACCTTATCAAGGTGAAACGAAAATGATGAAGATGAAAGCTAACTCAAGAGCTCCACACAAATCGAATCTCTACGGCGAGCAAGAGTTAAACCAACTTCACAACACCTTGAGAACACTATTCTTTGTGGTGGATTTGAGATTGGTTTGTGTGTACCTCACCCTTTGAGAAGCATAAGAAAGGGTAAAGAAGGAAAGTCTTTGACTTATCTTTCCCACCTTGGAAGGTGAGTGGTAACCAATTTCAGTTAGCCTTTTGTCTCTCTTGTGTTTACCTTTCCACTAGTCGGCTTCCCATTGGAAGGATGGAATGAGGATAGTGACCCTTGAAGCTCTTATGGATGCTCTAAATCTTGATGAAAACATGGGCGGCGTGAGTGTTGGTGAAGACTCAACAAAGACAATCATCAAAATGTTAAGAATGGAGAGAGTATGATGAAAGAGGTTTTCCCAGGCTCCATTTTTATCCATCTCTTTTTGGGTTTCCGTTGACCTAGCCAAAGATAGGGGATATCAGGCAAGAATAAGTCCTTTAGAGAAGATAGGATTTTGTTGTTATCTCTTTTAGAGAGAGAGAGCGTGGGAAGTTGAGACTAGGCGAAAACGATAAAAAGAACAAGAGGAGGAGGCGGTGATAACAAGGGTAGGTGCTTTAGTTTGTATATTTTTTATAATTTGTAAAATTTAATTTGTGGTATACCTTTTAATTTCTAAGTGGTATAATTTAAAGTGAAGGTTATTTTGTGTCCATGATATAAAGCCGTGGTGAAGTATTAAGGTTTGATAATTTTATAATGTAATATCTTGTGAACACGTTTGAAATATTATTATCTTGGTAATATTTTCCATTCCGTGGATTTACCATTTGTTTTATTTGCCTTATCATAGTGTCGATGCAGCGTGCGATGTCGGTCATGGGGAAAACGAGATACCCTCCCGTCTTACAATTTAATCATAAGACATTTATTTCACAATATATAAAATTATGCAGTTAATGCAAAAGGAAATGCAACATGCGAGTTATCCACTCAAATGATCAGTCAAGCTTATGCATGCTTAATGACTGTGTTTAGTAATAATAAATTACCATTTATTATTTAATAATAAGTGAAAAATTACCGTGTGTCGCACGAATCATCTCCGGTCAAGTCCACAAATGCAAGGATTCCTCCTCCACCAACTCAACCAATCAAACCAATTCCTAAAAGGATAGTACCCACAAAACTACCTATGCCAAACACTACCATACCTCCTAGGCCAAACAATCCCATCTCCACTAAACCATCACCATTGGTTCCTAGAGCTATCTCATTCACAACTCCACTATCATCACCACACCTCTACAATCTAAAGGATTTGCTTCCTAGGCCATCTCATCCTCCTCCACCGGCAACATTCTCCTCATTAGGAGGAATAATGGTACAAAATCAAGGTGTTGAGTCAACATTAGCTCGGCTTCCTTTTCGCCGTCACCATCATATAATCCCATTTGGATTATGAGAATTTATCAAAGTCAACCACCCGACCATATGGAAGTTGACACTCTACCACCACCATCATTCTTGGTCGAGCCATCTTCAAATGCGCCCCACCAATCCCTCTCGTTTGAGGCTCCACAACCCGCTTCACTTGATCCTTCTCATCAAGCAATTTCATTTCTTCCACCACCACTACCTAGCCATGACAAAGATTGTTATCATTGTCAACATGTTGAAAGTTTGATACATGAAGTGCGAGAAGACCAACGTTTCATGTTTATCACCTCCTCGAGCGTTTTGATGAGATTAAACCTAAACAAACTTGAGCTAGAGGATTTTAGTGGTGTCCTAGTATCAAGCGTTACTTAGATAAGTCTAGTAATTCCAAGTCATGTATCGATCATTTTCTTAGTTTTTAGAGTCATGTATATCATATCTCTAGTTTTATTAAATGAAAATACATGCTACTTGCTATATTTCTGAGTATATGATTATGTTGTATAATACATATCTCACTTTGATGTTAACATTATTTGTTAAATCACCATTGCTGAAATCAATCATCAGCCAGACGGATCCCTTAAAACTGCCTCGACGGATCCCTACAAAGAGGGAACCGTGGGATCCGTGAGACAGAAAACTTCTTTTCTACTAACTTTGAGTCATATTTGCAGAAAATTATGCATTATACATGTTTTCTAACCTTTGTTTTGTAGTTATTCAATTTACACATGAAGACTTTAACACCCTCAAGCTAGGGGGAGCTTTGTGTCAAAGCAATACATTACAAAATTACTTGCAATATTAGGATTACATTTCATGACATACCTTTGCAAAATTGCAATTATCAAGGGGGAGCACATTCGTCACATAGACGAAATATTTTGCAAACTTAGTTGCAAATGAACTAGCTTTGTATTATTTTCTTAACGCCCTCACATAGGGATGGACTCGTCAAGGGGGAGTAAAAAACGAGATCCTTTTCTGTTACTTGCTCTCTATTTTTTTTTTCTTTCACATGTTTTTTTCTAAAACAATGTGTTAGTTTCCTTCGAAGCTCTTTTGTTTCGACAAAAGGGAGAAGAAAGTAAAACTACAAATTCGAACTTTTACAATTTTAGCTTTTCCTTAAAATAATTTTATGTTTTGTCATCAACAAAAGGGAGATTTTAATACAAATAAGCCAGAAAGCGTTTATTTATATTTTACGATCTTCTAATGTTTTGTCGATAACAAGCGTAAAATCATTTTAACGAAACAAATAAAATACGTAAAGCTGTTTGAGCCAATAGTTTTCTAATACACTTACGCTTTCACATAAAATACTAAAACAAGTATAAGTGTTTTTATGATTTAGTAACACATATGTACAACAACTAGTGTTTACATATTTGGGTAAATATATACTTAACTAGTATATACTAAAATGGGTAAAAACTAACAAATGGTATTGACCCATAACCCATGGTATTATCCAAACCACTTGACTAGGTACATTGAACTCATAAGATACATTGTATCTAATAAGTAACCCATGGATCAACCCATAACCCATGACCCATGACCCATAACCAAAATACCCATGGGTAAAGAGGAGCGTCCCACGGATCCCTAGCTTTATGCTAGACGGATCCCTTGTGGGAGGATCCGTGGTATCCGAGAACGAGAAGCTTTCTCCTCATAAATAGTTAGCCATTTCTTCCTTTTGCTTGCCACTCTTACACATACTTTCCCAAGTATTGTAACTCTCAACCACCGATCCTAAGGGATCTTTCTATCTAGTTTGTCTTTTGTTTTGTGTGATTCTCTAGGTTCCTCTTAAAGGCGAGATCACCACTTCTTGAAGTCAAGCAAGCTCAAGTCCATGAGTTGCCATGCCGTCATCATCAAGACAACGAGGTTCTCTTGTTGATAGTTCTTTCTTCCTCCGTAGATGTGTTGTGTTGAAGGCATTAGTGAAGGATGCCGAAAGAGTCAAGACAAGCATTAGTGAAAGGTGCTTAACGTCCGTGTCAAAAGCATTAGTGAAGAATGCTAAAGGTGTCAAGACGAAGGCATTAGTGAAGAATACCTAGGTCGTATAATCGATGAGGTGCATCGTTATACATATAGTATTAGTTTATTTCAAGGATGGTGATATCCTTGATGGTGTTGTAATAAGGATTGGATCTCTTTGGATTAGGTGTTGTGTTGTGTTGGGTAGTAGTTCCTCCATAGTAATGGAACTAGGTACTTAGCCTAGTACCTAATAAAGGGTAGGCGGACGTTGTGGTAGGTGTGGTTCACCTTGGTGTGAAAGAACCCGTGGTTAGCCTAGTACCGGAAAAAGAGTAGGCGACGTTGTGAAGGCTTCTCCGCCAAGTTAAAGGAGTTTGTTGACATAGTGCTTGAACTCTCGAGTAGGTGACTCAGGGAGTGGAATAAGGCAAGGAAGGTGTCCTTGTAGCCGAACCACTATAAATACTTGTGTCGTGGTGATGTGCTTCTTACTCTTTATCTTTCATTACACGTTTATATATCTATATATCAACGTCCAACACAAACAACCAAATAGATTAACATAAGTTGATCTAAATAGTTTAAAATGAAGTTTTAATTGGTAAAACTATTCAACCCCCTTCTAGTTTTCCACACAAGCTACCGGCCCACTCATAATTTTGGTAGATTTTGGGTAAAATATTTGGAAACGGATAAGGCTAATCTCACCATATAATATCAAGGGTTGTATGTGCTCGGCTAAGGTCTAATCTAGTTAGGTTAATAAAAACATGTCAAAATTTTAAAATGGCATAATTTTTCAAAATAAACTAGAAAAACAAGGGCAAAATAAAGTTTAAGAGATAATTCTACTCCCATCCCCCACTTTAATTGTACAAAGTCCCTTTTGTACTAAGCGTTAAATAAAGGTGAAGAGAAAGTAAAATTAGAGCGAGAACTTCGATTGGATCCCAACCGTCAAGTTTATCACACAAGTCAACCACTTGTGAATGGTCAACCGTAATAAAATTCGAACAGTCTAAAACCAATGCAATTTCCCTTGGAATATAGTGGATTCCGGTCGTTAAGTCCCCGGAGGATTAATGGTGCTTAAAATTGTTCAGATGTCGAATGATCACTAAGGATAATGATCGATAAGGATTTTGATTGATAACTACACTCTTGATTGATTGGAATTGTATTTGAATACGAACTATAAAGCACAACAATCGATTAAACAAGCGTAAATACGTTATGTTTACTAAATTCTACGTAAGCGTACAAAATAAAGCGTGAGTTTTAAGAAATAAAAGACCTACAAATATGAAAATGATATTTTACAATCCTAATAATAAAAGAAAATTATTAGAAAAATAAAATTATTTTGTATGACTATTTATCTAATTATTATTAATTAAAACTATTTTTAACTATTTAATAATACTCTAAAATATAAGAAAATGTGAAATAAAACTAGAAAAATGAAATTATGATTTAGAAAAATCTAAAATATTATAAAACTTATTTTAAAACTGAAAATATATTTATTACACTTTTTATCTATTTATTATTAATTAATTACTATTTATTAATTATTTAAAATGCACTTAAATACAAGAAAATATAAAATTAACCTGGAAAAATGAAATTTTAACTTAGAAAAATCTAAAATATTATAAAACTAATTTTAAAACTAAAAAGATATTTTTTATGCTTTTTATTTATTTATTATTAATTATTTAATACTTTTAACTATTTTAAATTCTAATAAATACTAAACAAGCTAAGAAAATTATGAAATTTTTATAAAATTATCCTATGGTGATGACTAAGAAAATTATAAAAGCGAAAGTGCTTAATAATAAGTGAAAAGAAAATTTTAAAAACTAATTTCTATTAAATAAATGCTATCATTATTTTTAAAATGATGTTTTTGTGTTTTTTCTTTTTTAAACCTATTATACTACTGATATTAAGTAATCTTAATGAAAACAAAAATTTTACAACTTAAAAATAAGCAGTATACAAGCTTATTGGCTCAACAGTTAGCTTATGAGCTTATTTTGATGTTTTTAAGCTCAAACAAGCTTACAAGCTGGAACCTGGTATGTGCTAAAACACATACCTTTTCTATATCAAAATAGACCCAAAATAACCAAGAAAGAGCCGTTAATGCTTAATATTTGCGTGTTTCTTGAGTTTTTGCTTGTGCAGGTACGGATATGATGAAACAGACAAAGAGAAGTCAAAACCGAAGAAAAACCGAGCATGAGAGAGAGAAGAGTGCAAAAGTTGATGTCGGGATGCTATTTTACGGGTTTGGATGATCAAAAGTGCAAATTACGGAGTTCGGGACATAATTTGGGAGTTTTTCACATATTCACCTTCACTTTACCAATTTCTCAAAATCACCCTCGCTATTTCACATATTTATACCATTGGCCCTTGGTTTTTGCAAGTTTACATAATTGGTCCTTAATGATATTAATCTTTCATGTAAACTAAAATTCAAATCCAATATAACCAAATCCAAATACAAAATAAAACCACAAAGGCCCATATCCCTACCCAAGCCCATGTCCAAAATGATTATACCCGTATACCCTTAATAACCCGGTCAAACAAACACAGTCAAACAATAAAAATATAAAAACCCCACAGTACCCATGCGCCCAAACCCAATAACTCACTTTTTTTTGTTTATCACCAATCTTCCACTTACCCGATTCACCCCACAATTAACCTCACTTAAGTAAGTTTAGAAGTCCCGACAACGTGTCAGGGAGTATACTCCTGGATAGCCAGCGTGGAAGATTGGAGGCTCCTCATTGGCCAAGACACATCACCCATATGATCCAAAGGCTGTGATTTATTTGAGTGACAAGATGGGTAATCAAAGGCTCAGATTAGAAGAACGAGAAGCTTCCCAATGGTATCCCAAGGCTCCCTCAAAAGCTTATAAAAGGCCCTTCTACATCACAATTCGAATTGTCCAATTTCAAGCATTTAGAAATTGTTACCATTAGCTTAATTACCTGTCACTTTTATGTTTCCAGTATTAATTTAGTGTAATTTCTACTCTTAAATTGTAATCTCAGTTTTTTATAATATCAGTTTTCATTTTATACCTTTGTCTCAAAATTTCAGTTTTTGTTTAATTGTTGTTATTACTGTTCAAAAGCTTAAGCTATAGTTCCTCTAAACTTACATAAGCTTATTGAAGCTTATGTGAGAGTGTTACTGCTTTCAATTGTTTTAATTCACAGTTTTCACAAAAAGTCAACATAAGTCAATTTTTAAAAGTCAAAGAAGTTTATGAGTAAATTCTGATTTAAACTAGTTAATTGGTTTGTTTGATGTTAATTTTCTAGTTTTCATTCAGTTTTTGTCTATTCTCATCAAGTTTGTTAGTTTGAGTGCATTAGTGTTTTACAAAAGAGTGTTTGGATTTAGTATTCTTTTCATGTTCCAAGGGTTTTAGTAAGCTCACTTTGAATAATTTGGGTGTTACTACTGGTTCCAAGGGTTTATGCTTCCATTCTCACTTCCGTTATAGCAGCTATTTACATCAGTAAGTCTTTTGGTCTAAATCAGTATCTTAGTTAGTGTAGCTTGTTTTTAATTGATCTCTGCACTCTTTATTCTGTTTGTGCTTGGTATTGCTTCTGTTGTAGATTTAGGAGCTATCTACCATTGAATTTCCTTAGATTAGTACATAGAAGCTATTTTGGTTCTTACTTTGGCTTGAATTTAGCTCCCCGCACATCGGTTTCATACTTGTCCATTTAGCTAATTTCGGTTTAGAATTTGCTTTTCCTTAATTACTTTAGCCTTTTCTTATGTCTAGAAGTAGATTTAGTTGTAAGGTTTACTTGCTTGTCCTCTAAGTGATTGTAGATTGTTTATTTCTCACCCCTTAAGTCCTTATTATGCTCATTTGAATCTGTTTTGTTGCTGTCATAACTACATTCCTCATATCGGCATGTTTTGAATTAGTCTAATGCTTACCGATTTGAACTTGTTGATTGCATTTAGCTTCTTTAGTAGTTGTAGTGATAGGATATAATTCTTAGGCGATCTCACCATAGGAGCTTGTAGCTATAGCTTTTAGATCTGCAGTGCTTTTTTCTCACTGTACCCATTCTTTGCATCGGTCCTTTATGTCCCGAGGTTGATTTTAATTTCTTGATATAAGTCCATTTGAGCTAAAATTTTGGATACTAGCTGATTGGTTGGTTGTGGTTATCATGGCCATTTTAGTTTATTTTAGGAATTTTTCTAGCTAGCTTAATCTAGGCCTAAAGTAACTAGTTAGGGTGTTTGGCATATTATGGTTTTGTAGCTTAAATCCTTCTAGCTTGTGCTTTTTAGGTCCAATTCAGTTGCAGTAGTATATCCTTAGCTATTTTAGGTTATTTTGAGCTTGTGGTAGCTTCTGGTGCTTATAGGTGGCTTATTGCTTATTTTTCAAGTGCTTATTCATACAAGTAGTGTGCCCAAATCATAGTTCTTGTTCTCCATAATCATTTCTGTCAATTTTCCCTAGTTCTCAGAATTGTTTTATAGTCGACTGGAAGTTTTCATATTTTTTACTGTTCATTTGCTATTTTTCTGCATTTTATGTCATTTTCTAGCATTTTTAATTAGCTTTTAATCCAAATAATTCATAAAAAGTTTATAAAAATACAATTTCAATTTTCTAAGGTTTAGAATATTCAACAAATCATAAAAAGTATTTTTACATATTTTTCTTAGATTAAATAGTATTTTCTAGCATTTTAATTAGATTTAAATAGTTTAAAATTCATAATAAATTCATAAAAAGTCAAAAAAATGTGATTCCAGTTCTGAAAATTCTTTTTAGTTAAATTTGATTTTTGAAAAGTAGTTTTGTAATTTTCTTGCATATTTTCCTAATTTTTAGCATTTTAGCTCTATTTTAAATGTCTTATATTAGTTTTTAAATCATAATAAATCAAGAAAAATCATAAAAATTAGTTTTAATTCATAAATAATTTTCAAATATCATTCTTAACTGTAGAAAAATAGAAGTTCATTTTTACGAGTTTAAATTAGCATAGTTGCATTTAATTAGCATTTCTTTAATTACGTTTTATGCGTTTTTAGTTTAAATTTTCGTAACTAGTTGTTTTCCCTTATTTAAATCACAGATTTAGTTGTTATAATTTCTTTCCTTTATATTTCCTTGCCTTGTAGATTAGAAAACCCAAAATTCCTTATTTCTCATTCGAATCCCGAATCGCGACGTGAGTTGTTTACTCCATTCATCCCTCGTTGGGAGAACGACCCGGGAAATACATACCTTTGTATTTCTTCGGAAAATATCTTGTACGAAAATGACAAATCAAAAAATGGCGCCGCTGCCGGGGAGGGCATGTAGTGAGTTTTCGATTCCGTCTCGGTTCGCGTGTTTTTGAAGATCCTTCCTCGTGAAGTTACCGTTTTGTTTTTGTACATATTACTTTTATAAAAACCCAAAAATATTTTCCTTTTCAAAATTTGTTTTCCTTTTTCTATCTTTAAAAACCCAAAAATAATCTTCGATTTCCTCTATATGTTTAATTCTTATCTCTTCACCCTCTATATTGTTTAATTCTCCACAATGCTCGATTTCGCACCCTTTGATCCCCATGATCCTCGGACCATGGAGGATTTCTATCATCCATCACTTATTGGTCGAGGAGGACCGATCGTTCCGGGAACCAAGTTTAGATTGAAAAATCGTATGGTTCGTCTTCTTCGACAACATTGTCAATTTCATGGATTTAACTACGAAAATGCAAACGAGCACTTGAACAAGTTCTTATCTATTACTCAATCCATGAAGCAACGTGACGTTTCTCAAGATGATATCCGATTGAATCTCTTCTCATTCTCTTTAACCCATGATGCCGAATCTTGGTTTTATACCCTTGAAAAACATTCAATTCATACTTGGGAAGAGATGTTTCGCAAGTTTCTTTCAAAATACTTTCCATATTCGAAAACGATGCGGTGAGGAAAGAAATTCTCAATTTCCGACAATTACCCAAGGAATCCGTGATTTGAAGCTTGGGAAAGATTCAAATCGTTATTACAAAATGTCGATCATCGAATTTTGCTTCTTGATCAAATCCTAACCTTTATCATGGTATCACTCACGATTGATCGAGACAAAATCATGTTGGCGGTGGTGGAAATCTCATGCGGAAGACACCTCGAAGCTTATGATTTGATCGAGAATATGACGCAACATCATTATCGATGGGATCTTGGCGTTCCTTATGATTCTACCACTATGTTGAGTGATCATTATTCCGAGAAAGTTTCCGTTATGAGTGCTCAAATTGACGTCTTTGGCGAGCAAGAAAGATACAGTCACCATTATCAACAAAGACCGAGTTATCCGCCCGCCTTTTACTATTCCGACTCTGACGATAGTGATGACGATGAACCGTTTGAAGAAGAGAACTTACAGATTAATGACGATTATTCGAGTGGCAATCCCACTCCCATTTCTGATCCTATCATTTCCGACTCTTCCCCTTCACTCACGCCGGTTGAGCGAAGTGACGTCGTTTTGGAGGAAGTAGATGATCCAATTTCGCCGGAAATTGTTGAAACCGATTACGATCCGCTCATTAACGAACATTCGGATACCTTGTCAATGGGGGATGAGGAAGTCGAATGCACTTCTCTTGAGAATATTGATGACCTTGTTCCAATCCCAAGGGTATCTGCGACACCTTTCAATTCGATTTCAGAAAATTTCAAAATGACCTTCACAAATCCTTTGTTTGAATTCGATTCAGAATATACTCTTAATGTTGACAATCAAATCTTTGATGAGGAAAGTGATGAGTCCGACACGGAGACCACAATGGAAAAGGTGCAAATTCCAAGCTCACAAAGTACCGCACAAATCCCACCTCCGTTTATCTCGACTGAAGAAATTAAAGAAGTAGAGCCGTCTACTGAAAATCCTCCAGAGCCCGAGCTCAAGGATTCGTCTCTTGATTTACTTCTCGAGGAGTTCGCCGATGAACTCGCTCGCGTCAATCCTCTTCCGCCAGGAAGTGAGGACGATAACTTTGCTCTTGAAGCCGATTTAAGAGAGATTGCAAGTTTGTTGAATGAAGATCCGTTAAATGAGCCGCCACGAAAGATTAATGATGATTATCTTGAGGAGTTCTCCGATGAACTCTCTCATTTCATATCTCCGCCAGAATATGATCGTGTCTATTTTGATCTTGAGGAAGATTTTAATTTTGGAGAAGAGCATCTCTCTCAAAAGAGTTTCGTTATTGATGACATCACCCCGCCTCTTCCTCCCAAAGATTTTGTTGAAAATCACCAAATGAGCTTAAATGATCAAATTCAAATTAAAGATAATATGAAATTTGCTTTTGAGGATGAAGAATGGATCTTAATTGTTATAAAAATCTTTATTCCATTTCTTCAATATAATGTGATTTCTCCTCTTCTTCACTCTTGCGGGAGTGAGGATACAATCTTTGACCCCGGTATCACCGTTTATAGTTTTACTATTTAGAACCGTGGGTATCTCATCGGAGTGGAACTTTCTTATGTTTCAATGTTTATCCAAACCTCTTGAAAGAAAGTCCGATGGAGATTATCTTTTCCACTTGCTTCCCCAAGGACAAATGAATTCAGGGACGAGTCAGGCTAGCGACTCGTTGAAGAAAAACAATAGCGCTTCGTGGGAGGCACCCCATGCTTATCTCTATCTTCTTTCTATTTTATAATAAGTGGCGTGAAGGGTTAGCCTCTTGATTTCTCGTGTTTGGTTGTTTGTGATGTTGTGTTTAGGATGTTCCGATATGAAGACTCTCGTGCTCAAGTTTGTCTTTTCTCCACTCGAGTTTCATGATCGTCTTGATGGAAATCGATATCCTAATCTTATCGACTAACGTTTATCTTCTAGCATACTTAATAAACGGCTTTTAGATTTTCGTGATACCCTTGCCTTTAAACATTAGGACAATGTTTCGTTCTAGTCTGGGGTAGGGTAATCTTCGATTTGATTTGACCGCACTTGCTTATTTTCTGCCGTGTTCTCTCGCAACCCCGTTTTTCCTTAGAAAATGAAATATTGTGCAAAAATGTGAAAATTTAAAAATTTTTGTAAGCTTTTGCTAGTCTTTTTGATTGAAAAGTTTGCTAGTCTCTTAGACAAGAAGCTATAAAATGCGAATTCTAGCTCACAAGGCCAAGATTTTGCAAGTTTCCCTGGGTGACTTTAAATATGCATAACTTTATTTCATTAGACGAAGCATTTGCTAAGTTAATATATGTTTTGACACCTTGTTGACTTTCATTGGTGAGGGTAGGAATGGAATTCGACTTGACAGGCGTGTTGAGCCCTAGCTTGTTCCCTTAACCATAGATAATCTAAAATTATCGGCTAAGCATCCGCGGATCTCATTATTTGGGATTTTAAATTGCGGAGATCGAGAAATGATAGAGTTACTTATGAGTTTAGATGCTAAGCGTGGAGTAGTTGGTTCTCTTTAGAGCCCATCGAAGGTACTTATGGCTTTTGTTCCCACAAAATTGTTTCACCCATATCATCTAATAAATAATTAGAGATGTTGAGTTTTGGCGATAGTTAGTTCTTTATCTTTTAAAAGAATCTTTGTTTTAAAAATTGGGTACACATCAAGGATCCGTAATAAATAAATAAGCAATAAGTGATAAGTGAAAAGTAATAAGTAAAGTTATGAGCTGCGGTGTCGAGATCGGACCCTTGGATCTTTAGCCAGGATTGGGTGAGGTTCTTAGTCTAGCCAACCGGGACCCTCATTTCATGAAGCCTATAGTCTTGGAATTACCCCGTGAAGCTCCGTAGTTCATAGCTCATATAAGAAAAAGTATAAGCGCAAAAAAAAAAAAAAAAAAAAAAAAAAAAAAAAAATTGAAAAATGAAAATTCAAAAATATAAGTGAATAAAAATTCCTTGATGTGGACCTCATTTTGGGACAATGGTTCTTGAGAGAAGATGGATAACTAATTATCGACTTAGCTTTGTATCTTTATCGGAATAAAAGTTATCGAAGCGAGAAAGTTGAAGAAATTCATTTCACAAAAATAAAAAATCTAGAGGAAAATAGGAAAATGGGAACAAAAGGTAATTACACAAGTAACTTCCACGGGTAGTGTTAGCATCTAGAATCATATTTAACAATGATTTCGATTTTACGCTTAGTTTGGGGACTTGTGAAAAATCAGAGACGATGTATTCTATCCGTATGGTCACTTCACGCTGTGTTGTGTTTCCTACTCCGTGATCCTAACATGTCGTTTGAAAAATGTTGGAGTTATTGATCGACATAAAAGTTCAACAAACCGTCACTCATAACCGGAATGAGCTTAATCGTATTATCTATATATGTGAATTAAAAGGTAAGCAGGCGTTTTAGAATTAAGGGTTTCTTAATCTCTTTTGAGGAATCTTTGCTACTTCTTCATAGGTTTAGTAGAAAGAGATTGAAATCCTTGGTTTTAAGCGTGAGTTGATTGCATTGCGTGAGGACACGACAATGGTCTCGTCTGGGGTATTTTGGTATGTGCTAAAACACATACCTTTTCTATATCAAAATAGACCCAAAATAACCAAGAAAGAGCGTTAATGCTTAATATTTGCGTGTTTCTTGAGTTTTGCTTGTGCAGTGCGGATATGATGAAGCAGACAAAGAGAAGTCAAAACCAAGAAAACCGAGCATGAGAGAGAAGAGTGCAAAAGTTGATCTTAGGGATGCTATTTTACGGGTTTGGATGATCAAAAGTGCAAATTACGGAGTTCGGGACATAATTTGGGAGTTTTCACATATTCACCTTCACTTTACCAATTTCTCAAAATCACCCTCGCTATTTCACATATTTATACCATTGGCCCTTGGTTTTGCAAGTTTACATAATTGGTCCTTAATGATATTAATCTTTCATGTAAACTAAAATTCAAGTCCAATATAACCAAATCCAAATACAAAATAAAACCACAAAGGCCCATATCCCTACCCAAGCCCATGTCCAAAATGATTATACCCGTATACCCTTAATAACCTGGTCAAACAAACACAGTCAAACAATAAAAATATAAAAACCCCCGAGTACCCATGCGCGCCCAAACCCAGTAACTCACAACTTTTACTGTTTATCACCAATCTTCCACTTACCCAGTTACACCCCACAATTAACCTCACTTAAGTAAGCTTCTAGAAGTCCTGACAATGTGTCAGGGAGTATACTCCTGGATATCCAGCGTGGAAGATTGGAGGCTCCTCATTGGCCAAGACACATCACCCATATGATCCAAAGGCTGTGATTTATTTGAGTGACAAGATGGGTAATCAAAGGCTCAGATTAGAAGAACGAGAAGCTTCCCAATGGTATCCCAAGGCTCCCTCAAAAGCTTATAAAAGGCCCTTCTACATCACAATTGAATTGTCAATTTCAAGCATTTAGAAATTGTTACCATTAACAATTACCATCACTTTTATGTTTCGGTATTAATTTAGTGTAATTTCTACTCTTAAATTGTAATCTCGGTTTTTATAATATCGGTTTTCATTTTATACCTTTGTCTCAAAATTTCGGTTTTGTTTAATTGTTGTTATTCTTGTTCAAAAGCTTAAGCTATAGTTCCTCTAAACTTACATAAGCTTATTGAAGCTTATGTGAGTGTTATCGCTTTCAATTGTTTTAATTCACAGGTTTAACAAAAAGTCAACATAAGTCAATTTTTTAAAAGTCAAAGAAGTTTATGAGTAAATTCTGATTTAAACTAGTTAATTGGTTTGTTTGATGTTAATTTTCTAGTTTTCATTCAGTTTTTGTCTATTCTCATCAAGTTTGTTAGTTTGAGTGCATTAGTGTTTTACAAAAGAGTGTTTGGATTTAGTATTCTTTCCATGTTCCAAGGGTTTTAGTAAGCTCACTTTGAATAATTTGGGTGTTACTACTGGTTCCAAGGGTTTATGCTTCCATTCTCACTTCCGTTATAGCAGCTATTTACATCAGTAAGTCTTTTGGTCTAAATCAGTATCTTAGTTAGTGTAGCTTGTTTTTAATTGATCTCTGCACTCTTTATTATGTTTGTGCTTGGTATTGCTTCCCTGTTGTAGATTTAGGAGCTATCTACCATTGAATTTCCTTAGATTAGTACATAGAAGCTATTTTGGTTCTTACTTTGGCTTGAATTTAGCTCCCCTGCACATCAGTTTCATACTTGTCCATTTAGCTAATTTCAGTTTAGAATTTGCTTTTTCCTTAATTACTTTAGCCTTTTTCTTATGTCTAGAAGTAGATTTAGTTGTAAGGTTTACTTGCTTGTCCTCTAAGTGATTGTAGATTGTTTATTTCTCACCCCTTAAGTCCTTATTATGCTCATTTGAATCTGTTTTGTTGCTGTCATAACTACATTCCTCATATCAGCATGTTTTGAATTAGTCTAATGCTTACTGATTTGAACTTGTTGATTGCATTTTAGCTTCTTTAGTAGTTGTAGTGATAGGATATAATTCTTAAGAACTGATCTCACCATAGGAGCTTGTAGCTATAGCTTTTTAGATCTGCAAGTGCTTTTTTCTCACCTGTACCACTGTTGCTGCATCAGGTCCTTTATGTCCCGAGGTTGATTTTTAATTTCTTCAGTATAAGTCCATTTGAGCTAAAATTTTGGATACTAGCTGATTGGTTGGTTGTGGTTATCATGGCCATTTTAGTTTATTTTTAGGAATTTTTCTAGCTAGCTTAATCTAGGCCTAAAGTAACTAGTTAGGGGTGTTTGGCATATTATGGTTTTGTAGCTTAAATCCTTCTAGCTTGTGCTTTTTAGGTCCAATTCAGTTGCAGTAGTATATCCTTAGCTATTTTAGGTTATTTTGAGCTTGTGGTAGCTTCTGGTGCTTATAGGTGGCTTATTGCTTATTTTTCAAGTGCTTATTCATACAAGTAGTGTGCCCAAATCATAGTTCTTGTGCTCCATAATCATTTCTGTCAATTTTCCCTAGTTCTCATAATTATATTATAGTTGTTGGAAGTTTTCATATTTTTCTTGTTCATTTGCTATTTTACGCATTTTATGTCATTTTCTAGCATTTTAATTAGCTTTTAATCCAAATAATTCATAAAAGTTTATAAAATACAATTTCAATTTTCTTAGGTTTAGAATATTCAAAAATCATAAAAGTATTTTTACATATTTTCTTATATTAAATAGTATTTTCTAGCATTTTAATTAGATTTAAATAGTTTAAAATTCATAATAAATTCATAAAAGTCAAAAAATGTGATTCCAGTTCGAAAATTCTTTTAGTTAAATTTGATTTTGAAAAGTAGTTTTGTAATTTTCTTGCATATTTTCCTAATTTTAGCATTTTAGCTCTATTTTAAATGTCTTAAATTAGTTTTAAATCATAATAAATCAAGAAAAATCATAAAAATTAGTTTTAATTCATAAATAATTTTCAAATATCATTCTTAACTGTAGAAAAATAGAAGTTCATTTTTACGAGTTTAAATTAGCATAGTTGCATTTAATTAGCATTTCTTTAATTACGTTTTATGCGTTTTTAGTTTAAATTTTCGTAATTAGTTGTTTTCCCTTATTTAAATCATAGATTTAGTTGTTATAATTTCTTTCCTTTATATTTCCTTGCCTTGTAGATTAGAAAACCCAAAATTCCTTATTTCTCATTCGAATCCCGAATCGCGACGTGAGTTGTTTACTCCACTCATCCCTCGTTGGGAGAACGACCCGGGAAATACATACCTTTGTATTTCTTCGGAAAATATCTATGCACTGAAAACGACAAATCAGAACCAAAGATGAAATAAGATGCAACAAGCTAAAAGCTACTTAAATGAAGCTAAAAGCACAAAGGACTACAATCGATAAGCTATTAATAAGCTAATAAGCACTAATCTAAACCAACTAACCAAAGCAGACTGCGACCATTTCTAAAAGCAATTTGAGCTTATAAAATAAGCTAAAAGCTCAAAACAAAG
This sequence comes from Chrysanthemum lavandulifolium, assembly GCA_022545495.1. Taxonomy (NCBI): domain Eukaryota; kingdom Viridiplantae; phylum Streptophyta; class Magnoliopsida; order Asterales; family Asteraceae; genus Chrysanthemum; species Chrysanthemum lavandulifolium. Next base: position 223,720,918 of record CM040243.1, on the reverse strand, counting down.
GCGAGGTAGTGAAAATAGTTGGTGAGCTTTCTAAAAATCCAAAGTACACAAGGTAAGACCACTATTAAGCTCAGTGAGCTTATGAAAATGGCTTGATTACACTGATTAGTTATGTGTACACAGAAATGGGACAAGTTAAAAGCTTGTTGCAGCCCTACCAAATAAGCTGCAAAATGGAAAATAAGCACTGGATCTATAAAATGGCTAGATTGGCTTTCCAAAAAGCCAAGGTTCATAAGCTGAGGTTCACTAATAAGCTCTTGATGAGCTAGTGAAAAAGGGTCACTCAACTGTGCACAGGGCACTATTTCAGATAAGGACTCAAAAGAAGCTAAAAATAAGTCGTTAAATAAGCTAACTAGAAAATATAAAAATCATGATTAAGATGAGCAACTAAAGTTTATAATCCTAAAAGATTAAAACATGAAACTCAAAGTTAAACCCTATAGAAATTAATCTATTTTATTCAAAAACTGCTAAAATGAAATTTTTGACTTTTTATATAACACTAATAGTTGACTTATATGAACTTTAAATCAATACTACTTACTGATTATGATATATTAAGCTATAATAAGATGTAATTAAGCTAGATTAACAAGTTTTAAGCTACTGTGGTGATTTTTACTCTTTAAATCCTAACAGTTATCAAATTAAGTGAAATTAAAAGTGATTTTGACTTTTACACTAACAAGGACTGGTTTTATGGTTGAAATGAGTTATTTAGACCAAGTGTGACAAACAACAAACAAGATCACTGTCTTAAACACCCTTTAACACAATTAACAAATCAAAACCAAACACCCTTTACTTAAGCTGTTTTGAAGCTTTTAACACTAAACGACTTTTCAAACCAAGGAAGCCATAGATTAACTTGTACTAACTATGTTTAGACAGATTAAACTAAAATTAACAAGAATTAACCACTTATACTAAGAAATGTAATTTTAAAGAAATTGCTTACAAATTTAATCCAAGCACAAGCCGAGAACCAAAAGGCGATAACACAACCTATAGCTTCCCGAAGCTCTAAACCAAGGCAATCCACAATTCACCTTGTTCCACTTTTCTCTTCTTCATTCTTGATTTTTATTTTCACTAATTTTTTGGTATTTTGGTAATTTTTCTTTTTATACTAAAGCGAGTTTTAAAGGTTTCTAATAGCTTAAACAAGCTATCTAGGAGCTTATATTAGCTTATTGGTCCAAGACAACAACTAAAACAACATTCGAACTTATTGAGATTTTTAACAAGGACATTTGCATAAACTTGAAATGGAACTTATCATTGAAATTACTTATTGAAAAGATTTACAATAATCGAACTTGAGAAAAGCAAGACTTGAAAGCTAAGAAATACCTTTGGAAAGCTTAAGTTAATTAAAACGACTAAAGAAATTTAAAATTATACTAGATACTCTTCACACTACTTCCTCTCTTGTTTATAATGATCTTTTTAAGTCCCTTGTCGACCTCTGAGACTTTCCCACTTCACTTGAACCATTGGATCTTCATAATTCATCATATACGTCCATGTGGAATTTTGGCGCCAAAATTCCTTTGAGCAGGTTTCTTCAATTAAGGATTCTTGGACTTTGTGGAGGTGTTAGGGAGTGGGTAAACAGGTGTTAAGGTGAGGTGTAAAGGTGGAATTGAGAAACCATGGTGGTTTGAGAGGTGTCTGGTTTTGGGCGGGCAAATGTGAGAGAGATGTACAGTATCTCTGGTATTTGACTTTTTGACCGCGTTTTTAATAATAAGAGAGGGGTTCATAATGGGGGGGTCACAGGTTTATTTGGCAGGGGTTCAAAGGGTTTGGCTGGGCTCAATAATAAAAAGGGTCCATTTGGTTTGTAGTTTATCACAAGGACCAATTTTGTAATTCGATTTTGAGGGGTGAATCGCCAATATTCCAAAGTTATTCAAGGACCAATTATGCCATATATGAATAGTACAAGGACCATATTTGATTATTTTCCATTTTAAATATCCAAGGACTATTTTGACATTTTTCAAAATTGAGGACCAAAGTTGTCATTTTGCAATTTTAAACTTTGAAGGGTTTGTTTTGACAAATTTTGAATCCCATGGACCTTAAATGATATTTTACTTTATTTTGATTTACGAGGACTAAATTTGACAACTTTTGAAACTTGGGGACTAAAGCGCCAATTATGCAAACTTGATACGTTTTCATCGATTTTGATATTTTGCATTTGAAACACATAAAAACTTATTTGTGATATTTTATCATTTTGATGCATTTACGAGTGTTTTCGGATATTTTGCGAGTTTAAATAGTACAAAATGATGAGTATTTAGACACTCATCAATCCCCACACTAAGATATTGCTAGTCCCTAGCAATCTTTTGAGAAAACTTAATGGATTTCATCTCTTTACCAAAAGCCATTACTCGGAGTAGCCAAATGTTTTAGTTCAAGTAAGAACCTTGGTACAATGATAACAAATGATTTTGAGCAAATCACCACCAGAACGGTTTGATTTGTCTTTACCGTAAGTCGTTTGCTACGGACTAGCCAACTCTTAGATAAAATATCTTTGGTGAGTCGATTACCAATTATGGCTTTCAACCGCCTTTACCACAAGCCATAAACTTGCGGGCTAGCCAACTTTTCACTAATTAAAGATATGGTGAGTGAACACCATACAATTTTGGGCAAATTGCAAGCCATAAGCGGATTTGAGATATCTTTACCAAGAGCCGTTTGCTCTGGATTAGCCAATCCTTATGTGGGTTAGACATGGCGGATGATTACCATTCTTGAGTAAGTGCAAAACACTTACTCCAAAAAAAATTGGCCAAAAATGGGGAATTAGGTGGTATAATTACATGATAAAATTCGTGAGAATTCCCCCATACTAGAAATGAATATTGCCCTCAATATTCAAAGTACCCGTGGTTATGTCGAAACATAGAACGAAATGGAAATACTACGGCCATTATTTTATTTTTGATATATACACATTTTTTTTATAGAAAACTTATATACAATAGCGGGCAACCCCCACACTAGTGGTGGTACTCACGGTGAAAACCCATGTTGTCGCTAATGTTTTTGATTACTGAGTCACTAGCTTGACTCGATCCCGCATTCATTGGTTCATGGGAAAGTTTGTAGATCCGGGACAACTATGGGTGGAATGTCCTCTCCAAAATAGTGTTTCAATCGATGACCATTCACTTTAAAATTTGGACCATCGGGTTGAGATAACTCAATAGTTTCATAAGGAAATACTTTAGTGATGGTGAATGGTCCGGACCGGTAGGATTTTAGTTTTCTGAGAAAATCTTCAATCTTGAATTGAAAAGAAGGACTCGATCACCAACGTTGAAAACGCGGTTCTTGATTTTGAGTCATGAATCTTCTTTGTCTTTGTTTGTAGATCAAAGAGTTCTCGTATGCTTGATCACGGAGTTCATTTAGTTCATTCATTTGAACTTTTGTGATCACCGGTTTGTCTGAATATCGAAGTTGGCATGTTTCAAGGCCCGGTATGCTTTGTGCTCTAGCTCAATCGGCAGATGACATGCCTTTCGTACACTAGCTTGTATGGAGTACACTCGATGGGTGTTTTATAAGTGTACGGAAGGCCCAGTCGTCATCTAGTTTATCCGACCGGGATGCACGATTTTGCCTCTTGTCCTCTCAAGAATTCTTTTTATACCACGGTTGGAAACTTCAACTTGACCACTTGTTTGGGGTGGTATGCGAGAGAGACGGTGGGTTACACCATACTTTGCATGACTCGATCAAATTGGTCATTGCAGAAATCGTACCACGATCGCGATTATAGCTCGCGGAGTTCCAAACCTAGCAAAAGAGATTTTAAGAATTTCACAACTACTCGGGCATCATTGGTAGGTAAAGCTTTTGCTTCAACCCATTTTGACAAATAGTCAACGACCACAAGTATGTATTTGTTTCCTCGAGATGATGGAAATGGCCCATAAAGTCAATGCCCGGATGTCAAAATCTCACACACTTGAATGGCGTTTTGCGGCATTTCATTTCTTTCGAGATATTTCCGTGGCGTTGACAAGCGTCACGTGTTTTAACAAATTCGTGGGCATCCTTGTAAATAGTGGGCCAATAAAACCCAGAATCAAACACCTTTTTGGCGGTGTAATTTGGACTATGATGGCCCCGGTGGGTCCGGCATGGCAAGCTTTGAGAATGTCCATAGCTTCACGTCCATAAACACACCGTCGGATGACTTGATCCGCATGATTTTGAATAAGTAGGGTCGTCCCAAGTAATGTTTACATCCTTGAAGAATTTGTTCTTACGTTGGGTCGACATTCCTTTCACTATGAAGTTACCCGCATGGTAATTTGCGAAGTCGACAAACCATGGGGTAGTAGAATTCCACGAAAAGAAACCGCATTGAGTGTCTCGAGAGGAAATGTTTCATTTATTTCCTTTTCTCGAAAACATCTTGGTGTGGGTTTTCTAAGCGGGATAGATGATCGTGACGGGTTCTCGGCTCCTTTTTATCACGTATAATGATATCAAATTCTTGCAGGAGGAGAACCCAACGGAGTAATCTCGACTTTGCATCTTGTTTTGCAAAGAGATATTTGAGAGCCGAGTGATCCGTATACACCACGCATTTGGTCAAGATTAAGTATGGCGAAACTTCTCAAAGCATACACCACGGCTAGTAGCTCTTTTACGTGGTGGTGTAATGAGTTTAAGCTTCATCATAGTCTTACTTGCGTAGTGGATAGGTGAAAATGTTTGGATCTCGTTGCCCGGATCGCACCGATAGCAAAATCACTTGCATCGCACATGAGCTCAAAAGGCAAGTCCCATCGGGAGCAACGAGAATGGGTGCTTCGTAAGCTTTTCTTTAATGTTTCAAAAGCTTCGATGAACTCGGTGAGAAGATAAAGGAGATGGGTCATAGGTAGGCGATTTTAGAAAATTCTTGTATGAATCATGATAAAACCGGCATGACCTAAAAACTCCTAATACCTTTGACGGTAGTAGGATGAGGCGGTTTAGCAATAACATCGACTTTTCTCTATCAACCTCAATCCGTTTTGGAAATCTTATGGCCAAGGACTATGCCTTCTTTGACCATAAGTGGCTCTTCTCCCAATTTAGACAAAGATTGGTGTCTTCACACCGTTTAGCATTTTTCTAAATGGAGAGACATGTTTGAAATGAGTCCCCAATGACCGAGAAGTCATCCATAAACACCTCCATTGTTTCCCGATCATGTCGTGGAATATGGCCATCATACATCGTTGGAAGCGTGCCGGGAGCATTACATAGGCCAAAAGGCATACGTCCGTAGGCAAAAGTTCCGTATGGGCGGTGAATGTGGTCTTCTCTTGATCCCGTGGATCAATGGGAATCGAAAATAACCGGAGAAACCATCAAGGAAACAATAGTATTCGTTCCTGCTAATCTCTCAAGCATTTGGTCCATGAAGGGTGAGGAAAATGGTCTTTTCGGTGGCGTCATTCAACTTGCGATAGTCAATACACACACGCCATCCGTTACCAACCGAGTTGGAATTAACTCGCTTTCTTCATTGTGACAACAGATTATGCCACCCTTTTAGGAACACGGTGAATTGGGCTAACCCAAGGACTATCTCGAGATCGGGTAAATTAATCCGCATCAAGAAGTTTGATAACCTCTGTTTGATAACATCATGGATTTTGGATTTACTCTTCTCGATGTTGAATCTTGGTTTGAAGTCATCCTCCATCAAGATTTTGTGAGTACAAAACTCGGTGGTTGATACCCTTAATGTCGGAGAGTTTCCAAGCAATTGCTTGCTTGTGTGACTTCAAGACCTTTATGAGCGATCTTTTCATCTTTACTCAAATATCGAGCAATAATGATGGTAATTTATCATCACCTTCAAGAAATGCATACTCGAGATGAGGTGGTAAGTCCTAAGTTCTACCTCGGAAATTCTTGATTTTCTCAACTCGACTTGACTTCCTTGTTATAAAGCTTGACGTGAGGGAGTGATGATGGATTGATAAGGTTTTAAAGGTACCATTTGAGGGGTCATTTAAGTCCTTATTTGATCACTTTTGTATCCGTTATTGCTTAATATCGTTCCTTTTCACTTTTTAGGTCTCGTGAAGGCAAAATCTTTGGAATGGCACTTATTTGGACGAAAAGGCGAATATATGAAGAAAATGGCCAAAGTCAAAATCGAGACACTCACGATTCTTTGAAACTTAAAGGCGGCGTCGGTGCTAATGGCGACGCCGTCCCAAGATTGTTAATGACGATACAGGACTCAAAACTCGTATTTTCAAGTGACGACGTCTAGTTGAGAAAGAGTAGGTCGTCGCTACTCGTATCGGCCTAGATGCAATCCACGACGACGCCGGTCGAAGAGGACGGCGTCACGGACATAAGGTGACGCCGTCGCAAGGTTAACGTGGCCAAGACGAAACCCTAATGACGGCGACACGACGGCGTCACTAAACATAAGGTGACGCGTCGCAATTGTAATCTTATATATAGAATCCGAATTTTTAGGTCTTTTGAGTGGAGAGTCTTTGGAGTAAAACCTAAACCGAACCTAAGGTGTCTTGTACGAGTATTTTAGGGTTTTAAACCCTATCTTACATCAAGATAAGTCTTTACTTCATTAATTCAATTATGTCTTTGATTATTTGTGTGTATGCTTGCATGTTCTCCATGTCCAGCTAATTTATTTGTGTGTTTGCTTAGTAAGTATGAAACTTAATTATTGAATATTGATTGGTTGTTTCTTATCTTAGTTGATTAATGATCTAGTAATGCGATAGGTCATTCGTTGTGTACTTAATGCTTGATTCATCTTTGTGAACCTTAGAATATAATTACACGAGTAGTTGTAGGCTAAACCATTCAAGAGCGCCTTAGAGTAGGAGTTTATAATCTCTAGTGGGTTTGTAGACAAGACCCTTTGGTAAGTTCAAAGAGTTGGGAGAAGCATACCCTACAACTTTAGACACACAACGCAACTAGGAATAAGACGTGACACTCAACCATCAATAGGAGATAATTAAGAGTAATACAACCTAAGTAAACACATCTTTAAAGTATCATACGAGCACACATTAATTAGACATAGACTCCCACAACCTTAGTTTAGATAATTAGATATTAGTAGAGTAATCGGTAGAAATACCAACCCCAAATCCAATACCGAGATTAGTACCTTTCCATTTCATAAAATATAAAAAGATAAAAATAATCTTCCTCAACCTTAACCTTAGCGTAGTAACTCCTTACTAGCATTCCTATTCCCCAGAGAACGATATCAATACCCGTGGCTTACCCTAATTACTACACTACAACGATTAGGTTCATTGCCTAGGTGTTATAAAACTTGCTCGAAGAAAGGAAGTTTCCTTGACCCCGAACGACGCGTGTGGCGTTATCAAGTTTTTGGCGCGTTCGGGAATAGAATAGCTAGTTAGTAGTCCACCTCGTTTAGGTTCTTTGCTTGATTCCTATCAAGTAAATTTTTCTCATTTTAGCTTTCTCTTAGTCTATTCCCTTCTTCGTGACCTGGCTCGTAAAACCATCATTAACCATGATCCGTATTTTCCATCGAAGATTCTTTACTCTACCCGTTCCCAATCCGAGATTGAGAACGCAATCCCATAAAACCCTTCACCCACTCACCATTTTGGTAATCACCTAGAGCATAATGAGATAAATTGGCAACAACAAAGTCCTTTCTATTACTCGATTCGATGAGGAATTTGATTATGGTGAAGCACTTGATAGCGGGAGGTCATTAAAGTTAGTTCGAAATTGAGGAAGACCCTCCCAATGTTTTGACCCTAGGTGTAGGATTGAGAAAGATGGCCCTTTAACATGCAATTCCCGCAAAATAGGACTAGAAGGGTTCGATGCTTATTTAAATTCATTCTTACCTTTAAACTTAATCTCAAGGGACCTATACAACAAAATCAAGGTCAATGAGTTAACTTATCAAGGAACAATGTTGTTGAAGCGGTCATTTATTTGCACGTGTTTGTCGGAAGTTTTGCTTATTTGGTAGAGTTCATGGTCTTAGAAGACTTAGGAGAATTTATAGATAAGGACCTCACTCAAGTAATTTTGGAAAACCTTTCAAAAAATTGACTAGGTTGAATGAACGGATGGTTGATTGTCTAATTACATTCTCTCATGAAGTTGAAGATTTCATCTACCAAATGCCACGCTCATCCTAGGTTTAAACATAAGGACATCGAGGTTTGTAATAGAATGACCCTATTCCATTGCTTAGTGAAAGGGATAAGCAGAGTGGGCTTAGGTACCGTATGAGAAAACTAAGCGGTATTACAAAAATGCCTTAAATTAGGAGATGATTACAAAAAGAATGAAAGAGCGTTGGAATGGCTTAAGTATGAGCACGAGAGGATAGGTGAAGAAACGTAGGAGCACGACTACGAGTCTAGCTACAAGACTCTTAAATAAAGAAAAGCGCTTCGTGGGAGGCAACCCATGCTTAATTGTTTGCTTGTTAGTGTCATATATCTTTTATTAATTGTTTATCCTCATGTTTAAATTTGTAAAATGCTTTATTTTGTCTTTAACCTCGTCTTAATTACATATAAAGGTATTTTACATAAGGGATAAGTGTAGGAGGATTACACACGTTTTCAAAAGAAACGTAAACATGAGAATTTCAATTAATTAAAAGATATATATGTTTGTTTGTTCGAGTCAAATGCTTGTATCGAGTCATAATGGATGTTTTGCGTAAATTTTTCCATTCTAAAGATATAAATTTTCCGTAATTTTTTCCGAAAATCGCAGACCGCTTTTTGTCGGGATAACCGACGGCGTCAGATTGCAACTGACGCGCTGTGAAGGAGTAAAACATCGATTACTTTTCTCGCTTTCGAGCTACTTATAAATTTTGGAATTTTCCGGTCTTAATTTTTAGAAATTACAGTAAACATCCATTCCACAAGCATTATATCCTAGTTTAAATCGAGTCTTATATATATTATTACCCACGATTTTACGTGAAGGTTTCGTTTGTTTTCTTCAAGTGTGTAGGTTTAGTTTGTCAAGAAGAAATTACATAAGATTGGAAAGAGCTTTTCACGCAATAATTCTTCTTGAAAAGGGTTTAACCACCACTTTACGGATCCTACCGAGCTAATCGGGGAGTATTAGTTTCTTTCGCTTTTAATTACCTTCTTTATCATAACTTTGATACTTTCGGGAACATTGGGGACAATGTTCGGTTTAAATGTAGGGAGGAAAATAAAACGGAACTTTGAAACTATGCTTATCCTTGACTATTTGCTTTGTCCAATTGTGATTGTGTAATAAACCATGAGAAAATGTCGGTTAGGGTAATTTTGGCACCAAATTTAAAAATTTTATGACATATAGGAGTAGGCCATTAGTCTTAACAAAAGCGTCTCACGGATAGGAAGTTATATGACTAGCACAAAACCCTTTACCACCCAAATTCCACCAAAATGTGAGGATCGCCCTTTAGATTAGTAGGAATTAAAGCATTCATCTTTAATGCTTAGAGTGTGAACCGGTAGTATATTAGATTCTAGAACTTGTTTTGTGATGCATTCGAGATCGCAAGTGAGACTACACTTGTGTAGTTAGGAATAACTAAATGATAAGAGGCATTAGGATAACCCTTGTTTGATACCGTAATATAATTACTTCTTCCACTCGGTTGAGTAACTCCCCACACCCTTTGCGTTGTACTCATCTTTAGTACACGATACCCTAGTTAACCCCTCGAGCCTATCCTTTTCGCGGTTCTCGTGATGTTTCGGTTTTTCGAATATCAATGAAGAGCATTGTTTACACCCCACCCCAAATATACACCCAAATCGCCTTAGCCTACCCCTTATGCACTCACTTTTAGTGCAAATATTTGTTATCACCCTAAACCCTTAGTTCAATTATCTAGTTGCTTGCATAAGTTGCTAAGTCGAGTCATATCCTTTGTATACGTTTTGGGATGATTGGGATTCATGGAAAAGTTAAAGTTTATGAAATGACGGAAGGGAACGTTAAATTCAAATTCCTTTGTTTGCATAATAATGTACCCCAAGTGTTTTGATCTTTTCAATTCGGGTCAAATTAGTGTTAGAATAATAAAAACTCAAGTGTAGGGATATGCTTATAAATCCCTAGTATTTTGATGTTATCTTAGAGGATGGTAGAGTAAAAGTGTATGAAAAAAAAAAATCGAAAAAAAAAAAAAAAAAAAAAAAAAAAAAACATACGGGCTACCATCCTACATCTATGTTTAAATTTATGTTTGTTTATTTCAGTTACCTAGAGTTTTAGAGTGTCAAGTCTTGGCTTAGCAACGCCATTCTTCGTATGCATTTAACATAGAGATTTTTGACTTTCCACCACTACATTGCCTATCCCACCAAGCCCTTTATTTCCCTACCGTAAGCCTAACATTACAACCCTTTAAAAGACCTCTTTGATAGTCTTTCCTAGGTGCTTATATGTGTTTTGGACCGTTTTGAATTAATGCTTCATGACCCCTAACTTATAAATTAATTGGCTAAAAGCACATTTGCTTGAGGACAAGCAAATAACAAGTGTAGGGATATTTGATAAGGTTTTAAAAGGTACCATTTTGAGGGGTCGTTTAAGTCCTTATTTGATCACTTTTGTATCCGTTATTGCTTAATATCGTTCCTTTTCACTTTTAGGTCTCGTGAAGGCAAAATGTGGAATGGCACTTATTTGGACGAAAAGGCGCAAATATATGAAGAAAATGGCCAAAGTCAAAATCGAGACACTCACAGATTCTTTGAAACTTAAAGGCGACGGCGTCGGTGCTAATGGCGACGCCGTCCCAAGATTGTTGTGACGATACAGACTCAAAACTCGTATTTTCAAGTGACGACGTCTAGTTGAGAAAGAGTAGGCCGTCGCTACTCGAGACGGCCTAGATGCAATCCGCACGACGCCGGTCAAGAGGACGGCGCCACGGACATAAGGTGACGCCGTCGCAAGGTTAACGTGGCCAAGACGAAACCCTAATGACGGCGACACGACGGCGCCACTAAACATAAGGTGGACGTCGCAATTGTAATCTTATATATAGAATCCGAATTTTTCGTCTTTTGAGTGGAGAGTCTTTGGAGTAAAACCTAAAACCGAACCTAAGGTGTCTTGTACAAGATTTTAGGGTTTTAAACCCTATCTTACATCAAGATAAGTCTTTACTTCATTAATTCAATTATGTCTTTGATTATTTGTGTATGCTTGCATGTTCTCCATGTCAAGCTAATTTATTTGTGTGTTTGCTTAGTAAGTATGAAACTTAATTATTGAATATTGATTGGTTGTTTCTTATCTTAGTTGATTAATGATCTAGTAATGCGATAGGTCATTCGTTGTGTACTTAATGCTTGATTCATCTTTGTGAACCTTAGAATATAATTACCGAGTAGTTGTAGGCTAAACCATCCAAAAGCGCCTTAGAGTAGGAGTTTATAATCCCTAGTGGGTTTGTAGACAAGACCCTTTGGTAAGTTCAAAGAGTTGGGAGAAACGATACCCTACAACTTTAGACACACAACGCAACTAGGAATAAGACGTGACACTCAACCATCAATAGGAGATAATTAAGGAGTAATACAACCTAAGTAAACACATCTTTAAAGTATCATACGAGCACACATTAATTAGACATAGACTCCCACAACCTTAGTTTAGATAATTAGATATTAGTAGAGTAATCGGTAGAAATACCAACCCCCAAATCCAATACCGAGATTCGTACCTTTCCATTTCATAAAATATAAAAGATAAAAATAATCTTCCTCAACCTTAACCTTAGCGTAGTAACTCCTTACTAGCATTCCTATTCCCCAGAGAACGATATCAATACCCGTGGCTTACCCTAATTACTACACTACAACGATTAGGTTCATCGCCTAGGGTGTTATAAAACTTGCTCGAAGAAAAGAAGTTTCCTTGACCCGAACGGCGTGTAGCGTTATCATGGATCATCATTAAGCAACTTCTCAATGAGAAGTATGTCCCCCGATGTCAATTGGAGCGTGATCAATTTCCCATGGAACCGAATCACTAGACAAGTATGCTTCAATCTCTTCCAAGATGAAGTCACTTTCCTCAAACGGATGAGAGAAGGAGTAGAATTGGCAATGATGGGTTGAGATGAATGAGTGAGATTATCACTCAAGAATTATGATCATAACCAAGAACTTTGAGAGTACTCTTCGAAGCAACATCAATGATATCTATTCGGTTAACCGACTCGTAATCATAGTTTGCGGAGTACCTCAAGTTTAATCAAGGTTAAAGGTGGTGACTTCATTACCAATACGTAATGTGATTTCTTGCTCAAATACATCAATGAGAGCACGCCCGTTCTCGTGAATCCTCGTCCAACAATGAGAGGAACCCGATGATCGCATCAAGTCAACAACCACAAAGTCGGTGGAAAATGGAACTTTCCTACTTTCACAATACGTCCTCGGCAATGCCAAGTGGACGGGATATTGTACGATCCGCAAGCTCGAGAGTCATGCATGTAGGAGTAAGGTCCGGAAGAGAAAGTTTCTTCCATCTTGAATAAGGCATCGATTGATGCTTGCACCAAGATCGGCTAAGGCAAAGCATTCAACCATTCCCGGAAAAGAACAAGGTAAGAGAAATTTTCCAGATCCCCAAGCTTCGGGAAGCTTCTTCAAGATAACCTTGGCGGTTCTCGCTCGAAGGAGTTTTGCCATTTCAAACAGCTTTTTCCTTGTTGCTTAACATGTGTTTGAGAGTTGATGCAAACTTGGGCATCGAGATGATAGCATCCATAAGCTTATGTCAAAATGTAGTTCTTGGAAAATTTGAAAAAATTTCCATTCGATGATGGTAGCTTTTTCGGAGCTTTGCTCATTCAAACGTGATGGGTAAGGAATAGAAGATTTGGATTGGGGTTTTCAACGGAGCTACCGGAGGTTCAAAACAACTCTGGATTGGATTTGGGTTTCGGGACAACTTGAGGATGGACATCGTTGGTACCTCCGTTATTAGTAGGAAGTTCCTTGTCCTTTGTTGCCTCGGGTTCACTTTCCACTACCTTCGGAGAGAAGAAGAAGAGGTAGTAGGAATAGCGGGTCCATCGTATGAAACACCACTTCGGTTGTGATCGCCTTTGCATCGCCCCTCGGGTTAGCGATCGTGTTGCTCGGAAGTTTTCCCGAGCCCGAGGGTTGATCATTTAAAGACTTCTTTAGATCGTGATCCGGTCGACCAACAACCTATTCATTTCATCTTGGGATTTTATGAATTGCTTCAATAACTCATTAGATGATGGTACTTGGAGGAGTGGAGGGAAATTTTGAGGTCGTATGTTTTGATTATGACCTTGTTGTTGAAAATTCCTTGGTTAGGATTTACGTTTCCACAAATTGATTCCCTCGATTGAAATTGTTTTGATTAAGGTTTCCTTGATGTTGGAAACCTTGATTTGGTCCGGATAGAAATTACCTTGGTTTTGATAACCTTGGTTCATTCTAGGTTGGTTCGATTCGGTTTTGTATGTTAGGATTTCGGTTAAAACCGGGTGGTCCTTGATAAGTGTTAGCACGGTAGTTTGGTTCATTTTGAGGACGGTATTGATTACCTCCACGATGTGAAGTACCGCTATAGCATTGGCTTCAAATGGACTACCATCGGTGGCGTGACAATTGTAGTATGCATGAGGGCCACCACAAGTAACACAGAGCTCGACTTTCTTCACTTCACCATGTGATGGTGTGCGTGAAAGTGACTTTCTTTGGTTAGCAAGAACCAAAGCTCGAACAATATCCGTGAGTTTTTCAATCTTAGCATCGGTGCTAGATGTACTCACGGAAGATGAAATAGAAGGTCCAAGATTAGGATCGAGGGCGATATGTCTTTGTTCGGAAAGGCGGACACTGGACTTGTTTTCAATGATTTGCAAGGCTTCTTTTGTGGTCTTGCTCAGAAATTACCTCCATGGAGGCATTTAAAGAGTCTTGGTTAGTTTGGTTCAAACCATTGTAGAAAGTATCCATTTGCATTAACTCGGTAAAACCATGATGCGGACACTTTCTGAGCAACTCTTTGTAACGATCCCATGCCTCACCGAATGATTCATCAAATCTTTGAGAGAATTTCATTATCTCATTCTTAAGACTTGTAGTTCGGGATGGAGGATAGAATTCGTTAACGAACTTGGTGACTAAATCCTCCCATGTCTCAATGGAACGAGGGGTTGTTTCTCAAGCCAATTCCGGCTTGTCCTCTAAAGAGAATGGGAAATGAAGCTTAATTGCTTCATGTGGGACATTCTTGTATTTGATGGTCGATGCAATCTTGTTGAACCATTGAATATGTGCATGAGATCATCCGCTCAAAACCATAAAATTGGCTTTGGGTCACAAGATTAAGCAACCCGGTTTTGAGCTCGAAGGTATCACCACGATGGTCGGGACAATAATGGCATCTCCGTAACCCTCGATGGGTGCTTGGAGAAGCTCATTCATCGGTTTGTCTTATGCCATTACGATGGGGGTGGTGGTGCTAGACGTTCTCATCACGGTGAAGGAGCGAAAGTCCTCTACGCCTATGAGGAATACTTACAAGTTCGAAAGTGGACTTGTAGAGTGGAAGAACGAGCGCATGCACTAAGTATAAAAATTTTCAAAACAAATGCGAGGCAAAACGACAAGTGAACTTAACCAATAATCACAAATGAAATGGCTTCTTTGAAAAAGGTATACCAAATCACAAGGACACAAAGGCAAGTTTTGATCTTTAAGATTGGGAACTTATTAATGTTCACACCCCGGTTGGTAGGTGTAACGCATTGGTTTGCGGTGGTTGATTTTATGTATTTATTAAGTACCACCGAAAAGACGTAGGTATGGATTTGTGCTAAGGGTTTAAAAACTTTTGGACAATATTTTTGGTATCGTCTCGCTTAACCAAATCGTATTCTTTAAGAATCACCTTAAAGAAAATACAAGATAGAAAACGTTACGATTGTTTTGTTGTTTTATATTTTTGGTGTTGTTAACACTTAGGAAAAGTGTTAATGAACTTTTGATTTTGATAACTTTACAAAAAAGCATTTACAAAAGGTGGTATATGTGCAAGTATGGGTGCGAAAATGTTTAAAACACGCTTACTGACCTCCCGGCGAATGGCGCCAAAATTTGATTGGATCCCAACCGTCAAGTTTATCACACAAGTCAACCACTTGTGAATGGTCAACCGTAATAAAATTCGAGCAGTCTAAAACCAATGCAATTTCCTTGGAATATAGTGGATTCCGGGTCGTTAAGTCCCACGGAGGATTAATGGTGCTTAAAATGTTCGGATGTCGAATAATCACTAAGGATAATGATCGAAGGATTTTGATTGATAACTACACTATCGATTGATTGGAATTGTATTTGAATACGTAACTATAAAGCACAACAATCGATTAAACAAACGAATACGTATGTTTACTAAATTCTACGTAAACGTACAAAATAAAATGTGAGTTTTAAGAAATAAAAGACCTACAAATATGAAAATGATATTTTTATAATCCTAATAATAAAAGAAAATTATTAGAAAAAGAAAATTATTTTTTATGACTATTTATCTAATTATTATTAATTAAAAACTATTTTTAACTATTTAATAATACTCTAAAATATAAGAAAATGTGAAATAAAACTAGAAAAATGAAATTATGATTTAGAAAAATCTAAAATATTATAAAACTTATTTTAAAACGAAAATATATTTATTACACTTTTTATCTATTTATTATTAATTAATTACTATTTATTAATTATTTAAAATGCACTTAAATACAAGAAAATATAAAATTAACCTGGAAAATGAAATTTTAACTTAGAAAATCTAAAATATTATAAAATTAATTTTAAAGCGAAAAGATATTTTTATGCTTTTTATTTATTTATTATTAATTATTTAATACTTTTAACTATTTTAAATTCTAATAAACACTAAACAAGCTAAGAAAATTATGAAATTTTTATAAAATTATCCTATGGTGACAAAAGCTAAGAAAATTATAAAAGCGAAAGTGCTTAATAATGTGAAATGAAAATTTTAAAAGCTAATTTCTATTAAATAAATGCTATCACTATTTTTAAAATGATGTTTTGTGTTTTTTCTTTTTAAACCTATTCTACTACTGATATTAAGTAATTTTAATGAAAACAAAATTTTACAACTTAAAAATAAGCAAGATACAAGCTTATTGGCTCAACAGTTAGCTTATGAGCTTATTTTGATGTTTTAAGCTCAAACAAGCTTACAAGTTGGAACCAAAGATGAAATAAGATGCAACAAGCTAAAAGCTACTTAAATGAAGCTAAAAAGCACAAAGGACTACACTGATAAGCTATTAATAAGCTAATAAGCACTAATCCTAAACCAACTAACCAAACAGGCCTGCAGCCATTTCTAAAAGCAATTTGAGCTTATAAAATAAGCTAAAAAGCTCAAAACAAAGACTGAGGTAGTGAAAATGATTGGTGAGCTTTCTAAAAATCCAAAGTACACAAGGTAAGACCCACTATTAAGCTCGTGTGAGCTTATGAAAATGTCTTGATTTAATCGATTAGTTATGTGTACACGAAATGGGACAAGTTAAAAGCTTGTTGCACCTCTACCAAATAAGTCGCAAAATGGAAAATAAGCTTCGGATCTATAAAATGGCTAGATTGGCTTTCCAAAAGCCAAGGTTCATAAGTCGAGGTTCACTAATAAGCTCTTGATGAGCTTGTGAAAAGGGTCACTCAACCGTGCATGTGGCACTATTTCGATAAGGACTCAAAGAAGCTAAAAATAAGTCATTAAATAAGCTAACTAGAAAATATAAAAAATACTGTGATTAAGATGAGCAACTAAAGTTTATAATCCTAAAAGATTAAAACATGAAACTCAAAGTTAAACCCTATAGAAATTAATCTATTTTATTCAAAAACTGCTAAAATGAAAATTTTGACTTTTTATATAACACTAATAGTTGACTTATATGAACTTTAAATCAATACTACTTACTGATTATGATATATTAAGCTATAATATGATGTAATTAAGCTAGATTAACAAGTTTTAAGCTACTGTGGTGATTTTTACTCTTTAAATCCTAACAGTTATCAAATTAAGTGAAATTAAAAGTGATTTTGACTTTTACACTAACAAGGACTGGTTTTTATGGTTGAAATGAGTTATTTAGACCAAGTGTGACAAACAACAAACAAGATCACCGTCTTAAACACCCTTTAACACAATTAACAAATCAAAACCAAACACCCTTTACTTAACCTGCTTTGAAGCTTTTAACACTAAAAACGATTTTTCAAACCAAGGAAGCCATAGATTAACTTGTACTAACTATGTTTAGACAGATTAAACTAAAATTAACAAGAATTAACCACTTATACTAAGAAATGTAATTTTAAAGAAATTGCTTACAAATTTAATCCAAGCACAAGACCGAGAACCAAAAGGCGATAACACAACCTATAGCTTCAAGAAGCTCTAAACCAAGGCAATCCACAATTCACCTTGCTCCACTTTTTCTCTTCTTCATTCTTGATTTTTTATTTTCACTAATTTTTTGGTATTTTGGTAATTTTTCTTTTTATACTAAAGCGAGTTTTAAAGGTTTCTAATAGCTTAAACAAGCTATCTAGGAGCTTATATTAGCTTATTCACCCAAGACAACAACTAAAACAACATTCGAACTTATTGAGATTTTTAACAAGGAAATTTGCATAAACTTGAAATGGAACTTATCACTGAAATTACTTATTGAAAAAGATTTACAATACACTGAACTTGAGAAAAACAGTACTTGAAAGCTAAGAAATACACTGGAAAGCTTAAGTTAATTAAAACGACTAAAGAAATTTAAAGTTATACTAGATACTCTTCACACTACTTCCTCTCTTGTTTATAATGATCTTTTAAGTCCCTTGTCGACCTCTCGAGACTTTCCCACTTCACTTGAACCATTGGATCTTCATAATTCATCATATACGTCCATGTGGAATTTTGGCGCCAAAATTCCTTCGAAAGGTGTTTCTTCAATTAAGGATTCTTGGACTTTGTGGAGGTGTTAGGGAGTGGGTAAGCAGTGTTAAGGTGAGGTGTAAGGTGGAATTGAGAAACCATGGTGGTTTGAGAGGTGTCGGTTTTGGGCGGGCAAATGAGAGAGATGTACAAGATCTCCGGTATTTGACTTTTGACCGCTTTTAATAATAAGAGGGGTTCATAATGGGGGGTCACAGTTTATTTGGCGTGGGGTTCAAAGGGTTTGGTGGGCTCAATAATAAAAGGGTCCATTTGGTTTGTAGTTTATCACAAGGACCAATTTTGTAATTTCTGATTTTTGAGGGACTGAATCTGCCAATATTCCAAAGTTATTCCAAGGACCAATTATGCCATATATGAATAGTACAAGGACCATATTTGATTATTTTCCATTTTTAAATATCCAAGGACTATTTTTGACATTTTTCAAAATTGAGGGACCAAAGTTGTCATTTTGCAATTTTTAAACTTTGAAGGGTTTGTTTTGACAACTTTTGAATCCCATGGACCTTAAATGATATTTTACTTTATTTTGATTTACAGTGGACTAAATTTGACAACTTTTGAAACTTGGGGACTAAAGCGCCAATTATGCAAACTTGATACGTTTTCATCGATTTTGATATTTTTGCATTTGAAACACATAAAACACTTATTTGTGATATTTTATCATTTTGATGCATTTGAGTGTTTTCGGATGTTTTTGCGCTTAAATGGTACAAAATGATGAGTATTTAGACACTCATCAACTTCCCGAAAATTTGCTCCAAAAAGAAAGAAGTCCCACGAAAAGAGTGGTGCCTTCGTATAAGCATCCACGAGCAAACTTCAATCCCGAAATCACACTACCGACAAGCATAATTCTAAAATGAAAATGAAAAACAAACCTAACTCACTTTCAGAGGAATCACGGTTGCATTTAACATATGCAACAAGCCTTTTAAACCACTTGGTGTCCCAAGTGGACGAGTGAAGTCTCGTGAGGGTTTACTGAGGAACACACCGACAAAGTTCATTTAAATTACTAATACAATGTTATTGTGTTTAAAATGAAAGAAGTAATGCGAGAGGATAGTTACGTCGTAACTCTTAGAAGGAGTTACGCCAGAATTAGGCAAAACCTAACATCTGTTGCAAGAGTGTAGCTACAGGCGTAACCGAGATGGAATTGCACCGTAATTGGTGATGCATCCGAAATTTCTGCGCAAAGGGTTTGTTACGGCGTAACCATCGAGATTAATTCTTACCGTAACTATAGTCGATCAAGATGTTTGCAAGCAATTCTCTTCGTTTCCGCAAAAATGGTTAAAACACAAAACCCAATGTAAATAGAAATAAAACAAAAGAAGGATAATTCGGGTTGTCTTCCGAAAGAGCACTTTTCTTTATTTACTGAGTATTTAAGTTAGACTCGAGCCTTGGGGCTACCGGTGCTTGTTGGTCATTTCGTGGATATGGCAATCTCACGTTGGATCCAACTTATCGATTCTCATCCCGTTTGTAGTCCATCCCCAGTTCTAAACATCCCGAGTAAAATTCTTGATCTTCGGTAAGGGTGGTCAATACCCTTGACCATATCTTCTTTGCTAATGTCGAGTAGTGGTCGAGCATGGCTTAAGCGCCTTTTGTCCATTTCTTAAAATTTGTAACGATCAGTGGCATTTTAAAAATCGTTTTATCATCCCCAATCTTTAACCATATCGCCCCTTCTTTCTCATTCTTGTCTAGCCCGGATAGTTCTTTAAAGGTTTCCGAAAATTACTCCTAGGTTAGCCCATCTTCTATGAATTCGCTAAAGTCATCCAAAACCATAAAGTCCACTTTAAATGAGTGAGTCCCAACAAAGACATCGATGTTTGTTGCAATTTCTAGGAAATTGTTTCCTCATATTCGAGTTCTTTTTCATAACTGGTTGTAGCATTCCTTAGAAATGATGTTAGCGGGGACTCGTGTCGATGAATGGATGGAAATCAATGAACCCAATTTTGCGAAAATTTTCGAGATAATGAGGGTTTCTATGATGGATTCAAGCTCCCATCTCATAAAACTTTGGTTGGTCGAGGTTGTGAAAGAGTCTTATCAGCGTTGTTCCAAGGAACCATTTCGATGTCGCTAGAGAAATCATCAAGACTAACCCCTAGGTCTTCTTCTTCAAAATTTGCGAACACATCGAAATCCTTTCCCAAGCTATCTCGCCAAGATTTGTAGGATTTTCGAGAGTGATAAGGTTTTAAAATGTATCTTTTGAAGGGTCGTTTAAGCCCTTATTTGATCACTTTGTATCCGTTATTACTTAATATCGTTCCTTTTCACTTTTAGGTATCTTGAAGGCAAAATGATGGAATGACACTTATTCGGAAGAAAAGCGCGAATATCTGAAGAAAATGGCCAAAGTCAAGAATCGAGACACTCAAGTAGCTGGAACCGAAGGGACGGCGTCGGTGTTATCTGCGACGCCGTCGCATCAATTTTAATGACTACCAAGAGCTAAATTGCTTATTTACAAGTGACGGTGTCGGGCTTTTAAAGAGTAGGTCGTCAGAACTCGCACGGCCTAGATTTGATCCGGCGGGTCGAGATCTTGAAGGGGACGGCGTCGCAAGCATAAGGTGACGCCGTCGCAAGACTAACGTGGCCAAGGCGAAACCCAATAACGGCGACCCGGCGTCACAAATCAAAGGTGACGCCGTCGCATATGTAATCTTATATATAGAATCCGAATTTTTAGTTTTCGCAGTGTAGTCTTTTGGAGTAAAACCTAAACCGAACCAAGGCTGTCTTGTACAGTATTTTAGGGTTCCAAACCCTATCTTACAACAAGATAAGTGTTTTACTTCATTAATTTAATTATGTCTTCAATTACTTGTGTGTATGCTTGCATGTTCCCCATGTCCGGCTAATTTACTTGTGTGTTTGCTTAGGGAATATGAAACTTAATTATTAAATATTGATTGGTTGTCTCTTATCTTAATTGTTAATGATCTAGTAATGCGATAGGTCATCCGTTGTGTAGTTAATGCTTGATTAATCTTTGTGAACATTAGTTTATAACACCTAGAGTTGTTGTAGGCTAAACCATCCGAAGAGTACCTTAGAGTTAAAGTTTATAAATCCTAGAGACTTTGTAGGCGATAATCTTTGGTAGTTTCAAAGAATTAGGGATAAACGCATACCCTACGACCTTAGACACACAACGCGATTAAGAATAAGGACGTGACAATTCAACCATCAATAGGAGATAATTAAGGAGTAATAAAACCTAAGTAAACACATCTTTAAACCATCATACGAGCACACAATAATTAGACATAGACTACCCTCACCTTAGTTAATTAGATAATTAGACAAGTAGAGTAATCGGTGAAATACCAACCCCAAATCCAAACCCCGAGATTCGTACCTTTCCATTTCCTAAAACCATAAAAGATAAAAATAATCTTCCTCAACCCCAACCTTAGCGTAGTAACTTCTCACTAGCATTCCTATTCCCTAGAGAACGATATCAATTCTCGTGGCTTACCCTAATACTACACTACAACGATTAGGTTCCTTTGCCTAGGAGTTGAATAACTTGCTCGACAAAGGAAGTTCCTTTGACCCGAACGCTCTGCGTAAGCGTTATCAAGTTTTTGGCGCCGCTGCGGAGAATAGAATAGCTAGTTAGGAGTCCACCTCGCTTAGGTTTCTTTGCTTGATTCCTATCAAGTAAATTTTTCCCAATTTTTTTAGCTTCCTCGTAGTCTATCCCCCTTCTTCGTGAGCTTTGTTCGTAACCCCATCACTTTTCATCATGGAAGGTGATAACCAACCACCATTCATCAACCTACCACCAAATGACCCGCCAAGAGGCCGTACTCTTGGTGAATACTCGAGACCAAGCCACCTAGGCTATAGGAACACCATTGAGCTTCCCGACCAAGCCCAAACTACGGCCCTGCGATCCGACACCATCCGGTTGGTGCAAAGCGGATGTGCATTCCTTGGACTTCATTCAAGATCCTAATCAGCATCTTAAGGATTTCCTTAAAATTGTCGATTCCATCGACCTCGATGCTACTACGGGAGACCACGCATCTGCGTCTCTTCCAATTCTCTCGGGACCAAGCTAGTAATTGGCTTGAGCAACTTCCCACCGGCTCCATCTCAAGTTGGGATGATCTCACCTCTCGCTTCCTTGCTCAATTTTTCCCACCGGGGAGAACCACTAAGCTTAGGAATGATATCTTGATGTTCCAACAACGTCAAGGTGAATCTCACTATGAAGCATGGACTCGATTCAAGGACTTACTTCATAAAGTCCCTCATCACGACATTGATCTTTGGCTCCAAGTCCAACTCTTCTATGATCATGTCAACTTCCCCACCAAGCGATCCATTGACCAAGCGGCCGGTGGAAAACTTAGTGATCTCACCGCGGAAGAATCATGGGGTATAATAGAGGACCTTGCTCTCTATGACAACGAAAGTTGGAATGACCCCCGTGAGCTGCCCAAAACCGTTAAGACAATCTCCTTGCCTCCCATTGACTCACAACCTTCCGACCGTAGGATGCTCGAACTTGAAGATCAAGATAAATTCCTAATGAGTTCCTACGAAAATCCTAAGTCTTCACGCCATGTGAACAAAGTTTCTTCCTCGTGTGAGCCGTGTAGTGACCCTCATAACACGCACTTGCACCCGATTCCCGAACAAGCTTCCGTTGACTACGCATCCTCGTATTAATGGAGCAGGAGGAAGACTCCCTACAACACCCGGACCTAGGACTTTTAATGATGCCCGAGAAGCATTGAAGGGCAAGCCCGACTTTTATTGGGGACAAAGCAAAGAATTCACTTCCAATGATTTCTCATTTTCCCCATCTCACGGCCCTAACCAACAAAACATTGAAGGGATGTTGCAACACCTAGTCGCATCCCAAGAAGCTCAAATAGCTAAGCTCTCGGACTGTTTTAACCAACAACAAGCCGAGATGGATAGGAAGATAGATAACCTCTTGAAAGCCATGACCAATAGTGATAGGAAGGTTAATGCTATCTCAACTCCCAAGCCTTCCGGTGTAGAGATTAAGGACCCAAGTAAGTTAGCTAAGCACGTTCAATTCGTCAATACCATCGCTTTAGTGGAACCTAATAGAACAAATGACGAAGCGAACCATGAGATGATACTTGAGGTTAGTGAAACACCGATGAATGAAACAACCGAGGAAGTAGATGAAGTAGACAATGACTATTTCAATAAATTTCCCACGGAAGAAGAACTATCTCGCCACCCTCACTTAGTGCGTGACCTCCGTCACATGTATGTTAGGAAAAGCCCTAGGATCAAGTTTGGGAACCCTTGGAATCTTAACATACCATGTTGCATAGGACACCTTTTTGTGGCAAAGGCCTACATTGACCGCAAGTCCCCAATAAACATAATGACTAGCACCTACTATAATTGGGTAATGAAGAAGCCTATCCCAACTAGGCAAGACCCCGATAATCCTAGGGTTAGGTGCAATTTTCTTGGTAGAATTAAAGGATTGCCCGTTTATGTAGGTAGTTTTACATTTCCTACGGACTTCATAATTGTGGATGATATTAGTGCGACCATAGATCCTAGCTTGTCCCACGTTATTCTAGGAAAACCTTTCATAGAAAACACCGGATGACTTATGATCCTCATTAGGAATAGTGCGATTCAAGGATGAGACCGATGATGTAGCTTACCAAATGTTGTTTAAGATTGAGAAGTTTTCATCACTCTCCAATGATGAAAAGGAACTTAAACTATCGGTCTATTATAGGAATGAGGAGGATAAGGAGAAAGGAGTAGATTATGTTATGGCCAAGATTTTGATTCTATAAGGATTGCTTGAACTTAGGACCGGAATATAGAACCGATTGGGGAGAGGGCGACCTCTTAGAAAGGTGCATCATAGGGCACTTTACAACATGAAATCCCCAATAGAGACCGTCATGAGGAAGAAGGTGGCGGTAACGAGATCACGTGAGGGGCACGACTACAAGTCTAGCTACAAGACTCATAAATAAAGAAAACGCTTCGTGAGAGGCAACCCATGCTTAATTGTTTGCTTGTTTGTGTCATATATCTTTTATTGATTGTTTATTCTCATGTTTAAATTTGTAAAAAAGCTTTATTTTGTCTTTAACCTCGTCTTAATTACATATAAAGGTATTTTACATAAAGGATAAGTGTAGGGAGGATTACACACGTTTTCAAAAGAAACGTAAACATGAGAATTTCAATTAATTAAAAGATATACATGTGTTTGTTCGAGTCAAATGCTTGTATCGAGTCATAATGGATGCTTTGGTGAAATTTTCCGATTCTAAAGATGTAAATTTTCCGAATTTTTTCCAAAATCGAGCACCGGTTTTGTCAGGATAACTTTGGCGTCAGATCACAAATCGACGGCGTCCGAAGGAGCAAAACAACTAATTACTTTTTCTCGTTTTCGAGCTACTCATAATTTTTGGAATTTTCGGTCTTAATTTTCCGTAAATTGTAAACATCCATTTCACAAGCATTATATCCTAGTTTAGTAGAGTCTTATATATATTATTACCGCGATTTTACGAAGGTTTCGTTTGTTTTCTTCAAGTGTGTGTTTAATTTATCAAGAAGAAGATACATAAGATAAGAAGGAGCTTTTCACGCAAACGTTCTTCTTGAAGAAAGATATAACCACCACTTTACACGGATCCTACCGAGCTAATCAGGGGAGTACTAGTTTATTTCATCTTTTATTACCTTCCATTATCATAACTTTGATACTTTCGGAGAACATTGGGGACAATGTTCAGTTTAAGTGTAGGGAGGGAAAATAAATCGGGAACTTTGAAACTATGCTTATCCTTGAATGTTTGCTTTGTCCAATTGCATTTGTGTAATAAACCATGAGAAAATGTCGGTTAGGGTAATTTTGGCACCAAATTTAAATTTTTTCATGACATATAGGAGTGGGCCATTAGTCTTAATAAAGCGTCTCACAGATAGGAAATTATATGACTAGCACAAAAACCCTTTACCACTTAAATTCCACCCTGTAGGATATTGGATTTCACTTACATATCATAACATTAACACAATGAGCTTATAGATGATTTTAGAGAGAGAAAGTGGGATATTCTAGTAAGAGAAACTTGTGGAATATTAGATTACCAAAGAACATCCAACCCTCTACCTTGCAAGGTAGAGGGTATTTATAATTCTGAGACTAAACGACCTCCTGACGGCCTGTGGATCGTGGATACAATGGGTAAAGACCGTCCTTCCTCCACGGTGTTGCACTATACTAATCTACGCTACTACTTATTTAATAACTAACATAAATAGAGACAAGTCGCTAGCTAGCTTTTGTTAGATAATACTTGGGGTGACCGACTCTTTTACTTATGGAATTTCGATTCCTAACAATCTCCCCTAAGGAGGTCACCCCATAAATTACATTGTGTATCCTAGCTTTCAAGTAAGACTTCATTCATGAGCTCAGACTTCTTTTCAACAAAGTAATCAAACCAAGTGCATTTGTGGAGTGCAATATTGAACAATGCAGTGAGTAATCGTGGAGGTAGAGTGTCCGATCCATCGTGATTGTAAATTTGAGCCGACTTTTGAGATCATCACTATCAAGAATCTACGAGACATCCATTGTGGTGTTGTGACTTCGGACCAACATGCTCACATTCGGATCATGATATCTTCTTATCGAGTAGCGGAAGCTTCGTTGATTCATGATATTGGCGCAGTAGTAGAAGCATGGAGTGAAAATATCGAGTCATTGATGCACTTATCATGATTTCTTGAGAGATGAATGTATTGTGTGAGCATGCGGCTATGGATTGACCGCTTCATTCTAATCACCGCAAACGTCGGTGTACCGCATACAACATTAGCAATAAAGTGTACAAAAGTGTCTTTGACCACTTTAGTTGAATTGAGGTACACGCCCACTTGCCCCCGTTGATCAAGACATGCATTTTGTGATCAAGTATAATTCAAGAATTTCCTTGACGTGGTTTCTTGTTGCTCTAGTTGTTCTCAAACCGGAACGTCTCAAAGAAGACAACACGGAATGAGTGAACCAAATAATTTAAGTCCACCGATTGATGAAAGAGATTTGAAAAACAATCGATATTGCACAATAGAAATTATTTTTGCAATATAACGAAGGTTTTATTGAAAATCAATTATCAATCATAAAACACCTTTGATTTGAAATATCCGTACGGTCGATTTGCTAAAGAAAAGAGTTTTTAAGCACAAAGACCGGTTTTTCAAAGGTATCCGTCAATCCATAACTCGAACTGTGATTGATTCAAGAGATTGAATCGCCCATTTTTTTCGGTTGTCACATGGTTGATCTATATAATAGATCTCACCGCCACCTACCGTGAGCTTGTTTGATGTTGGCTCGAAGGTTTTCCATCTTCACCGTGAATATGTTTACACATCACTCGGATGTTACGGCAATACCACAAGGATAATGCGTGGGACTCAAGATATAATCTCTTTTCACATTGTGTGAAATATAGAGTCTTCATTGAAAGTGTCCTAATGAGATTTATTGATGATCTCATGGCTCTAGACTCAATTTTGTGCATATTTGAATCTCGTGTGGGAGACTAGGGAGGGTCTCCTTTTCAATATCAACGATCTCTAAGAGAAAGTCGATAGATGATGTTGGTTCCCGTGAGAATGAAACAAGTCCTTTTAAGAGGAACTTGAGTGGTTTGGAAAGTTGAAGTGCAGCGCCAACGATCCATGACGTCTTGTCTTCAATACCGATGTTACCATCAAGAGCATATGAATTGAACCCGTTTCGCGCCTAAGGTTGAATATATGGAGGGCTATTTGTTTTCACCCTTTTCTCATTCAATTCTTTTAATTCTTCAACCCTTCAGTGCTTACCGAGACTTCATAGCTAGAACCTTGTTGGGTTTGTTCCAGACTAACTCTATCTCGGTTCGCATTCTTCCCATTTCTCATTTTCTCCTTTATAATCATACCTAAGGACTTCTACACTAACTAGTGGATTGTCCTCGGTAGATGCCTCCGGATTCTCGGCGGATCATGGAACACATACCTAACCTTATCATCCTTATATCACCGTACATAAAGTAAAGTTGGTCGGTCTATTTGGTATTGTTCATCTACCATTGGAATAAATTGAAAACCATTTGAAAATCAATCCAGATACTTGTGATATATTATCAAAACATTTTGTACCTGAATTGTTTTTGATATTTTTAGAACAAGTGCTCCCCCTCAACATGTGCATCAAATGTTTGAAATCGTTTTTGCACATGGAGGCAAGAGGAAGAATTAACTTCTTTGAATATCATTTTCTAAAAGATATCATCCTCACTTCCCAAATCGAATCAAGTAGATAAAGCATTTTGGGAAGGATGAGATTTTCATGATTTTGCTCCCTCAATATGTGCTTCTAAGTTTGAAAGAGGGTTTTGCACATACTGGAGGGAACCCATTATGAAGTCTGGACATGATCACCAAAAGATTAGAAGCCATACAATCAAGGTACCTTAGAAAAAAAATGAAAGTTGTGTATTTCGATGTCTTGAATTGCCCAAAAAATTCTCCCCTTAATATATGCTTCGAGATTCGAAAATTGTTTAGCACATATTAGAGAGAAGTATGCACAAAAATTGGTCACCTTATCTTTTAACATCTTTCATATTTATATCACATTTTCTCCCCGATCAAAATTTTAAATCCTTTGAGATTTTGGATCTCAAGTGATTTAAATATGTATGAAACAAAATATTTGTTGGAGAAAAATATGTCAGGTTTTATATGATCGAAGTGGACAACACAGATGTTTCCCTTTTACAAGTGGGAAACCACAAGACATAACCTAGCACTATTACATGCATTACAGCTTGTTCACAGTTAGTACACCACATATTACACATATTTAAAACACAACATAAGTCGCTCAAGATGTCTTTATTCAGTTCTTCAAGAAGTTTGTAGTGACCACCTCAAGCCTACCATTAACAAAACTTTCAAGGCTGCGGAAGATCCTTGAGTCTTGAGTCTTCGCTGATTGCAAAGAATGAAATCTTTACACCGCTTTTTGTCATCATCAGTCCAAAAGCTAGTCTTTTCCTAGGACTTCATGTCAATTTTGATTTCTTTCACTCTGGTGTCAAGTTCTTCTTCAACCAATTTGAGAGTACCATCACTAAACTTGTAGAGCTCACATAGTCGCATAAGCATGCGAGACCCATATCTGTCGGTGAAGATGACGGCTCTAGGGGTGTCAAGAACTTTGTATTCACGATGAAATTCATGCCCAGTTGCATTCCATTGTGGACTTGTAAGGTTGATCCTGGTTTGGTAGCTTTCTATGCCAAGCTGAAAGTCCTCAACTCGTTTTGAATGACTAAGCCCCGATCCAAAGAGTGACAATGCAGAGAGGGCCTTTTCTCACGTGCATGTAAATGCTCAAGGTGTCCTTGAAGATTCAAGAGATAGAGATCTTGAAATCATTTGGCGTAAGATGTTTGAAGTCGTTTTCCTCAATAGTATACTCTTTGAAGTCGCTCTTTAAGGACTATCTTCTTCAAATACTCATATCCATATATAGGAATATCTCACATGAACAACACTTAAGATTTGCGACTTTGATC
The DNA here is from genome assembly GCA_022545495.1 of Chrysanthemum lavandulifolium. Lineage (NCBI taxonomy): Eukaryota > Viridiplantae > Streptophyta > Magnoliopsida > Asterales > Asteraceae > Chrysanthemum > Chrysanthemum lavandulifolium. The sequence continues at coordinate 223,692,143 of CM040243.1, read as the reverse complement.
GAACATCATTGCGTCTTTTATCGCACCATGTCTTTCGATGTAGAACTTCTTCTTTTTGAACCACCAATGAGAGATACCATATGAGCAAACAATATCATACTTTCGTTCTTCATCACCTGAATTGATCGGGAACCATCCTGCTCAAGCCCCGATCGAGTAGGTTGCGACTTTCATCTTTGAAATTGATAAATGGTCTTCTTTCAGCAGAGCGAGCACACGATAGTCCAAGTCATGATTGAAGAAGAATTCGGCTGAATGGTCATCGACCGGGTTCACCACCAAGAGGAAGAGATTTGTTGACACCGGTTAATCGGCGGTTACACCGACTTGGTCATTCAAGATCTTATGGCATTCTTCCATCGATATTGAAGATGATTTGCATCGAGTGGAAGACTTTGATAATTTCATAAGCTTGTCCTTCGAGATCTCTTGGAGTTATGGATGAGATACTCTTCCGCTCACAAAACCATCTAATGAAGCTTCCCATATCACCGTTATAGTGCGAGAGAGTCTTCACCGAACTTCATAATTATTGGTGATAATTGATGCCCAATTGTTGTCGGGAATGATCGAGTCGACTGGGATGGTCCATGTAGGTTCGGAGAAGGAGGTCTATCTTCAACAATGCAACTTTGAATTGTGTCCTCGAACGTGCCACTATGGATGTGCTAGTGCGATTCCACCATGTAAGCATCAAACCGTCTTCGATGGCTTAGGAATATGCTTTGTTGATGCATCATCTTCATCACGGTTCGAATCGCCATGACGTGCGACTCTTCGTGAACCATTTGATCATCAGGAATAGAGGTGGATGTGGATGTAAACCTAGAATCAACCGTCGTCCAAGCAGCAGATTTCTTCTTAGTACTCTGTTCTTTTGTAGGACTTGATTGATTGGAAGGTTTTGGCGGTGATGATGGTGGTTGTGGTGGAGGTGTGTTGGTTGTCTAGAAGATTTACCGGCTCCAGAGATTCCAGCACCCCCCGTTGGAGGTGGAGGTGGATCTTTACGGTCTTTCCGTAGTGTTTCCAACACAATGGCCCTCCTTTCTTCTTAGCTTCCTTTTCACGATGTCAATCAAAATCGCTCATGATTGTCGACTTAATTGATTCATCAAGTGCCTCATATAGCTTCTTGTGGACCTCATGCTTGTCCTCTTCAAAGTCATACATCTTTTCTAACAGAGCGCTCTCATATCGGCAATAGGAAGGTCCTTGAACCGCCTAAGAAGAGGAGCTTCCATTGCCCATTCCACAAAGATCCTTAACTTCCCTTCAATGGCGGCCGCAACCCTTCATCGGTTGAGATGCTCCAATCTATAGACACGATCCTCAAGAGAATCAATGATTTTGGAAGTTGCCTTTCAAGAGCTTTATCCTTTTACCTTGCTCTGTCAGCAGCTTGATCGAAGTGAGAATTTGAGGTGGTGGACGCAGTGGAGCATCCGTATCAACAACCCGTAATGACGGTTCGGGGTAAGTGAAGATGTAGGTGGTGTTAGTACATTTGATTGAGCGGTTTGGGAGGTGGAAGTTCGGTTGTGAGTGAAGATGCGACATCGGAGGAATGGTTGATGTATCTTCTGTCAATGTTGACCGTAAACATGGATTGTGCAAGATCTAAGGGTTTGTCATTTATGTATTGATCTCCGCAAGTGAAATCTATATCGAGATCCTTAAGTGAAGATAGAGAGTTGGTAGCGATTTGGTTCATCCATCCGCAAGGTCTCATCGAGATCTTGTCTCAAGATTCTCCGCGAGCCTTTTTGCAACAGGCGTCAACATTCGACGGATCGAGTCTCACTTAGTGTAAGAGATTCTTTAAACGTTTCAGGTACTTTGTCCAATCCAGATTGTTCTTTAGCATGAGATGATTCAGTTCTTCTCTTTAGCTCATATTGATTGGTGGTGCTTGATGGAGATGATGAGATCGTTAAAAGCATGTGAGCGGCTTGTTCAGTTACAACGCTAGCAGCCCCTTTTCCTTTGTCTTGTGTTATTGGGGTTGTTTGTCGTGGCAGTTGATCAGGTTCTATTAACACAACTCCACCTACTGGTGCTTTCACATTAAGACTTTCTAGGCTTTGCTAGATTCCAAGTTGTAGATCAGCATCATCTTCATCAGTTAACCTTGTAATATCCCTTGATACCTCAGTATTTTTACCAATTTCCTTTTCCACTTTCTTCCTTTTTACTTTCTGCTTCTTGGATGCGGTGTCCGAATGTTGTGACCTTTCAAGTCTCTTTTTAGGAAGAGGCATAGGATGCTTGTGAGGTGAAGTGGACTTGGGAGCATTGGGTTGTGGAGAGAGGGTGTGACATCGCAGAGGAACCGTAGCTCTTTTCTTGTATTGTTTGAAGTAGTCCTTCTTGATATCTTCTCGTGAGTAGAATATCGTGAATTGGCAATCAAATATTTCATTATCCATACCTCTAGGAACATATTTCGGGTTTCCTAAAACAAATTCATCTTCGCTTTATGTAGAGTTGATTCAATCCTAGGATTGAAGTTGTGAGTTTGTTGCAAGTCTTGGATAACAAGCTTTGAAAATCTTATCTTTGGGAATCACAAGCTTGTTCTGCATTTCTTTCGACCTTGAGCTTTGTTCGAAATTTGTTCTATCGAGATATGAATGTGTGCATTGATAAAGAAAATTCTTCCCAAATACGATCCGAGACATTCACATCAACCCTATTGACAATTCCCATAGGATTTGCAAGATGGGAATTCTCACTTTATCGAACCCCGATGTTTTGCTGACAAGCACAAGTTGAGAATAGTTGTAATAGCTCTCGTGGTTGATACATGTGTCCGATTATGATGTGGAAGCCCTTAAGATGTTGTTCGATAACCCAAGCCAATTAGAAAGACAATTAGATCGTCGACACGGTGGAGATTCGAACGAAGGTTGGGGTTACATGGGGTGATTCAAGAGCCTTGCTAAGAATGGTGAATCAATCGTGAACTCCCTATCATCCAGCCAAGAGTATTGAGTGTGATTTGTCCCATTGAATGGTGTTCGTAATTGTTGAATGTAAATGGTAGGAATTGAGCATTGCTTGGTAATGGCATCAAGAAGTTAGTGTTCTTGAGGATATCAATAGACACTTTTAGTATAGGATTTTGTTGCAACTTTGTAGGTCCACGAATGATTACTCTTTCCAATATCGGCCCATTGACTCCTAGGAAGGATTTCTTCGTTTGAGAGAACTTTGGGTGATGCCGAAGGGTAACGTTCTTATCAGGGATTGAACTTGCCATTGATGATCTGAGTATACATACAATCAACAGTAATGATTGGGAATGAATTAGATAATAAATGATTAGTGAGACAACATTGAATACACCATTTGATACAGTTATCACGAGACGAGTTGTTAAGGAGTTAAAAGGTTAAAGAGTGCATTGCAAAGGGATCATGTCATGAGTCAAGATATAAATGTAGAAGTGTTATAACAGATATGTATGAAGCAAAAGTAACATTTGGTTGACATGAGAGAAACCAAGTACCGCTTTGCCAAAGTAAATGTCATAGCAGATTACATAGAGTAAGTTGATTCAACAAGTTGCATCAGAGATCCCGAGACAAGTATTGTGAGAATGAGATCAACTTTAGCAAATAACCTTTAAACATTTTAATAACCCTAGACCCAAAAAGATCCACCAAACATGTCTAAAGTCATAAATGGACAAGTTGTCAAACCGACTAATTAAGCTACATGAAAGTGAACTATGTCACTAACTTGTAAAGACAAGTCGCCATCACCCGGTACCATAGTCAAGTCATTAAGAGTTTAGCTCTCTAAGTCGCTATATTTGCTAATTCGCTAACTCGTAAAGACAAGTCGCCATGAACAGTAACATAACCAAGTCGCTACAAATCTGTTTTACTAAGTCGCTATCGTTACTAATTCGCTAACTTGTAAAGACAAGTCGCCATGAACAGTAATATAACCACGTTGCTACAAATCTATTAACTAAGTCGCTAACGTTACTAATTCGCTAACTTGTAAAGACAAGTCACGATAAAAATGATACAACCAAGTCGCTACCCAAGTCGCCGTAATGTAATACACTAAGTCGCAATGCACTTAGTCGCTAAGTTGAGTGCTAACTCGCCACGATGAACATTTAAGCTAACTCGCTACCAAGAACGGTGTTAAGTCGCCATCAAGAACAATATATTGCAACAGATTAATTAAACCGACCAACCCACCTTAGTCGCTATCTTGAAAGGTGCTTAACCGCTCTAACTCGCCATTAAGAACAAAACCGCTATCAAGAACACTACCTAAGTCGCTACCAAGAACACTTATCATCTCACCAAATAAACAACCCAAACCATCAATCATACACCACCGATTACATGGGCGATTAACAACCACTCAAGATAAGTTATACCGAACAATTAGTACACTTGCAACATCATTATTACAACAAAACACTATTACATGATAAAACGAACCTAGGTGGGAATCAAAAGTCACAATTCACGAGCTCGAAGGGATGGGTTAAAAGGACAAGTTAGAGGACGCAACACAAACACGTATGTGAGAACAAATAGAGAGATTCGAGTCATACCACTGTTAAATCGCTAAGTCGAGTGATTTTTTGACGAGAAGGAAGAAGAGAGAGAAAAGAGAAAAAAATTATTTAAGAAATATGAAAAGGCGCTAAGTCGCTAGGGGTATAGGAGGAGATTTTGGCTATTTGACACATTCGGTCCCTGTGGTTTAGAGGCAAGTGTGGTAAGTCGCTAACAAGGATTTTAGACTAAGTCTCTAGTGTTTTTAAAAGCAAGTTGCAAACATGGTCATTAAATGGTGTAATGTGATCATAAATAATCCATGGCCATAACATAATTATCAGATAGCATAGATAATCACAATGATAACCATGAATCAAATAAACATTTAATGCAAGGCACTCAATACATGGGTACACAAGGATAATCACAAAAACAAGATACGACCACAACCTACAACTGAGAAAACACCATAACCAGATAGTCACAAAGCATAACCAGATAGTCACAAAAGCAAGACACGACCACAACCTACAAGCTCGAGCAAACATCATAACCAAAGATGAAGCCGATGGCATAGATAATCAAGAAAACTTATACACAACAAAATCTCCTCAATCAATGTCAACAAAGACTATTGATTGACATTAACCAACCTTTTTTTTTTTTTTTTTGAAGATATTAGATGTTCGAACTTCATCTATGATCCCGTATCATTATTGAATGATATTTCTAGGATCGTAGATGTTATCGATGATGACTAATAAATCTTTATTAGATGGACGAAAATGACAAAGTTAATAAAATTTAGTTTAAAAATATATATATATATATATATATATATATATATATATATATATATATATATATATATATATATATTATATATAACAGGAGGCATTTGGCATTAATGTCACCTCAATGCCACCTCAATGACACCTCAATGACACCTCAATGCCACCTCAATGCCACATAAGCATAAGTTGTCCACCTAAGCACTAATTTTTAATTTAATTTGATTTTATGTAAATTTCGGTTTTTTAATAATTTTTTTTTGTAAATTTCGGATTTTAATAATTATTTTTGAAAATTATTTATAAAAAAGGAGCCTTGCAAGGATTGAACCTTGGTCATTGGATAAATAACTTGTGTGTTTACCACTTAGGCAACAAGTTATTTGATAATTATGTTGCATATTATAATCTATAAATGGCTATAATTTTATTGAGTCCTATACTAAATACAATTCTTATAAATCTTTTACTTAAAATAAGAATATGATATACTGGGAAAAAAATTGAGTTCATTAAAACCTCCCATATTTTTAGCACTCATTTCGTGTTTCAATGAACGCTAGATATAACCCTAAAAAGTCATATACCGTGGTCGTACTAAAATTAAGCTTACCGCTATTCATTGGAGAAAAGTGTGATGATGTTTCCATGCAACTGGAAGCACGAGGTTAACAATCGTTTTAATATAAGTGATTATCATTATATAGTATTTAATTTAATTTGTGGATGAGTTTATATGAACGCAAATGTTGTTAATCATTGTTTATAGTAATGGTTGTGGATGAGTATTAATTATTTTTAGATGCAATTTTTGTGACAACAAAGATCTTCATAATAAAGCTTGCTATAGGTCGGATGATGAGAATGATTTTACTTATTGTTACATAAACGTGTGATTACGTAATTATACATTTAACCATGAGCTTCTTTTCTTTTCTTTTTGCAACAGGTTTGGAAGTTAATCATCAAAGTGACATAGATTTTACAAATCTAATTCAACTTGAAGGTATGATTTTAATTCTACTGATGTTATCCTTATAGTAAAGATATGTATCATATAATGATGATTCAATGCATCACCAGTGAATATTTTTGGGTAGTAGGCATGAAGCAATGATAAATTATTGACTTTTGAGCTAATCTATAAGGAAAAGGTGAAAGGTGTTAGTCTGCTACATGAGGGTGGATTGTAGTATGTAGAGGAGACGAGAAGATCATGAATAGACCAGAGTGTCAATCGACTACTCGAGGTTATGTCACCACTTATATATAACATTTAATTAGGTTTCTTTTAAAAGATTTCCTTTTGTATAATGTCTATAGTTTTGCACCCGTGAAGAGAATTATGCGAGAAAGCGAGCAAGAGATGGTTTGGAATTTGTGGAAATACAAGACACGCAACGATCAATGTGAGTCGTGGGAGGGTGCCGCCTATAAATAAGGTAATGGATTCTTTCACAACTCTACTTGAGCTTAAACCTATGCATAAGCTCGAAACATTTTCGTTTCAAATTTTGTGGTTTGTTTAGTATAAATCACGAAGCTGGTAAGTTTATCACAGTCATGTAATCCTATCTAACCTATAACTAACATAGGTTATATGTTGCAAGGTGTTAGTCGCTACATGAGGGTGGATTGTAGGAGAATTGTAGAGGAGACAAGAAGGCGATGCAAAGACCGTGGTGTCAATCGACTACCGAGGTTATGTCACCACTTATATATCGCATTTAATTACATTTCATTTAAAGATTTCATTTTGTATAATGTCTATAGTTTTTGCGACTTTGAACGGAGAATTATGCGAGAAAGCGAGCAAGACATGGTTTGGACTTTGTGGAAATATAAGATAATGTAACGATCAATACAAGTCGTGGGAGGTGCGACCTAATAAGGTATGGATTCTTTCACGACTCTACTGAGCTTAAACTCGCATAATCGAAACATTTTCGGTTTCACAAATTATTGGTTTGTTTATTATAAATCACAGCGGGTAATTTTATAGTGGGTTGCGATTTTATACGGAATTAATGAGGCCATATAATTCGGTTGAATATAATTATCTAAGCGATGCCAAGCACCTCTTTCAGTGAGTAGTGATGTTCCAAGTTTTATTAACAATAAATATGAGAGCGCCTAAGAATTTATAGAAAGTGTGGTTACTCAGATTTTGTTGGGTTTTGCGGATCGATGATGATATCAAGAACATAGATTGCAAAAGCTGCTACTAGAGAATCTCTACACATACTTTCCAGGTACATAGATCAGTTTTACCTACTTTGTTATTGTTATGAAATATAGAGCCAAATTCTATAAGTGATCATATGATGTACATTTTCTGTGTTATTACCTTGCATACATTTAACATGGATATTATTAGTGTGCAGCTATTTTACAATAATTCAACGATGTGCCAAAGTATGCAATCTATGGTGGGATAGCGAGAGATATCAACGCATCAAGGGATCTCTTTTTCAAGAAATATTGGGGTACTTTTTTACTTTCTATTTAAAGGTTACTTTATGTTATGTATCTTTGTTTTGTAATGAATGTTGTGTTTCTTTACGGTTATGAATCAGATCGATAGCTCAATCACAAGAAAGAACAAACAATGGGAGGATAAGCTTCCAGTTGTTGTTCTAAAAGCTGAGGAAATCATGTGCTCCGAAGGTAATTCTGAGGTATTCGCGAAAATTGGTTTGTACTTTTTGAAACTTTGAGTACTTTTTTTATTTGACCTACAAACTATACTTAGATTTTGTAGCTTCTTATTTTTATTTTTTTGTTTTATAGAGCACAAGAACCATATAGAAGATTACTTATAGTAATATATAGAAATGGGTGTTTGGTTTCTATGATAGCATTATAGATTTTTTTTACTTAGTCATTGGATTATTTTCCTAGACGAGATGTTATGACTGAGTAAACCTGATGCTTTTGGTTACAGCTTTTGTATGCTTTCAAATTGTCTAATTACAAACTTTTTGTCTTTGCTTTTCTTAGACGGTAGTTTCAAACATGGTGTCAACAACGAGAGATAGTTGAATATATGAACAAGTCGCCGGAGGACTTACAGGATTGAACCAAGATGCCTTCATTGATTCTTGACAACAGGAAACGGATGAGTTCAAGGTTTATTTCAGATAATGGATTAGTAGAGGATCCTATTGGTATTGAAAAAGAAAAGTCAGTTGTCAATGCGTGGTCAGCGGAAGAGAAGGAAATTTTCTTGAATAAGTATTCTTTGTTTGGAAAAAACTTCAAGAAGATTTTGTCTTTTCTCCAACGCATTGGAAGGAAAATACGCTTATCCATAGACCCATAATGTCTAATGAACCCACATAACCCTCCTGGAATAGCCTGTTCCAAACACACCCCGTTTCATCCGTGACCAGGGCTGATACAAAAAATTGCATTTATTCGGATCCAAACACCCCTTTATCGTATAGTGACTGATAAAATTTTTATTTCAATTTTTAAACACCGACTATGAAGAATTAGTCCACCACCTTTCAAAGGCCCAAGTTGTCCTCACACAAATTGGCTGGTCCCAAACCGGTCCATGAAGAATTCAAATCGATGTGGATTGTTCTTCTCAATTTCAACCAAAGTCGAAATATCTCGTGTCGAAGCTCAAGAATTTTGGTTTGCCGTAGCTGTGAGACAAGCGCACCACGACGTTCAAATAATCGCTTGCAAACACCGCCTCGACGACCTCCCATATTGAAAATCATGATTCCTATAGGCTTTATGACATCAATTCCTTCTTCAATCGCCCTAGCAATCAAAACAAAACCAAGCGATCCTCAACAAAACCTCAGATGCAACATTGCAAAACAGAGTTGACACATTGCAGCATATCAATTATTACCACTTACCTGAAGCGCACAGTAATTACTTAATGAATGTAGAAACTCTTCGTTGGCATTTTCTGTGATCAGCTTGGACATTACATCTGGATTCGGATTAAGCATCATCGTCGGCAGACCACTGACCACCGCACGACAAGCGGTATGAGCACCATCAGGCACCACCACCATCACGAACACCACAACTGGAGCATCTATTTAGTTTAAAGGTATGTGTTTTTTTAATTTTGGTACATGATCTTTGTGTTGTACATGGGATTGATTTCTATACTACAGTCACACAGGTTCATCCAAAACTGAATTATGCAACTGATGTATAAATATGTCTGAAACCCAATATTACATGCCTGATCAATATCTTTTTCTTTGATTCATGTCAGGGTTCCCAAGAAGCTTATCACAAGTATGAAAACTTGAACATGTAGGGCCGCGTTCGTTAGCTTTTTAAACAACAGTTTCTCGGGTGAACTACCTTCAGGATTATGTAGTAGTTTCATGTTCGATCAGTTCACTATGAATGGCAACAATTTCAAAGGGCCAATACCATACTGCAAAAGGAATCGCACGAGCCTCCACCGGATCAGTGGATGGAAACAAGTTCTCGTGTGATAGTATGTTTTTGTGGCTAATTGGCAATAAACTTTATTCGTTACAAGTATTTGTTATAAAAATTTTCCCTATGAAACTTTGAATACAAAACTTAACCAACCAATGTGCTTTGCATTTTTTAAAATGTATGGTGGCTTGATCGCATCCTATGTAGATACAGAAGTTACTGGCCATCTATGAACTGAGACAGTTTCTTCACCATCTTCTATGTGACATGATATATGAGACAGTTTTTTTTAACAAACCTATGCTATTTTTAGTAAACACATAAACAAACCATTTTTCATCATCAAATCTTAAATATAGGATACAAACCTATGCTATTTTTAGTAAACACATAAACAAACCTTTTTTATCTTGTAGAAAGATAAAACAAGGAATCGTGGCCGGATTATGTTTAATTGGTTAATGTCGTAAGAAAGGTGTATAGGAAGTTAATTTGCATGTGCAGAGAACAAATGTAAGTTGTTCCTAAATTAGAGCACAAGTTATTACTTCTCACTTGGAGAATAGATAAACGAAAAAAGTAAGCATGTTTGATAACATAATACTTTGTAATGACGGATAATTTATTAAGTTTTATTTCCTCTTATCGAATTACCATTAATTTCTTTTTGTTCTTTATTCACTATATAAATATTTTAACGATGTTTATTTAACCGTTATTTAATTTAATCCTTAGACACTTTTCCAGCCATATTTAACACTCCTTCTTTCCCTATGGTAAATATGTCAACAATAATTATAAGGCATGCCGCCCATTGGTGGCTTTAAAACTAGTATATATATATATATATATATATATATATATATATATATATATATATATATATATATATATATATATATATTTAAAGATATATGCACATATATAACGGAGCGAGTCCTGATTCAAGATGAATAGGAGTCAAAGTAATAGGTACATTAGTTGTGGCATGCTATAGCTCCTGAATAAGCCATGTTCATTTCTGATGGAAACCAAGTCATGATGTTCCTGATTGAGTTTAGCGTTGTACATGAAAAAGACTGAGAGCACATTGTACTGGAAGCACATGTAGAATTGCACATAGAAGAGTTAGTGACATGTTTAATCTCACATTTGGATGCTTCACATTATAACACAGACGTATCATTAATGGGGATCCTATTAGGTTCGACATTCTTGAAGAGTTTTCTGTGGAATCCACTGAGGCATGATCTAGGAATGTAAGTTCGTTTAAGTCTGTAAAATTAAAAATCGCCACTGGAATCCATTTGAAACAACTATTGATGAACTCAATGTGCATGTACTTTGTTTTGACTATTTGTCTTTTGAGATAAGAGTATTTCTTAGGGGATTGATCACCAAATGATGTTTTGCATGAGAGCTAGTTGTACTTTTGTATTTCGATCTTAGAGCATTGAACATACATCCGAGGTTTGAGATTCATCATATCGAATTAGGCAATGAAGTGACCGTTTTGACAAATGTAAATATTATCAACTTGGGAGGTAAACCTAGATTTGATGGTTTAACTCTTTCGGACCTAAAGGCATTAGGTTGTTTAATAATCGCTCGCTTCGATTGGTTACGAACATTTGACTTTCCCAAAGTTGAAGGTTTTGCAAACTTAGTGTTCTCCTATTTCCAATAGACTTCCTAAGCTCATTTTTAGGGCAACAATATTGAAGCTCTTATCCCGAATTTGGGCTTTGAGGTCATCAATGTCTTTCATCAAGAGGTTAGATTGATTGGCAAACTTAGAATTTGTTTCCTCAAGGTTCTTCCTTAAATGCTCATTTTCTCTTAGAAGGTTGGACACATAGAGCTAGTTCGAATTTCTAAATTCTAGTGTATCACCATCTCATGACAGGTTATGTTTCCGGACTTCGAAGAAGTAATTTGATTGCCTATGGTCGAATCTTTGTCTGAACTGGATTTTAAGCGATTAATTTCAAAAATTCTCGAAATTCGAAGTTCCCGATTAGCACAAGATTTTTTGCATAAAAGATTTCATCCTTTTGTTGTATTTCACTTTGCAATGAGATACAATGTTTTCAAGAATTGAAAATTTGTTTGAAAGCTCATCATATACCCTTTTTCAATCATGTTATTAGCATTAGATTCGTGCACAACCAAGATCGATTTCATGATGTTATGTTCGAGTAAGAGTCGTGTACCTTTACATGAGAATTTATGTGATCGCTAGTGTACCTTATCGATTGATACCTTTTCTGACTCTGAGTATTTGAGATCAGTGCAGTTGTCTTCATCCCTTATTATTACAACTGAGATTCTGCAATCGGTGTCATTCACTGGTTCAACTGGTATATTGCATGACTTGTCACAATCGTTCCATAGTGTCTCTTGACATCCATTCAATTTATTCAGCTTATTATTCTCTTTTGCAGCTTCCTTGATGTATGTTTCCATATTACTCATAAGTTGAATAAATGAGTTTCTGAACTCATGAATTTTCATTCCCGTGTGTTTCTTGAATGATATTCCAGTCATGCTGTCATCAAAATCTGAGGAATATTCTCCCTGGATAAGTGGTTGAAATTGATTGAAGATAATATTAAGAGCGGCTTGAGAATCATCAGATGAGAACTTTTCTTTGGTAATTTGAATCCTTAGTCATTCTAAGTTAAGTAAGACGAGATCTTGTTAAAGTGGGAAAATCGACGAAGGATAGCACAACTTGTTCGATCCATAGTTGTAGATATGATGAGTTTGAGAAGTCGATCGAGATGTTGAAAGGGCTGTTGGTGCATTCCATTTTCTTAGCATCATTTGCAAACATTAAGAGTGACTCATTTGAGTTGTTTTGATTAATCGATGTTGAATCATTAAATGTAGAGCATTCAGGAAGCATCCTATTTCACTATTCTGCAAGTGTCATAGAGAGCAAGTACTTTGGTGATTAAAGGATCAGTGATGAATGACATTGTGTTAATTTGAATTACTACCCCAAGGTATTGAGAATTCCAGTAGCCAAATACCAAGTATCTAAGATGTTAGTATCAACTCGCTAACCCCCCCCCCAAGTCGCTAGAGATTTTGAGCCAACTCGCTAGCAACTAAATCGCTATATTCCCAAGTCGCTAATCCTCTAGTCGCTAGAAAAATTTGGCAAAGAATTCGCTAATCAAGTCGCTAAAGATTCAAGTCGCTAAATAGCAACTCGCTACTCGACCAAGTCGCTAACACCAAGTCGCACCCGTAGTGGAGAGTCCACTACTTGTAATTGTAAGTCGCTAGGCCTAAGTCGCTAGCTCAAAACCGCAACTCGCTACAAAATTGTAAAGCAAGTCGCTACTAAGAAACAAATCCGTGGGTCAAGTCGCTAGCAAGAAAAACAACATAAACATCACTTTTCAATCCAAAACAACCCAACCAAGATGATTCAAGCTTACCAAATGAAAACCTAAACACTTGTGATGATTCTAAACATAAAAGTACTAACAAATTTCAAGCTTTAACACAAGAAATCAACCAAATGATGCACAAACCACTAAACTTTTTCAAACTAAAACCACCTAAAACCACTAGAAATCCAAAGATGTGCAAGATATGATCTAACCATGGCTCTTGATACCAATTGTAGGATATCGATTTCACTTACATATCATAACATTAACACAATGAGTTTATAGATGATTTTAGAGAGAGAAAGTGGGATATTCTAGTAAGAGAAACTTGTGGAATATTAGATTACCAAAGAACATCCAACCTCTACCTTGCAAGGTAGAGGGTATTTATAGGTTGCTGACTAAACGACCTCCGACGGCCTGTGGATTAGGGATATAATGGGTAAATACCCGTCCTTCCTCCACGGTGTTGCACTATACTAATCTACGCTACTACTTATTTAATAACTAACATAAATAGAGACAAGTCTGCTAGCTAGCTTTTGCTAGATAATACTTGGGGTGACCGACTCTTTTACTTATGGAATTTCTGATTCCTAACACACCCAAAATGTGATGATCACCCTTAGATTAATAGGAATTAAAGCATTCATCTTTAATGCTTAGTGTGTGAACCGGTAGTATAATAGATTCTAGAACTTGTTTTGTGATGCATCCCGAGATCGCTAGTAAGACTACACTTGTGTAGTTAGGAAAAACTAAATGATAAGAGGCATTAGGATAACCCTTGTTTAATAATTCGTAATATAATTACTTCTTCCACATCAGAGTAATTCCCCACACCCTTTGCGTTGTACTCATCTTTAGTACACGATACCCTAGTTAAACGCCGAGCCTATCCTTTTCGCGGTTCTCGTGATGTTTCGATTTTCGAATATCAATGAAGAGCATTGTTTACACCGCACCCCAAATGTACACCCAAATCGCTTTAGCCTACCTTGTATGCACTCACTTTAGTGCATTATTGTTATCACACTAAACCCTTAGTTCAATTATCTAGTTGCTTGCATAAGTTGCTAAGTCGAGTCATATCCTTTGTACACGCTTTGGGACGATTGGGACTAATAGAAAAGTTAAAGTTTATGAAATGACGGGAAGGGAACGTTAAATTCAAATTCCCTTTATTTGTGTAATAATGTACTCCAAGTGTTTTGATCTTTTCAATTCGGGTCAAATTAGTGTTAGAGTAATAAAAACTCAAGTGTAGGGATGTGCCTATAAATCCCTATCATTTTGATGTTATCGTAGAGGATAGTAGAGTAAAAGTGTATGGAAAAACAAATTGAAAAAAATAGAAAAAGAGAAAAAGAAAAAAAAAAATAGAGTGTAAAAAAAACAAAAAAAAACAAAATGAAAAAAACATACGGGCTACCATCCTAAATCTATCTTTAATTTATGATTGTTTGTTTCAGTTATCTAGAGTCTAGAGTGTCGAGTCTTGGCTTAGCAACGCCATTCTTCGCATGCTTGAAACATAAAGATTTTTGACTTGCCACCACTAAATAGCCTATCCCACCAAACCCTTTGTTTCCCTACCATAAGCCTAACATTACAACCATTTAAAAGACCTCTTTGATAGTCTTTCCTAGGTGCTTACGCCAAAGCGATGAAGGTTTGATCTAGTCTCAAGCCTATGGTAATCTATGTACTAGGACCGGTTAATGAGTGTTTATCTTCCATTTCCAACTTGTTATATTTCATATACACCCGAGAGATGCGAGTATCCAAACACCCCATGTGAGGTGCTAGTATGAAATTTCCGTGTTTGTTATGACTTTTGGGGCTTATATGTGTTGTGGATTGTTCTAAATCAATGCTTCATGACTCCTAACTTTTAAATTAATTGGTTAAAGCACATTTGCTTGAGGACAAGCAAATACCAAGTGTAGGGATATTTGATAAGGTTTTAAATGTACCTTTTTTGGGTCGCTTAAACCCTTATTTGATCACTTTGTATCCGTTATTACTTAATATCGTTCCTTTTCACTTTTAGGTATCTTGAAGGCAAATGTGGAATGACACTTATTCGGACGAAAAGGCGCTAATATATGAAGAAAATGGCCAAAGTCAAGAATCGAGACACTCAGTCATTGGGAACCAAGGGAAGGCGTCGGGTGTTATCTGCGACACCGTCGATCAATTTAATGACTACTCAATAGCCAAATTGCTTATTTACAAGTGACGGTGTCGGGGCTTTAAAAGAGTAGGTCGTCGCAACTCGATGGCCTAGATTTGATCCAGACGGCATCGACATCAAGGGACGGCATCACAAGCATAAGGTGACGCTGTCGCAAGACTAACGCGCCAAGACGAAACCCTAATACGCGAACCGACGTAGGCCACAAATCAAAGGTGACCGTCGATATGTAATCTTATATATAGAATCCGAATTTTTAGTTTTCGGTGTGTAGTCTTTGGAGTAAAACCTAAACCAACCAAGGTCGTTTTGTACAAGATTTTAGGGTTCCAAACCCTATCTTACAACAAGATAAGTGTTTTACTTCATTAATTTAATTATGTCTTCAATTACTTGTGTGTATGCTTGCATATTCCCATGTCCGACTAATTTACTTGTGTGTTTGCTTAGGGAATATGAAACTTAATTATTAAATATTGATTGGTTGTCTCTTATCTTAATTGTTAATGATCTAGTAATACGATAGGTCATCCGTTGTGTAGTTAATGCTTGATTAATCTTTGTGAACATTAGTTTATAACACCTAGAGTTGTTGTAGGCTAAACCATCCCAAGAGTACCTTAGAGTTAAAGTTTATAAATCCTAGA
Source organism: Chrysanthemum lavandulifolium (assembly GCA_022545495.1). Taxonomy (NCBI): domain Eukaryota; kingdom Viridiplantae; phylum Streptophyta; class Magnoliopsida; order Asterales; family Asteraceae; genus Chrysanthemum; species Chrysanthemum lavandulifolium. The sequence continues at coordinate 223,676,153 of CM040243.1, read as the reverse complement.
GACTTTGTGGCGATAACCTTTGGTAGTTTCAAAGAATTAGGATAAACGCATACCCTAAGACCTTAGACACACAACGCGATTAAGAATAAGGACGTGACAATTCAACCATCAATAGGAGATAATTAAGGAGTAATAAAACCTAAGTAAACACATCTTTAAACCATCATACGAGCACACAATAATTAGACATAGACTACCCTCACCTTAGTTAATTAGATAATTAGACAAGTAGAGTAATCGGTAGAAATACCAACCCCACCAAATCCAAACCCCGAGATTCGTACCTTTCCATTTCCTAAAAAACATAAAAAGATAAAAAAATAATCTTCCTCAACCCCAACCTTAGCGTAGTAACTTCTCACTAGCATTCCTATTCCCCAGAGAATGATATCAATTTCGTGGCTTACCCTAATACTACACTATAACGATTAGGTTCACTGCCTAGGGTGTTGAAAAACTTGCTCGACGAAAAGGAAGTTCCTTTGACCCCGAATTTGCTGCGTAAGCGTTATCAGAGAGTCACTAAGAAAATCCTCTAATGCATCGCCAAAATCACCAATGGGGTCAATTGCACAAACTTTTTGAGTGGATAGAAGTTCATTAGGTCTAAATGTGTCAATTTCCCCGTTAGCCTCGAGAGTTAATTTTCGGGCGAAGACATCCACCTTTGCATAGGCAGTAGCCAGCATTGGTCTTCCTAAGATAATAGGTATTCTGTTATCTTCAGGAATATCCACAATCACGAAATCAACTGGGAAGAATTTTTTTTTTATTTTTACCAAAATGTTCTCAACAATACCCAAGGGTGACTGCATCGATCGATCGACCATTTCAATCTTCCCTTTGGCTGGCTTTAGGTCACCAATACCCATACGTAGGAACATCGAACGAGGCATTATGCTTATGCTCGCTCCAAGATCAGCTAGGGCATTACACATATTGAGACTCCCGATCAAGCAAGGGACAACCAGGATCTTTTTCCTTCTGTGGCAGTTCATTTCTTAAAACCGTTGAACATCTCTCGTTAAGTTGAACCGTCTCATCGGAATCATTGCTTAATTTCTGCAAAATATTTTCATGATCAGTTTTAATGGAATTAATAAGAGGGGCCACTGGGAAGAGCTTTGTCCGTAGTGAGAGCTTCCATGTCGATTCGTCGCTTAACCTTCTCCGAAAAGGTAGTCAGTTATTCAAAGATTGTTTCCACCGTGTTGACAACTTCCTCTTCCCGAGCAGCTAGGTAATTTGTGATGGCTTGCGAACATGAGCTCACACTCTTCTCCAATCCCTTAATCCGATCTTCATGAGTTTTGAGAGAAGAGACTGTGTTTTCCACGAATGTCTTCATCATTTTTTCAATTCTCTCATCTCGTTTCCTTGATTCCTTGATGTGGTCAAGAATCTTTTTTTAAGGTTGTTCTGCTTTTGGTCCCAAATACACTCTTAACCTTCTCAATCCCTCTGTGCTTCAACTTCATTTGCCTTTCCACCTAAGCTTTCGAAAATTTCACCATAATTGTATTCTTGCTTCAATGTTTTCATTACCTTATGATCAAAATTGTCTTTTCGTCTGCCACTGTATCCATATGCCATTTGTAGCAATGTTCGAAATCAGAGAATACATTCCAAGGCTTGGTGGGGGTCATGCTAGGAATAGGTCTAGAGAATCGAGTAATTCCCGTGTTAGCGCATTAATTCTCAGAAGACATAGACGATTTGATGTTTGTTCAAATCATGAGTGGGACATCGATAAAGTAGCTCATTAAATCTTTCCCATGCCCGATAAAGCATTTCTTCTCCTTGAATGAATTGATGGATCTTACTAAGAAGTTTGGCCATTTTTAAGGAGGGCAAAATTGTTGACTAATTCTCTTTAATTTATCCCATGCTCTTTTACATTTGTTAGGGAGTTTATTGTACCATCTTTTGCGCCTCTGTAAGAGTCATAGGAAAAATTTTGCATGGGTAACCGAATAGCTCGGGATGTCTCGGACATTTGAAAAGAGATGATAAGAGAGTACTTCTTCACATGATTTCAACATCCTCATTTTCATCTCCCGAAAACTTAAGCTCGTGTAACTCTCGAATAAATTGGTCCGGAATAGAGTATTTTCCGTACTAGAACTCATGTGAAGGTTCGCTGGCGGTTCTCATTTGGTCGCCCAAATATCGCTCCATGGTCTAAAATTTTGATATTATTTTCATCAATGACCTCCGTTCGCATCGACGGGTCCGATTCAGTAAAATGAAAAGATGTTATGAATAGGAACCGAGAGTAAACTTTTCTTGTCCGAAATTGTTTCTCGGATCATCGAATGGGGTGGCCGAAAAGGCCTCGAGCTTCTAGTCTTGTATCCCGACATTTAAGAGAAGAAAGAAAATTAAAATAGACTTAATAAAAATCCTAAAATAACTCCCCAAGAGTGGCGCCAAAAACTTGATGCGTGTTTTACTTGACCAAGTTTTAATATTTATAATGTCTCAAGATACCTATGGTTCACCCTAATGCACTAACTAAATTGTACCCGTTCATCGTGTGTAGTGTAGTATTCGTAGAAACCGAGGTCGCCCCAAGAGCTATGTGTGTTGGATTAATACTAGTCTAGGTGTCATGATTTTAATATGATTTTGATAAGGAATTAATTAATTAACTACTAAAGCAGATAAAAGCAATTAAAGGCAAAGGTTGTGATCAATAGAGATAGTGGTGCTAACCTAGTTATTCATCCTAGCTAATAATGTCTACGCCTAATTACTTCTAATTACTTCAGTGGGGTCAAAGTCGAGGACAACATTTGGTCAATTTGCCCTAACCTATTAGCAAAGATGCCACCACCGAGAAGTCGGTGTCCCTCATAAGTCCAGCTTGTTCCCGGTCCCTAAGCCAAGTCATTAAGTTCCGCTACATGCTAGACTTATAATAGTGAGTGCCAAGTTAGCAACTTAAACACTCACCCCTAATTCTTAAGTTCATCCAAACGGTAGGTGATCGGTTGGTCAAATCGCACAAGTAGAAAGGGTCGTCGGTTGGTCATATCTTACCCTTCCTGCCCCGATCCACTCACTTAGGGTCACTGGTCATATCTCCTAAGCAACTAGCCTCTACCGCCATTCAAAACTATCAAACAAGGTAGCTACCAATAAACTATGCATGCATACACTTAGAAATAATTATATGGGAGTAATATAAACGCAAACAAAACAATTAATGAATCATAACTAGCCAAGACCAAGAGGTTCTTAGTCATCATATTAACCATACAAATCAATTCAATGTTTAATGTTACTAATACATGAATCGAAAGTAAAGAAAATATAAAATGCTAATGCTTATCATAGGGGAGTGATTTCTCCCTTAGAGATAGCTTCGTATGCTCCTCTAGACCTGCCTTTGGCTTCTTCCCACGTTCTCTGATTGTTGTGTGTGAAATGGGATGCTTTGAAATATTGGAAATCGTGGGGTATTTATAGGCCAGATCTTGGTTATGGCGTAACTAATAAAATAGTTACGCCGTAATCATCTAATTCATCGTAAATTGCACTAGATCTGCTGGTTACGGCGTAACCTTAGAATAGGTTATGCCGTATCTTCAATAATTCTTGGTTACGTCGTAGTTTATGCACGAGTTACGTAATTATTATCGCGCGGAACCTCATTTGACCTAATATAGTTACGTCAGAATCTTTGGGAGAGTTACTGTAATCTTCGATGAGTGGCTTTCTCGAGTCACGCTTTAGTTATCGCAGAATGTGAGAGATGAGTTAAGCCATAACTTCTTCAAAGTGAGCATACTATGATAAATCTTTAATAATTCCCCAATTCCGCATCTCTTTAGCTACAATGCTCGTAATTTATCTGAAAGTGGAATATAATGGAAAACAAACGTAAATCCATATAAATGATATAAATTACAAGCATTATCGGGGAAAATTGACACTTAATATTCAGGATAATTTGATGTTATCAATAAGCAATAGCAAAGTATTTATATAGAAATAGTATGTTACACGTACGATACTAAGATAGTATATTAATGGTAGCTAATAAGATTATAAAGGTAATATATAAACGGTACTTGCTACTACATGAATGAGGGCCAATTACGTAATTTTACATTACCGATTTAAGTCCGGTCCAAAATAAATGTTCATTTTTAAATTATATAAAGTTTTAAAAAATCTCACTAACTTCTCATTTGATTGGTTAAAATACAAAGTGAATGTTTATGCATAAATGTAAACTTTGAAAGAAGTGAATACCAATATCAATCATCCCTAAGTGACTATGGATACGGTGTATGTATATAATAAGCACACTAATTAATTAGATTACCCTTGCAGTTGGCAAACAAATATTACCAACATTAATTAAAGGGATAATCATTTATAAATGTATCTAACTTGCCACTTTTTCCTATCAAACAATTTTTTTTGGCAAATTCATGTACTAAACTTTCAAATTTCGTTACTTTGGTGTATTTTGTGACTTTTTTGCTCCTCCCTGGTGAAAGGAGTCTTAATTAATTGAAGGGTAAAATGTTCACAAAACTGAAAACTGAAAAAAGTTTAGTACATGAATTTGCAAAAAAAGTTTGTTTGCTACACAAAACTGAAAAAAATGACAAGTTAGATACATATATAAATTATTATCCCTTAATTAAACATTTACTTAAGTATATAGAATTATAGATCACTCCGGTAACGTTTTTGAAAAGTGATCTAAATGGTAACCTAAGTAAACAAAATCACAACATTTATGTATCAACGCAACAAAAAAGGAAAGAAAGAAATAAACCTCGGAAGCAGAAAAATGATGGGCGAAGTTTCGGGTTGAAAGATTGCCGAGTTGACGACCGAAGATATCAACCACCGCATGTTTTTTCATCATTCTGACGTGCAATTATTAGGTATGCAACAACTTGATTGAAAAATGATTGAAATGATTATGAGTCGATGGTATATAGAGGAAGAAAACAACTTAGGGAGGAGGGAGTGGAGCTCGGGTAGCCCATCGAGTACTTGAACTCGAGCGGGTACACCGCCCCGAGCCAAGCGGGTAGGTGGATCGAGTAGCAAATTCGAGTTCCAAGCCCGAGCGATGAAGGGCAACCTTTTTTGAATATTCGAACGTTGGGATTTATGTGTGTGTGTTTTTGAAGGTGTTTTAGTGTATGTGTTTTAGCAGGTAACATGGAGAAGGAGAAGGTATATGTATTTTATATTTTACTTTTTAATATATAAGTAATTTATATATTATACCTTATAGTATATACATGTTTACATTTCAAACCTTATAGTATATACATATTTATATTTTACTTTTTCTAATTTGTTTTTATTTTTAATAATATGTAATGTTTTTATTTTTAATGAAATGGTATGTTTTTAATTTAAATATTGTATGTGAATTTATGTATTAAAAAAAATGAAATTCGGGTACTAGGGTACTACTCCCTCCACTTAGGGTAGTGTTAGGGTAGAATTGGGTAGTTTTGAGTTGGAAGGTTTTTATTGGATAGAGGTGATGTGGCACCCAGGGTATTAGGGTACCACTCACTCCTCTCTTAACACCTCTATTTATACGACTGCTACTTCATTCTATGACACACGGCAGTTTATACCCATGCCACCTTCATGCTTCAGTCAATCACTTTTCTTTTTATAAAAATATATGCATTTTATTTACAAATTGACCAAGAGTAAATTACATATCTCGTCCTTGTGGTTTTGGTAAAGTTGCAAACGCAGTTTTTAACCTTACGAAAATCTAGTTCACGTTTATGTGGTGAGTTTCGACTTAGTTTTCGTTTTTGCTTGAACAAACTTGTATTGCTCTGGCATTGTGGTGGGAATACATCGATCTTAAAAAGTAGTTTGCATTATTTTAATTGAAAATAACAGATTATAAGTTGATCAAAATTATAAAAGGTAAAAGTTAAAATATGAAACTGATTGATGTTGCATAAAGTTTTGCGCTTAAAACAATAAGAGTAAATTGCAAAAATCGTTCTTAAAGTTTGGCCAAATTGCAAGTTTCGTCCCAAACGTTTAGAAAGTGCAAGGATCGTCCCTGTGGGAAACTTTTGGGGCAAGAATCGTCCCTGGCCAACAACAAATGACTAAAATGCCCTTTCTAAACGTTTGGGACGAAACTTGCAATTTGGCCAAACTTTAAGGACGATTTTTGCAATTTACTCTTTTCTATATTATTTTCAGAGTAAACTACACCATTCGTCCTTGTGGTATACGTTGACCATCAAGTTTCGTCCTTTGACCAAAAAAATGTCACCGTTGGTCCTTAACTGCGAAACGTTAATCATCGTTGGTCCCTCACCCTAACTGGTTGGACTAACGGGCGTTAAGCCTAGTTAAGTGGAGGGTATTTTCGTCTTTTCATCAACAAAAAAAAACCCAGGTTCACATCTTCATCTTCCAAAAAAACCAGTTCACGTCTTTCCATCCTTGTTCCGCTTCTTTTTTTCGGAAACAAACCCACGCCTTCTCATCTCAAAATCCACCCATTTCCATTTTGATGATTGTCTCCTCGCACCATCATTCAATCCCATCACAAGGCTCACCTTAAGGGTTTAGAAGATGGAAACTTGATGGTGACCTTTGCCAAATCCATCCCATCACAAGGCTCACCTTAAGAAAGCTAGGTCAGCAATCCCCTAGGTCCGAATGCCCTTTTTGGTGGCCGTGATAGCGGCAACAAACAAACCAAAAGCACCCCTGTCATTTCGTTACACACAAATAAACACCTCCTCGAGGTTCGGATCAGAAAACAAACACCCTCTTAGGCGCGTCGAACAACAGCAACAAACACACCGGTGTGTCGTTGTTGAACCGTAAGAATGTACAAGCGCACTTTGTCGGGTGGTCGCGACAAATAGTACAAACAAACACCACCCACTTGGGTTGGTGTTTAACCGAAAGCAACAAACACCGCATGGTCGTTGTTCTTTGGAACCGCCAAGCACGGAAGCTTTCACCTTGTGGTTCGTTCTTCAATCCGCTTAACCACACGAAGTTTAATATCAAAACGTTTTTATTAAAACTTTTAATCCACGAAAACATTAATAGGTTATTTGAAATCAGTTTTTCTTTAACTAGAAAGAGCAACAAGAACAAAGTTTCTTCAAATTCATTTCATTACAATTCTAACCACTTTTCTGATCTGGGTATCTTCTCAAATTCACCCTACAACACACACATAGATACAGAATCAAATTCATCCTACAACACACCGAGACTCGATTACAATGGACCCGAGCTTTCTTGAACTAAATTAACAATGAAATTGGCTAATCACCACTGAATTAGAAACCCTCAATCAATTTGAAAACCCTAACTTATAAAAACCCTAATGTTTGTGAAATTGTGTGTGATAGTGATTAGAACTTGTGGAAAACACTAATATTAGTAGATGAACATCAAGGAGGTCCCGCTTCTGCTCTTTGGGCTTCAAGGAGAATACCCACTTTTAGATTCCATCTCTTTCCCCTCTTCTAAAGATTTCCGTGATGTCTAGGGAAAAATAGTGGCCAAGAACAGGAGGGTGATAATGATAGATTTGTAGTCGACTATCAAGAGGAGAATGATCTACTGTGTGTTGGTATGGGAAGAAGCGAGAAAGAAAAGAAAAAGCACAAAGTGATGGACGCAGATGAAGGAGAAAAAATAGGTAGAGCGCTTTATTTGGGAGATGGTGGGTTAAAGAAGATGTAGTGTGAAAAGACAAAAATACCCTCCACTTAACAAGGCTTAACGCCGCTAGTCCAACCGCTAGGGTAGGACCAACGATGACTAACGTTTCGCATTTAAGGACCAACGGTGACATTTTTTTGGTCAAAGGACGAAACTTGATGGTCAACGTATACCACAAGGACGAATGGTGTAGTTTACTCTTATTTTTAGTTTTCTTACATAAATGATCCCTGTGTTGTACAAAGTTTTACAATGTTAGTCCTTTTTTAACCATCGCCACCCACCGCGACCCACTACCACCGCCACCGCCACCACCACCATCTTCACCCCACCACCGTCACCCACTACCACCACCCCATCCACCACCACTATAGCCACCACTATCAGCCCACCACCACAACCCCATCCACCACCACCACAACCACCACCGCCATCGCCACCACCACCATCGCCACCACCACCGCCTGCACCGCGACTCACCATCGCCACCACCACTACCACCATCTTCCACCCCACCACCGTCACCACCACCACCGCCACCACAGCCACCACCGCCACCACCACACGCCACCCACCACCACCACCACGCCCGCTCACACCACCGCATTGGTGGGCGGTGGTCGCGGGCAATGGCGTGGTGGTTTGGTGGTGGTAGATGAGGTGGTATCGGGTGGCGGTGGCAAATGGCGCAATGGTGGTCGATGGGCATGGGTGGCGCGATGGCGATGGTGGCTTTGATGGTGGTGGTGGTGAAAGGTGGTGGTAGTGATGGCGATGGTGGTGGTGGCGAAATGGTGTGGTGTGGCAGTGGTGGTCGCGCAAAGGGTGGTGGTGGTGGATGGGGTTGTGGTAGTGGGTGGTAGTGGCTATGAGTGGTGGTAGATGGGGTGGTGGTAGTGGTGACGGTGGTGGGGTGGAGATGGTGGTGGTGGAGGGTGGCGGTGGTAGTCGGTCGCGGTGGGTGGCGATGGTTAAAAACAAAATCGGGACTAACATTGTAAAAGTTTATACAACACAGGGATCATTTATGTAAGAAAACTGAAAATAATATAGAAAAGAGTAAATTGCAAAAATTGTCCTTAAAGTTTGGCCAAATTGCAAGTTTTGTCCCAAATGTTTAGAAAGGGCATTTTAGTCATTCGTTGTTGGCCAGGGACGATTTTTGCCCCTAAAGTTTCCCACAGGGACGATCCTTGCACTTTCTAAACGTTTAGGACGAAACTTGCAATTTAACCAAACTTTAAGGACGCTTTTTGCAATTTACTCAAAGAATAATATACACAAGTTTAAAAGAGTAAAAATGAATAGCAAATCTTTTGTAAATTAATAGTCAGAGAGATTGACCTTGTCTTATTGCATTGATGCAGGTTTTACTGACCAAGTTTTAATATTTATAATGTCTCGTTATACCTATGGTCTACTTAATGCACTAACGGGCAGCAATATCGTGTGTAGTGTAGTATTCAGAAACCGAGGTCGTCCCAAGAGCTATGTGTGTTGGATTAATACTAAGTCTAGGTGTCACAGATTTTAATACGATTTTGACAAGGAATTAATTAATTAACTACTAAAGTAGATAAAAGCAATTAAAGGAAAGGTTGTGATCAATAGAGGATAGTGGTGCTAACCTAGTTATTCATCCTAGCTAGTAATGTCTACGTCTAATTACTTCCAATTACTTCAAGTTGGGTCAAAGTCGAGAGGACAACATTTGGTCAATTCGCCTAACCTATCGCAAAGATGCCACCACCGGAGAAGTCGTGTGTCCCTCATAAGTCCAGCTTGTTCACGGTCCCCTGCCGAGTCATTAAGTTCCGCTACATGCTAGACTTATAATAGTGAGTGCTCGGGTGTTAGCAACTTAAACACTCACCCCCTAATTCTTAAGTTCATCCAAACGGTAGGTGATCAGTTGGTCAAATCACACAAGTAGAAAGGGTCGTCAGTTGGTCATATCTTACCCTTTCCGTCTTAGTCTACTCACTTAGGGTCAGTTGGTCATATCTCCTAAGCAACTAGCCTCTACCGCCATTCAAAACAACCGAAAAGGGGTAGCTACCAATAAACTAAGCATGCATACACTTAGAAATAATTATACGGGAGTAATATAAACGCAAACAAAACAATTGAGGAATCATAACTAGGCCAGCACCAAGAGGTGCTTAGCCACTCATATTAACCATACAAATCAATTCAATGTTTAATGTTACGAAATACATGAACCGAAAGTAAAGAAAAGATAAAATGCTAATGCTTATCATAGGGGAGTGATTTCTCCCTTAGAGATTGCTCCGTATGCTCCTCTAGACCTGCCTTTGGCTTCTTCCCACGTTCTCTGATTGTTGTGTGTGAAATGGGATGCTTTGAAATGCTGGAAATCGTGGGGTATTTATAGGCCATATCTTGGTTATGGCGTAACTAATAAAATAGTTACGCCGTAATCATCTAATTCATCGTAAATTGCACTAGATCTGCGGGTTACGGCGTAATTAGAAGAGGTTACGCCGTATCTTCAATAATTCTTGGTTACGTCGTAGTTTATGCACGAGTTACGGCAGAATTATCGTGATGGAACCTCATTTGACCTAATATAGTTACGTCGTAATCTTTTGGGAGAGTTCTACTGTAATCTTCTCGATGAGTTGGCTTTCGAGTCACGCTTTTAGTTATTGCAGTAATGTGAGAGATGAGTTAAGTTTATAACTTCTTCGAGTGAGCATACTATAATAAATCTTTAATAATTCCCCAATTCGCATCTCTTTAGCTCAAATGCTCGTAATTTACCTGTAAGTGGAATATAATGGAAAGCAAACGTAAATCCATATAAATGATATAAATTACAAGCATTATCGGGGGAAATTGACACTTAATATTCAGAATAATTTGATGTTATCAATAAGCAATAGCAAAGTATTTATATAGAAATAGTATGTTACACGTACGATACTAAGATAGTATATTAATGGTAGCTAATAAGATTATAAAGGTAATATATAAACGGTACTTGCTACCACATGAATGAGGGCCAATTACGTAATTTTGCATTACCGATTTAAGTCCGGTCCAAAATAAATGTTCATTTTTAAATTATATAAAGTTTTAAAAAATCTCACTAACTATACTTTTCATCAATCAGATATCATCTATACTCACTAACTTCTCATTTGATTTGTTAAAATACAAAGTGAATGTTTATTTTGAGGCAAACCAAAATAGAATAGTAGACAATTATATTTCAAAATGAGTATTATTGTTTTCACATAGAGTAATTTTACATCATATCGTTGTATCAATCATGTGTCTAAAACTTCTTAGAAGCATTTGAGATGACCAGATGCTATATATCAAGCAACGTGACTTAAAAAGTTTACTTGCAAAGAAGATTTCTTATTACAGTGAAGTACATACTAAATAATTTAGCAAGATGCAATGTCTGTACACTTTTATTTTAAGTTTGTAATATTTTTGTTTGGGTTTTGCGCTTTGGGCCTTGTTATTAACCCTAGTTATTTATTTCTTTATATTGATTTTGACACAAAGCATTTTTTTCCAACTTTCTCTCACGCCTATGATAAAACATAACAAGAAATCAACTTATCAGCTGCATGTCTTTTGTGTGATAAATCAATGAAGGACAAGATTAACTTGTCGCAGATATATGATGAAAACGTGTTAATCTTTAAAGATAGTGGTTTTATAACGTTAACACGAATTTGAGATCATTGAGTTTTTGTCGTTTTTTATTCTTGTTCAAGTTTGGTTGAAAGTTGAGGAGATAGGTTTAGGATAGTTGTTTTTTGATGTTGTTTGTTTTGGTTAACAGTATATTGCACTTCATCTTCTCGAACTTCTTTCTTTTTCTTTTCTTGGACCGATGAAGACACAGATATGGTGTCTAAATATGAACTGGGACTATGCTAACCATGTGGTTATTCGTAGTCTTGGTTTGGTCAAATGAGATAAAATGAGATCTTGTTTTATTTATTTTTTTCTTTTTGTTGTTCGGACATGGTGATGGGTTTAGGATAGATTGTGGTCTCTGTTAGGCTGTTTAAATCACAAAACGGCCACGGTGATTGGTTCGGACATGGTGATTTTTATTTATTTATTTATTTTTATTTTATTTTTTTCGTTAGTGTTCTTGTTCGAACTAGATAGGTGAGGGCGGTTGATTTGGAGTTGGATTGAATATCTTGTGTGTTTGTTTCTTAGATTTATTTTTTAGTGCTTGTTTGGCTTAGTAACTTGATTAGATTCTACATTGTGATTAAATGGTTGTATATTTTGGTGAATGGGTGAATTAAATAGTGTATTAATTGTATGTGTTGAATATTGGGTTTTTTAGTTGTATTTGTGTTTCAAATAGTTGTAAATTATGTTTTGTTACTTGTATTTGCTTAAAATTTATATTAAGAAATCTTAAAAAATTAATAGGAGGGAATTCTTTAAATGATTATAAATAGTATAGATATAGATAAAGATAGAGAGTGGAAATTGATCTCTTGTTAAAATAAGTTTGATATGTAAATGATTTTAAATGATAGATAATTGTCTAAACAAATATTCGTTGGGCTGGAAGTGTACATGGGCTTTGTCTTAAGAAACTCCAAAGTTAAAGACCCTAGTTAGTAATCGGGTCGGGTCACAAAACCTTATTATTATTCTTACATCAAAATAAGCCACCGTCATTTTCTTCTGCTCACAATCTCTCACCACCGTTCTCAGGTATTTTATTTTTCACTTTGACCTAACATTAAACTAAACCTTAGTTAGTTAATGTATTGTAAAACTTATAATAAATATCTTAGTAGTTTGCGTGGATCTTGTATTGAAAGTTTTGTTTTGGAGTTAGGGTTTTAGAAATGGGTTTAGGTTTAACTTTTTCCTATGTCCCATTTTGGTACTTTGTCTCCTTCAAACTTATAAAAAGTGTTCCTATATACTCACACATTATGATAACTTGTCACGTAAGAAAAAGTGACAAGTTCACGTACAAACACAGGACTTTGAAAAAAATTTTGTTGCTATTTCATGGCGTAAGCCCTTTAGAAATAGAGTTGTGAAGTTTTTTGTGTACTGTAATGGTGATCCTCGCGTGGTATGATGCTTTTGGTTTGTTAATGTTTAATATTTATAGTTTTTTGTGTGTGTGTGTGTGTGTGTGTATGTCTTGAGATTTGTGTGTGTGTATATCTTGAGATTTGGCAGTACTGGTATGTTATAGGATGTTTGCTTATTGCTTTCCGAGCCACGAGGTTATTGATATAATCGTACTGCGTACAACGCATAATTTTTGGAACATCGCAAAGGATGAGAAAATTTTGACCCGTTGTTCTAGTTGTAATGAACAACTAGTCCAAATGCTTTTGTGAGTTGTGTTTTAGAAGTAGCTGTAGGCTATAAGATGTTTGTTAGTAGCAGTTTCTAGCACGTGATAAATCATTTTTTTTCTTTCATTAATTGATTATTGGAAGTTCATTTTATACACTTTATTGAAGTGTCATAATTAACTTACACCTTTATTTTAATTGTCGGGACGGTAATAACACTGGGATCCTAATATTTGATATAGGAATCAATGGCGGCAATTGCTCGATCTAGGCGAATATTCTCTCTTGTTTTGAAGAGTAACAAAAGTCCACGCTTATATTCAACTGTTTCTGCAAACGGTCCCAAAGAACCTATCATCTCTTCATCTATCCTCGGTGATCCATCTTCGACTACACCTCCACCACTTCCACCTCCGGAAAGTGCAGAAGCGGGCAGAGTAGGTGGACAACCATGGAGCTTCCTCAAGTATACTTTACTTGCTGCAGTTACTGGAGGTGTTGCCACTGCTGGCTATGCGACTTATGGTATGTCAATCTCAGTAGTTTCCATGAATTAATTGCAGTATCTGTAGCAAGTAGTGGCTCTAGTGAACACATCTTATAGTAATTTGGATTTTGTTATATGTCGTGTTTCTTTTCTTTTTCTTCATGCCGCATTAACACATCCATATGTTTTGTATTTTGCAGCATACACTTTAGAAGAAGTTGATCAGAAGACAAAGGCTTTACGTGCATCAGCAAATGTTTCTGTAGGGGATGATTTGTCGTCCTCTGATGTGAGTATGCTATAGTATTTTCACAAATTTTTATATGTTTGGTGATATCAATGATACTTGCGCAATTACTGTTTTGTTTCTGATATGAAGGTGAAGCTGCACTGATTGTATGAGATAGTAGATAGCATAGATATTATGTATTTTTGTAATCATGTTTGGACCTGTGAATATGTAAAAAAATGCTGCAGGGTCGCTGAATGTTTGTGTCCGTAATTATCATCTAGTCTTATTAGATGTTGGTGGATAACATCAATGATAGGTAATAGGTTTATACTTTACTGCTTCTCCTGTTATTAGCGGGTCGTAATCACGTTTGGACTAGCATTTATGTAGAAAATGCTGCAGGGTTACTGAATGTTTGTGTCAGTAATTATCGTCTAGTCTTTCTTCTGGATGTATAATTGCATATTTCATATATGCTAGTGTACCTTATTTTCTTAACTCCAACTTATATACACTGTATGCCTGTATGGTTTACCTAGTTAATCTCATGGAAAAAAATGGACATTTAGTGATGGATAGAACGGTATGGTTAGAATCAGAAATTTGGAATAGATATTGTTATTCTACACCATAAATCATGCTGTTCTAAAGCCTAAATTGGGAACTTGAGTAAATAGCTCATAAATCATCTTAGCTATCATATATGATTGTTGTACTTGAAACATGTAATCCTAACATATGTACTTACTGTAAACGCAGAAGTTTCAAGCTATGCTAAAATCAGCTGCAATGACAGGTTTGTTCTGAGTCTTTTCTGATGCTATCGCTACATGTTCACTATTCTCAGTTGTGTTGGGCCGCCTGAACATGGACACTATCTTGACACCTTTTTGCTCATGAAGCTAATAATCAATGCTTGTTTCTTATTGATAATTCTGAGTAGTATTCTATCATAATTGTTTGTTCATCATTGCTAAAATTTTTCCATAAACCTTGTGCTTTGTTTAAGTTTAACATTCATATATGACCGACTAGATACTATGCTAGAAATGCTGTTAATGATGGCCAGTGAATCCGTGATATGACATTGCTGAGGAGGACATATAGACTATTTTTTATAATGGGCATCTCATACGACTATTTACCTTGATAGATTTCACATACTATGTAAATGCATAGCCCAAGTCAGTAAACAGATGGGGGAACTTATGATTGGTATATAGATAATCCTTCAATAACGCACAACCAGATGTAGGTGGGACCTCCATTAAACTAAAAATGATATGTATGTAGCTGAATTTTATATCTATGCTTTGCTATCATAATCATCTTGCAACTAACTGACAAATAAAAACAAATGTCTCACAACATTGGAGGAATGAAGGGTGCTATGGATTCATCTATATCATCTTTCGTAGGGGTCACACAAGTCATTGTCATATTTGTTGTTGGTGCACCGGGTTGTCAAACACGAATGCCCATATTTCATATCTAAAGAAATAGTTGGACCAAACTATGATAAATAATTTGTGTTCTTCCTTTGTTATATATGTATATAGATTTTTTAGCTCATCTACTCATTGTGGTTGTTGTTTTGCCACCCGTATATTTCAGTTCCTGCCAAGTTAGTTGAGCTCTATTTGGAACTGCGTGCAACTGCAGAAGACCATGTTCGGGTGCGTTTATCTATTATCATGCTAACCTCTTTCCTAAGTCAGTTTATAATATTCATGTTGTTTTTTCTTATGGTGTGTTCATTAAATCTTGGTTCTTTGTAGGGTTTTACTGAACCCTTGTCTGATAAGCTTCTTCCTGATTTGCACCCATTAGAGCAGCACATTTTTACACTGGTTTTGGACCTCAACGAGACTCTACTATATTCTGATTGGAAGGTATATATCATTGCTTTTGCACTTTCATATTGCAGCTCATTGTGGTCGGATAGTTGGGTTACATTTTTTCTTTGATACCATGTATGTGCTTAAAGCGTGATCGAGGGTGGAGAACGTTTAAAAGACCAGGAGTTGATGAATTCTTGGAGCAACTAGCTCAGTATTATGAAATCATAGTGTATTCTGATCAGCAGTCCATGGTATGCTTCTTCATTTTTTTTATTTTTTCACTCACTTTGATGATCTAGTCTTAACATTCTAAGGCTTCTGTTTGTGTTTATGCAGTATGTTGATCCTATTGTTGAAAGATTGGATTCAAAGCATGTCATAAGGTATAGGCTATCGAGGGCTGCAACTAGATATCAAGATGGGAAGCACTACCGGGTATGTGCTTTCATATAATCTTTTATTAGATAATGTGTTGCATGGTGATGTATTGAGCCAGATGCCACAGTATTACCCTTTTTGAACTGGACTAATTCGTAGTTCCTTTTATGTAAAACAATCATTTATCTGCATTTCTCAGAGTGGAACATTCATGAGCTGCATATTGTGTATGTTAGGTGATATATAGGGTGGGTTCTTTCCCATTAGGTGTATAAATTGCTCAGAGGTTTTGCCTAACAAATAGTTTACATACAAATACTTCTTAGCGAATCAGATATGATTTTTTGTTCTTGACCATTATGATTTTTCAAAATTGGTTACTTTCTTCATTGGGTAACAGCTCATTGTCTGACTTGGTACAGTGTTTAAAAATAAAAGCTTAACTATCTATCAAAAGTAGCTTTCAATGAAGAGAAGTTGAAAGCTAGTTCTGGTCGGATATGTTGACCATTGAATCATTTGTGAGGACACCGAAGTAGCTAAGCTTACCATGAATTTTTTTCCACTTTCATGGGTCGAGTATTTAAGTTAAAATAACATAGTCACATTCAATGTATCATTGTGAATAAGGCACAATATGTTGGATCTTGTAGGACTTGTCAAAGCTTAACAGAGATCCTTCAAAGATTTTGTATATAAGTGGTAATTGCCTTGAGAGTTGCCTTCAGCCAGAGAACTGTGTGCCAGTGAAACCATGGAAATGTGAAGCTGATGATACAGCACTTGTGGATCTTATACCATTCCTTGAATGTAAGTATTAGATTTCACCTGATTTGATATATATAGGCTTAACTGAATCTGATGCTAGGACTTATGGCTACTTTGATTACAGATGTTGCACGTAATAGGCCTGCTGATATTCGGCCTGTACTCGCTTCATATCAAGGACACGATATAGCCAAAGAGTTTATTGAACGTAATAAAGAACATCAGAGGTAAATTTAAGTGGTTTTTGACCTGCTTATAAGTATCAAACAAATGGTTACTTGATACTCGCATCAAGTGGGGGCTTGAATAGTGTATGCTTTGCTGGATAACTTTCACTCCATTCCAAACCGACACCACAATTTTTTTAGCATGTCCCATGATAATGCATTTTTGTGTTGGATTTGTTTTTGGTCAAAATGGGCCTCTTATATTTTGGTATTATTAAAATGGTATTTGAAATGTTAAGTTTTACATGTGTATTGGGACAGATGGTGCTATCTTAAATTTTCTCTTCAATAAGTATTTTTGCTCTGCTACAAAAAGGTTCTTAAAATCACTTGGCTCTTTGCGAGAGTCAAGGGACTGTCATTCTAACTGCTGTCTGCTGACTGCGGTGTGACCTAATGACTTTTAGGGTTGTGTGGGGGGTTTAAACAACTGATAACCAGAAACTTTTTGTGATGATTCAGGAGAATGCAGGATAAGCATCATTTTTAAGTTACATCTTTAAATAATATTTGATTAGAAACATATAACTTATTTTTTTCCAATCCATTCAATCACGAACAGTGTGTTTTGGCATTAGGTTTAGTTTGGCAGAATAACTTTTCTGGGAGATAGTTGTGTGTTTGGGCTGACATATTTTCTGTGATGATTCAGGAAAATGCAGGAGCAGAAGCAACAGGGCCGTCTGTGGCGACGCTGATTCGAGATAAAAGAGATTGACTAAAGAGTATTGTTTCATTTAGGCCAATATTATATAATACCTCAACAAGGAGAGAACCCTTTAGTTACTGTGAAGTGGCTTAGTTTCTCTAGTTTGAGAATAAAGACTCGCACATGGCTGTCATTTTTGGCTCTTTGCTTACACATCTTTTGCTTGTGGTTGAAGGTTATCTTGTGTATCCGAAAGTTTTCGTCATTCATCTGGTAGTAGGAATTCCATTCATATGATTTAATATATGTGAAATAGTTACTAGGATTGCAGGTCCAAAATCTTCTTTTGAGAAACAAATGTGAGTTCACTTCCAAGAATTTAAGATTTTGCAGCATTTTGTGATTTTTGTCCATTTTGTTTTGCTTTCATGATCATTATTATGTGATCTTTCTTGTTCTCTTTTTTTTTTTGAGAGAAAATTATTACATTACAAATAAACTCGATTTTCAAATTACATCACATAATAACAAAAAAAATTAACTTTTTCAGAATATCCAATATATCTCGCATTCTTGTGCAAGCTTTTAATATTTAACTCCCTTCCTTAAAAAAAAAAAAAAAAAAAAAAGAAAACTATTTGAAATTTCTTTTGAACTTTAACCCATTTGACCTTCTTTCCATCTTCTTCATCATTCATACTCTTTTATCTTAAAACTCATCTGAAATCTTTGAATCAACTTTTATAAAGGTTCAATACTTTACAACACAACCTTTTTTTTTTGGGTTATAGTAGATTAGTATCATGTATTTTTGCCTACATTTCTTAAAAAATCAAGTATT
The DNA here is from genome assembly GCA_022545495.1 of Chrysanthemum lavandulifolium. Lineage (NCBI taxonomy): Eukaryota > Viridiplantae > Streptophyta > Magnoliopsida > Asterales > Asteraceae > Chrysanthemum > Chrysanthemum lavandulifolium. The sequence goes on along the minus strand of CM040243.1, from coordinate 223,657,693 downwards.
TGATATTTCTTTAAAAAAATAAAATAAAAAAATAAATAAGTAAATAAAAATTAAAAAAAAAATTGAATTTTTTAGAGTTATCGTAAATTTTCGATTTTTTTTAAGAAATATCGAAATTTTTTCTATGTTTTAAGAAATATCGAAAATTTTCATTTTTTTTTTTAAATTTCGCAGAAGATCCCAAATTTCGCGGAGTTCATGGGTATTTTAGCCTTTTAAAAAAACTGAGTATTTATGAATTAGATTTAAAAAATTGGGTATTTTTGTGAATTTTCCTTAAAAAATAACCGTACAAATTGATATGCTTGAAAGCATCCTCAAAACTAAAGAAAAACCGCTAAAAATGTGAAATGTCTGAATTCTATTATGAGTTTTGATAGCGGGTGAATGGATGCCTATCATTCATCACGTTAACTTCAATCTATGTCAACTTTATTTCTTTCATCTTTTTTTGAATAACGATTCATATAAAAGTATCTAGCAATATACGCTATGTCAACTTTATTTTCTATATCGATAAAAGAAAATCTTATAGGTCAAAAAATTCTTTGTAGAAATTCGAAGTCCACAAGCAATATACAAGTTCCTCGAAATTATTAATTTGGATGTGTATCATATGTCCTTATGCTTTGACAGATTGTTATTCTGTCACCATAAGATACGAGATGTTTTTTTCACATGTTTTTTGTAGCTACGAAATAAAGCTTTAATAGTAAAACATAATAAACCTTAATATTATTTTTAGATACTTATTTATATTACTAATAATGTTATCGGAGTTTTTTGTTATCTATTTTGTTTTTTAAATACATAGCCACAAGACTCATGTTGGTGATTTAATTTTAAAGTAACTATTGTTAGTTTTTTAGTTAGTGGTGTTTTTGCTTCTTAGTTATTTGTTTCCTTCTAGAGTGTGACAATTTTTATTTTTATTTTATTTTATTTTATTATATATATATATATTTTTTTTTTCTTTGGTCTTGGTTGCTTCACTATTTGCTAGCGAACTCAATGTAACCCTATTAATTTTAATCCCAAAAGTAAGGTTTGATCATCATTGCTTTTATAAATTAGTTTAGAACGTGGTACACTCGCTTAGGGCCGAGCAAATCGACCGAGAAAACCGATCGGACCTACCGAACCAAAGGACCAACGATCCGGTCTCGGTCTCAACTTTTTCCTTATTTCGGTTTCGGTTCGGTCCGCTCCGACGTATAAACCAACCATTTTGCCTTCTTGGGTCGGACCAAACACATTCGGTCGGTCCTCAATCTATGTTTTTGGGCTATATCGGTCTCGGTCTTGGACGGTCCAGTCCGATGCTAACCCTACATTCGCTTATAAATGAATATTATAAAGGCTTATATAGTTAAATAATCGAGCATACAAAAATTATGTTTTTATGTTTTAAGTTTTATATAGTTAAACAAGTTGACGGGGTGAGTTGTTGAACACTTATCAAAATCCAACTTGACACTATTATAAATGGACTAGACATATTGACATATGTATGACCCGAACCCGTTTATCCTTAACTCAATTCTGTTTAGTTTCGTAACGTAACCAGAATTGCACCCTTAATATTTTGCCAGGGTGAAGCCCTTTTACCCAAAAAAAAGAATTGCACCCTTAAAACAAAGTGTATATAACGACTACGACAACATGATTTACTTTATTCAGTTATAGCATATTATTTTACAGTAAGTATGATTATTCATAAATTTAATACTAATCAAATCTATATTTTTGACTTGGTCCAACCTACTTTGATGTAAATTAGTTACGTTGTTGGTTTCATATTTTTACAGTTGGAATTTATTTCGTCTACCTAATATTTAATTTTGATATGTTTATTGTAACTTGATAACTTGAAGTTTGTGATCAATTCACTCAAATTTCTATACCGACAAGTGTTTGGAAAGGGTCACAATAGAAAGCAAACAACAAAACTTGACTAAAATCATTCTTTACTATCCATGATTTATATGAAAAGTAAAGTAAAGAGGATAAAGACATCACTCAAGCTACTACATCAAGATGCTCTATTAACTCCATACAAAGAAGACAACCATCCAAAATGCAAGCCTTACAAAGTCTTAGTCTAGTCTTTTGTAACAAGATGTAGCACTGTATTTATACTAGTAGCATGTCTAGATACATTAGAGTAGTATTGAATGTTATAGCTCTAGTCAACTGTATATATATATATATATATATAGAATCCGGATCGATTGAGAAGGTTTTTATTTTGAGAAGATTGAGAAGGTTTTCAAAAACAATAGATTTTTAACTTTGATTCATGTTTTTCAAGCGTAAAACTCATTTTAATGTGATTAAAATTCAAAATGTGTAATTTTTTTTGAATCAATGTTAAAAATCTCTCGATTTTGCGATATATGTAGAATACTGAATCATCTGTACAAGTTTAATGAATCATCATCATAACTCGATTTTAACAATGATTTGTGAATCAAATTTGTGATTTATAGATTCGATTCACCATAAAATGATGTTTACTTGTGAATCAAATAAAAACATGAATCAATTTGCTCAAACGAAGATTTCTCAATCTTCCAAAATAAAACCTTCCGATGGAACCGGGCCTATATATATATATATATATATATATATATATATATATATATATATATATATATATATATATATATATATATATATATATATATATATATATATATATATATAAGGCATTTGACATTAATCTCAACGCCACCTCAATGCCACGTCAATGTCACCTCAATGCCACATAATCATTTTCATGCCACCTAAGCATTATATGTCCACCTAAGCAATTAATTGTTAAATTCGGAATTTTAAACAATTAATTCTTAAATTTCGGAATTTTATTATTTTTTTTGTAATTTTCGGAATTTTATTAAATATTTTTGAAAATTGTTTATAAAAAAGTGGCTTTGCAAGGATTGAACCTTGGTTATTTGGATAAATAACTTGTGTGTTTACCACTTAGTCACCAAGTTATTTTGATAATTATGTTGCATATTATAATGTATAAATGCCTATAATTATATTGGAATACTTATTTCTTTACAGCTTAAAACCCTACTGTCGGTTCATAATATATTTTTCTCCAAACCCTAATTTTATATTTTCCTCAACCCTTTTTTTTCTCAATTCTCTCATGATTTTTTTTTTTTGTGTGCGGGTTTGAGAATACGTGTTCTTTGGAAGTAGCATGGTAAGTTTGCTCATGATTTTTTTTTTTTTTTTTTTTTTTTTTGTGATTTTTTGTGTTTCTGGGTTCATATTTAATAGTTTGTTTTTGATTATATTGATCGCCCATCCAACTATATAATCTCTGCTATGTTTTAATGGTTGATCCTCCAACTAACCAATCACACATAACCCATGTGTAATGATATCACACATACATTTATGAATCTTAAAACACAAAACTAAAAGAACACCAGAATATACGATGATCAAAATCCACAAACTCATTTGTATTAGTGCCGCTACTTTTAAGGGTATTTGGCATTGGTAAGTGATCATGTGTTCTGTAATTATAATAAACTTTTATCAATCAGATGCAATACGTGTTTGGCTGTGTGACATATTATAAAGGTTTAATGATTTACATATAAAGTGACATCCCTAAAGGGAGTTTTGAGACTGCTTATACAAACAACTAAACTGCTTATTGCGTATTATATAAAGAAGGTTCACACTTTTGAGTGTTTAAAAGATTAACATTTATTAGTATAAGGTAATCAGTGTATTGCTTAGTATCAAATTTTAGTGTATAAAGTATATGGTTATTAGTATAAGGGTTAGACGAGAAAACTATCAGTTATGTAACTTAGTATATCAGATTATTGAGTCTTCATTGTGATTGAGTGAAGATACATATGTTTTTGCTTTTTGTGTTATTGGTAGTTGAAGAGATTCTTATTTAAGCAGAGTTTGATAAAGTTGATACAAGATACTAAAAGGTACCTGATATACCGATAATCAGGCCTTCTTTATGAAACAAGATACTACAAGGTACCTGATATACCACATCTTTCAAAGCAAGGTAACTGTTCATAATCTGTTTGCGCGTTTTCTAAATCAAGGTAAATGCTCATAACCATAGGAAGATGTTCACACGTTTATGTTTGTTTACTTCAGCATATCACAGATGTCAAGGTTCTACTCATTCATATGGAGGGCTCTTCAAATGAGATTAACATGGCGATATTACCCAGTGGATCGTTAATATTTGTTCCCCTTACATCGGCTTCGTTGAGTGAAGCTGTTTCTGGTGTGCTTTTATCCCCACATGAAGTCTTTTGGCATGATAGTATGATCCATCCAAAAACTGAAAGCAAAATGCTAAGCAACTTATATCCAAGCCTTCAAGACTTTTTTGTTAATGAATGTGGCGTAGATGAGAACCCTCCGCTTCTTGATTACCTTGCGTTTTTACGTCATCTATCAACTGAAGAAACTCCATCAGAGGCCGCCAAAAAGGTAGACCTTTGTCCAATTTTCTACATAACTTGTGTTTTAAATATAGAAATTTGTACATTTATAACAAAATGATTAGCAACAACAAAAGTATACAATTATGTAATTATGAATTCTTAGTTAGAGATACAAAAAAACATAACTTGCATCTACCTTTGTAAGTGATTTAGTAATTATGAATTCTTAGTTTATGTGATGTGATATACAATTCGTATAACCCATGAGAACTTTATATAATGTCAAACTTCCTCCAGCAGTTGGAGCTTCACCGATGCCGGTGTGCGGTGTAAACCCCCGCTCGGCTCCCCAAGTCGCACAACCAGCAGATTGTGCCTTCATTGGACCGAATGCTAACCCATTGGATCTCTTTCCTCAGGTAATCTTTTAAGTCTTAAAAGCATGTTTCATCTCGATATTGTGATTAATAAATTTCTTACACTTGGTCTATAGGGTCTTCCTGATATGGGAGCGAAGGCTCATCTTTGGTCTTGTCTGGACAAATGCGACTGCATATCTTCGCTCACATGTGGAACGAAGCCTTCAATAAGTGACTTGGTACTTAGGTCTGCTCTACTTTTGCTAGAATCGGACATGTTCTTCGAGTGATAATTTTAAATCTGAAGACGGGGGAATGGGCAGGTTGGCTAACGGGTCAAATCGATTTGGATAAACAATAGTTCTTTTATGAGCAATGGGTCGTAATGGGTTTGGATAAACAATAGTACTTCGAGTAGAGGTTGGGCAACTTTGCTTGCTACGAATAAAAAATAAGTGAAACTTGCAGATTCTGGTCTCTCAAAGGAAGAAACTATTACTAAAATAACGATTGCCGACACTGGGACTTACCGTTGGATGGCACCAGAGGTATGTTATTGCCAATTTTATTTCTCTCTTATAGCTTAATAGTATACATGATGCAAGAAAATTTATATGGTATGCGTTGCAACGAGACAAACCAACAGAGTATAAGTACGATACCTATTGTTTTTGTAGATGACACTCATTTAGTTGGTGAAGCTAATACTGATTCTATAGTTGATATTCTCACTCCTGGACTAACTACTCTGATGATCAATGGTGTTGTTCCAGAGTCCCCTATTGATAATGGTGAGTCCTTAATCCCACATTTAAGATTCTAATATAAATTTTTACTGTATGCCTACTATTTACTCTTGCATTGATGGCCATGAATGGGTGGAAAGCTCAGTGTAAGTTGGTTTGTGATTTATTCCCATCTGGGCTATGGCCATAGGCCAAAACTGTTTGCAAAGTACCATATTTCTTCTGATAAAGTTTTGGTAACTAATTAGAGTCCGTTTGCAACGTAGAAAGGTAAGTACTGTAATATAAATCTATGTTTAGTGATCTTAGGACTTTTGGATGGCTAATTTTGGTTTTACAATCATTTATACCCGAGTAATATTTCAAGTTTTCCTTTGAACCACTGAATATTTTGGTTTTACAATCATTTATACCCGAGTAATATAAATGCCACAGTGTTAGACTCATAGTATCTCACTTTTAGCACTGGCTTTGAACCACTGAATATCTATGCTACACGAATTGTTGTTCCATGAGTTAAATACTTTCATGACTTATCTGAACAAGTATCCATTCAAATATATCTGCAGATATGCAACAGCAACATCTAGCCCAAGTCGTCAGATAACTATTGCAAAGCAAAAACCAGTAAAAACAATTATTTATTTTTATTATTTATTTTTAATTGATGCTAATTAACTTGGAATTGTGTTGTATTTTTAATTATTTATTTTTATTCGTTGAAGACCTGTAAACCTCGCCTTAATGATTACCAATCTATGTACAAAATATGATCAACTTTAGACCTTTAAACCTCGCCTGCAAAAAGTACTATTGGACTTCAGCTCTTATTTTGATCACCCATTGATATTTTATTATATATATTGTAGTCATATGCTAGATTTATTTACATATAGTATTACATGGTTATAGGTTTTCCATGAAATGGTCAACTCTGGAGTGGAGCCAAATGTTTACACATATGGTGCACTTATTGATGGTTGCGCCAAAGCAGTCTAAGTTGCGAAGGCATTTGGAGCTTATGGTATAATGAGGTCAAAGGTATGTAAATGAAACATTTTTCCCTACAACCGAAAGTAATACCATAATATGGTATCAATATATAAATAAGCTATGAGGCCCTAAATGAGCAACTAATGAAGCTAATAAGCTATCTAATAAGAAAATAAACACTCCTACAACTACTGTAGCAGCAGACTAAGGACAGACTAGGTGGGGTTTTTTTAGGCTTCAACTAGCACTTAAACAGGCTTATAAGGGGATCTAAAACAGGAATAGAAAAAGCTAGCACTATAATCTACCTAGAAAATCTGAATTCAAGCAATCTCAGTGAAAGAATAAACAGTTAAGTAGCTTGAGACTAAGTTGTTTGGACATCAAAAGAGAAATGATATGCAGCAGAGGAAAACAGTGAACCATCAACTTTAAGCAACTAGCAGACTCAGCATAACATTTTTTTGATTTTTTTCCTTTTGGGAAAAACTAGATAAGCTAATGAAATTCTTGTTTTAATTTTTAAAATTTTTATAACCCCTAAAATGACTTAAAATAGCTTTGAACCGACTAAAATCACTCTTGGGATGAAATGGTGTTCTGACAGACCAAAATGGGCAAACTAGGGACACTTTAAGCACAAATTAAGCTATCTAAAAGACTTCTAAAGGGCATATAAGCTAAAAACTGATAATCATGGGTATACTAAGAGTAGAGAAATCCAATTAAAACTGATATTTAAACTAATTTGGACCTAAAACCTACTGTGGAAAATAGCAGATTGGGACAGAAAGTAATGAGATCATGACATAAATTTGTTAAATAGAGGCAAAAAGGTATGTGTGTTTGCTTTTCAATGGGTCAATTTGGGTTACTCATTATTTTCGATGGGTAAACTTTGTTAAAAGAAATGGATCAAAGGGGTTAAAATTCAGGTGAAAGTTTCTTACAACCTTCTAAATTGTTTAACCCCAAAAATTCACATTATTGTATCGATATGTATGCTTCATAATAAGGTTGACACATTGTATATTAAAATTCGAAGATACACTTTATTCAGATATGAGCACATAGCATTATAGTTTATGCTACAAAACTGTCGGCACTATTTTATTCATTCTTTTCTTGACATAGTATGATATTCATTTCAATGTGTGGGACTCTGGGTTGATAGTAATTTTGATTTCTTTCAGGATAACACTGTTAATCTATTTTCATATGGTGTCCTGAGGTTGACCCCCCGTGAGGAAGTACCGAGTCTTATTTGCGCAAAGGGAATATTTCTTCCCATGCTGAACCTGGCTCTAGGGCGGCGAATAGTGGGTCAGCTTTGGACTGGTTACATGGGTTCTAGGATAGCTCTTCTGCAAGAGGTGATAATTATCGTATTTTGAGGCCCTTACAACATGGCAAGTGGTCATGTTTAAGGTATGCTCTCTTTTCTTCTCCCTCCCTGTTTCCTTCACCTTGGACTTATGTATCGTCGATCTCAAGAATGAAGTTGAAATTGATGGAATTTAGATACATTTCTGTGTTGTATTTTTAATTATTTATTTTTATTCGTTGAAGACCTGTAAACCTCGCCTTAATGATTACGAATCTATGTACAATTCATGATCAACTTTAGGCCATATCCACATGATTGTTTCAAGCCTGCAAAAAGTAATATTGGACTTCAGCTCTTATTTTGATCACCCATGGATATTTTATTATATTGTAGTCATAAGCTAGATTTATTTACACATAGTATTACATGGTTATAGGTTTTCCATGAAATGGTCAACTCTGGAGTGGAGCCAAATGTTTACACATATGGTGCACTTATTGATGGTTGCGCCAAAGCTGTCCAAGTTGCGAAGGCATTTGGAGCTTATGGTATTATGAGGTCAAAGGTATGTAAAGGTCAATCGTGCTTGATTTTGACTCGGGAATATCAACTTTTTGGATGAGCGTCATCGACATCATTACGAGGTTAGTCATACACTTTATTAGTGTAATAGATTGTGGTTGATCATTTAAATCACATATTTAAAACAATATATATATACTTATTTAGGTTGCTGATACCATATTAACTAAATGGCATGTTCAGCCACTATGACCGGGCCGTATCGCACAACTATGTTATGCCTTCACTTTGTTGAATTTGTGACTGTAGGTTGCCAAAGAATAAAGTGGCTATTAATGAAGCGGCTATGGTTGTTGTAGCAGTCAACTTCCATGATCTTAAAAATATCGAGTTTGTATGATTCTCGACCTTCACTTGATTTGATCTTTGTTATGCTTGAGTTACGTCTAATCTTAGTCATGTTTGTTTCAAACAGATAATATTGCTCCAAGAGCTGCTAGGGAATTGGGTTATGTGCGGGTGAAAATGGATCAAATCCAGTTTGGGTTGACCTTAGCCAATCTGGGCATCCAGTGGGTTTGGTCTTGATTTCCGTTTAGGCCATGTTCAGTACATCAATAATTTAGAGGCGGATGCGAGGTACATGCAGTAGCGGAGTAACTTAAATGAGGTACAATTTATATTTGCTTAATTGTTTGATTATAACTCTCTTAAAAGTCTAAAATAACAACAATTCTTTTTATCTATTGTGCGGGTAACATTTTTCGGTTTCATGTCTTTATAGCTTCCGATGCCCGTCTTCCCTGGACAATTACGCTACATCCGTAAGAACATATTTCATGCAGTATATGTGCTGGATCCTGCCTCCATTTGTGGACTTGAGGTAATGCTCTTTGTATCCAAAGGTTTTAACTGTTCGATTTAGGTTACAGTTTATTCCTAACATAAGGATAAAAAAATTACTGAATTAGGATGCCACTGATTGGTGGGAAATTTAAAACCACAGTTCTGAAGGAACTGCAAATCCTCTATCACTTCACGTCTCTGACTGAAAAAGTGTCGCATGTATTCATAAGCCCAAAAGTATCAAATGATACTCAATATCACGAGAAGAAGTTCGTGACTTTTCGTAAATGCAAGGGTTTAATTAGAGTTGTTTTCTTTTCGACTTTATTAAATGGACCCATGAATTCCTATCATCTGCATCAGAATAAAGAGAGGTTAAAAAAGAAGAAAAGTGTTATAACGAGTGTTAAAGAAGAAAAAGTGGCGATCAAGAGTGTTAAAATGGTGCTTGGAGATGATATAAGGTTGGTAGAGTAACTGGTCAGTTGTAGTATTCGATTGGTAAGGGATATAATAAGGGAACGTGAATATTTTGTGTGCATTATTATTGGGCCATTCACTTGTCAATTATCCTTAATTAAGTTATATTGTGTTATCTCAGGGATACGGGCTATCTAAAAATAGCTTTAGATTGCAGGTATGTGTATGATATAATAAGATTAGTAAGATCCATTTTGGTTTAAAAGGTAGTAAAAAATCGTCCTATAGTGTTTAATATAGTCCCTGATTGGGAGTCTTTATAATTATTACCACCAGTAATAATGTTAGTTTTCAATTTATCAGGACATGTTTGCTGGTAATTATGATGAGGTAATATTAGTGATGATTACAACAAACAAAAAACAACAAATAAATAATTATAAGTCATGCCCGCCCATTGGCGGCTTAACTAGTATATATATATATATATATATATATATATATATACTAGCCGCCCAATGGGCGGCATGACTTATAATTATTTGTTTGTTGTATTTTGTTCACTTAAATACATTTTAAAATTGTCAAACAATATTATAAGACAATTTTTTTTTTTTTTTTTTTTTTTTTAAAGAATTATAAATAATTTTATGGTTTGCGTGGATGGTTAATAACACAACATATATAATTTTTACAACATTATGAATTTTATGTACGTTTGTAAAGTTGTAGGTAATGAAAATGTATTAAAGTGATATAATAGTTAACTTAAATTTTAAACAAAGTTTCTTTGTAGACAACATTTGTTGTTGATTTTGCGTATTTACCGTCTTCATCACAACATAAAATCTTTAATCCTTTTCTGCTTTTCACCCTTGATACGGCTACGTGTAGTTGTCCGTGAAAAAAACCCAGCTGTTATAGAAACAATCCTACTTGTGTTAAGGTTTGTCATTGACTTTTGTTAATAGTCATTGCAAAACACAATGCAACTGGGAATTGTCTACAATTAAATTTAAACGGCATCTTATTATCATAAGGGCTTAAGATCATCCTTGGTGTTGCGCAAATTGTACCTACACTTCCGCCTGATATAATCTTTGCTTATATATTCTAATTCAGCTTTCCCTCTTATCGGATGTAATGAAATGGAAAGAGACATTTTTTTTCTTTATTTAACCCGTACTATAATTATCTTATTCATATGAAATTAGGGTGTGTTTGGCTTAGCTTCTTTAATGTGTTTTTAGCTTATAAGCTCACTCACATTTAAGTTCGACCACGTCACGAGTAGTCACCAGTTTGAAACACATTTCAATCATTAATTTATGATTAAAGATTGATTCACTTATAGTTGCATTAACTATTTAGAGTGTTCATGATATACTCCATGAATGCATCAACTATTTAGAGTATTCTTGTAATGCATTCTACCATGTATCATTGAGTTATCGTTTATCAAGCATCAACAGTTACCCTTTCTCACAAGCCCTAGCCCCTGCATGGTTGCACCAGCTCCTACAAAAAACAAACGAAAGAGGCATAAGCTGGTAAGCGCAAGAAAAATCATACACGATCGTCTATAAGTGCACCAACACAATCTCATTACTTGAGACTAATTTTTATTTTTCAATCACATTTAGTACTTGAGACTAATAGTGAAATATCTTTAGTGCTTTTGAATCATAGCACTTATGCTGAATAGCAAAACCATTCTAGCTTTTGACTCATAGCATCAAATTACATCCTCAATTTCCTATTTGATTTTTATGTTTAAACATATTAAATGGTTAAATAGTATTTACGGCCAAAAAAAACCAAGCAAGCACCTATTATATTGTCATTTGTTTGTAGCCCATATTGAGATTCTATATATTTAAGGCAAATCAAGCCTAGGTGATGATCTGTTCCCAAATTTAAGCATCTCGTGTACTCTTCACTTACGCAACCGGCTATGGCATATAAAACGCATATAAACAACTAACCTTCCACAAGACCAACAGTTACGGATCAACATATCTCCAATCATACGATGACATATAAGAACTCCAAAACCTATCCTAAAGTGATAGCCAATCATCCGTTTCACATTGGCATAATCCTATTGATATGGTGCTACTATAGAATTGGACAGTGAATCCTAGCCAACTGTGCTCTGGTGATGTAAATTAATTATTAGGCTGAAGGTCAGTTTTTTAGATTTCATAATGAATTTGATGTATTCTGCATGCAACTTGTTTTTATGGTGGATACGTGATAAGTTTACATTTTGAAACCAATAAATGTAGTCGCAATACTATGTTTTATATTATGAAATTACATGTTGGTCACTGAAACTAATACACCATCACACGCGGAATTTCATTTCTTTTAACCGTTTAACCCGTTTGAAATACAGTAAAACAAAAATAAACTAATTTCTGGATAAATGGAATGAAAGCATCATCTTTAGTGATAGCAGGTCCGAAGGCTGGTGAAAGATTTACCTATGAACACAATGTTATTCGTTTCCTTTTCTCCACTTTTCCACTTACGTGCAGGAACTATTTCATAAAGCTCCGTGACAGCGTGCAAATTTAGTTCGGTCAACATTTTTCTCTTTAAATAAGAAACTGCACTAAAACAATAATCAAGCGTTATTGAGCAAATGCAATACTAAATACTAATCAACATCAAAATCAAATAATCTAGCAAACAAAAAGATCAGTTGTGGCTTCTTGGTAACCTATAGACTACTGCTTTCACCACTATTTGCTCATAGGTAGCCTTTTTTTAGAGCCTGACAGTCAAGTGCACAACTGAAACATCCACAGTTGGGACACGGAAGGACATTCCAGTCGAGTATTAAATTCGTGTACTCACCATGACCTCAATATATACACTCACAAATGCCAAAGATACCAACACGAAAAAATCATTGGATCTAAAAAATCTTACAGATTCTTGATTTTTTCTTGTTCCACGTCTGCAAAATGGTTGTGTCTGAACTTGTATGATTGGTATAGGGTCAAGTGGTAACTCACAATCGATGCAATCTCACAGATGATGCAATCTTATAAGCCAATGTCTTGAAAAGCTCAAGAATGTATGCAACAAAGGTAGCACAAATGAGACACATAGCAACACCTGAAGTCGAGCCGAATAGTTAATGTATTTGAAAGTTTTAAGCACCCAATCGCCAATCAGAAGAAAAATGTTGAGTCACAGCACCTGCATACCCATTTCATATATTGGTGAGTTATATCAGGTCCCAAAAAAATTGTTTTATACTCATTACGCATCAGTTCGTCGGCATCTTTACATGGCTTTTTTCATGTTTAAATGAAGGTTCAATTAGTACGATGATTATTCCTAATAAAACAAAACACTTTTAAAAAGTTTAAAATGTCAAACTCATATATTATGTTCATTAAAGAACAGTTTGTTCATGAAAGTTGAAAAGTTGAGAGCAATATATATAATCAACACACAAACCATGTTTATATCCAAGTTTAAAATGACTACATCTATACAAAAATACTAAATACTATGATTTTATCAAATAGCATAGGAGGAAAGGAAGTACCTCACAGGAACTTAATTAGTCACAATGATGTGCACACAATTTGGCCGCTACTCTCCTTATAGAGCATTATTTCTCATCTAACGAACCCCAATAGCATCAGCGGCTCCATCACCAGACACCAGTCATGGTTGATGAAAGTCAAATATGGAAATCAAAGAAAAATAAAAACTACCATGATTTCTATATATCACGCAAATGTGATGTGTAAATGTAACTATGTATGAGCAACTATTAACTTTCAACACATAAATCAGTTATAATCAGACTATTTCGAGTTTTAGATTTTGAGTTCCAGAAAACCAATGAGTGTAGAGCAACTTAGCAATTATTTGTAAAAAGATGGTTCATTTGTTAAATAGCAGACATAATTTGTTATCAAGTATTTAACATATCCCAAATTCCATCGAAACAACGAGAAAAGATTCGCATTGAGGTCTAATTTCAATTACACTTGTTTCTGGTTCACCCGGAAAAAAATAAAAATAATAATGATTAAAAAAAGAGGGCGGTTACCTTATTACACACGTAGATACTCAGAAATGGTTGACATAATATGAGTAGATGCCTGTACGTTCTCGCTGTTACTTGTTGACTTGAGATCTTCAAGGATTCTGGAGGAATGCTCTTTTTAACATGTGTAATCTTGCTAGCGTCAGACCATAAAATGACCATCTAACGTGTTTTTGAATTTCTATGAGGTTTATGTCTGCAAAAGCAGATAGACCAAATAAAACCTGATTATGGTAACATATTGGAAATTTATAAGCCAAAGTAAGTGAAGTTTCACACGGTCAATTCTCAATAGTGCTACGTGAAACCAATACTTACAATAATGTGGGGAGCGCCAGTGTTCCGTTGGGAGCCCTCTGCTCTTTCAAAAACGGTTGCTCTTGTGTAACATGCTATGCTTTATGTCCAGCCCTTAAGGGGTCAGTACCTGTATTCAGTTTTCTGTAGCCATTAATACCTAACAGAAACAACATCATAAATCAATGTACTGACAAAGGGGAAAAAGAAAGTAAAACTCAAGTAGAAGTGTTACCTGTTGGCCAAAATGAAGATATCGGTGAAGCAATTAGTGTTCAAACATGAACGCAGAGGATATCACACCATCTTTGTAATAGTTGCAGCCAAAATCGTATTTGCATAACAATTGAGGTACATAAGCGTGGTGACGAAATCTATTTATACGCAAAATATAAATCAAATAACATAACTTCATTATGGTAAAGAAGCATGCCAAATAATCTATAAGAAGAAAAAGAGGAAAAGTGAATACAACCTGTACTGACCTCTGTAGTGTTTGGTTTGCTGGATTCTGAAAATACATACTGAAATAAAAAAAAAGTATCTGAAAATACCCTGTGTCATATAAAAACAGAAGTCAAGGTTAAAAACGAAACTGGATTCTGAAAATACATATTGAGATAAAGAAAATTCAGAAAATAACATGTGCCCTATAAGTGGGTCATTGAATCAAGATTACGTCTGAGTTAATCCAAACAATGTCTACGACATTATATTTTGATTGTAATCTATTTTGACCCGCTCTTTATAAATGGATTTTGAATCTTGATTTTCCCCTATATCTGAAATCCAACTTGTATTGCTTTGTAATCTGGACAACAACGGTAGTTTTAGACGATAATATTCATCTTTTTCAAAAGAATTAAAACCTAATGTCTATATAAGCCTGGACCATAGTTAATGAGCTGCAACTTGGTATTTTAAACCATCATGATTTTGGGTGAAGCCGACTTTGGAATATCAAATCCGGGCTTATCAACTGCCATGTTAAATGCTTGTCGAGCTGCTAATTGCATCTCTGAAGGTTGTAACCCAGTTTTGATTATTGGGTTGTTTTGACGTCTCTTAATAGTGTTCCACCTCTGCAAAACATACAACACAAAATGTTTAAATGTACATATACAACATGTTTGATAGAACATAGGTTTGTCATATGCTGACCCGACAATCTACCAAAAAATAGGCTTAAGAAAGGTTTGGAAGCCAAACCAACCGACCCGACCTGCTTCAACCCAAAAAAGTAAATTGCAGTTATGAAAACGTAGAGAAGAACCCGTTATGTACTGAAAGAGTTACACATTTTTAATCCTATTCGCAAGTGTATCCATAGGTACCATGAACATACTCAGCTTAACCAATCAATACACACATTAGATAATAACCAATGAATAAAAATAATATAAATATGTTCTAGTTACAGAGCCTAGTGATTGCAAAAGGTGATGGTTAGCAGGTGAGACATGTATTTGTCAGCAAATATAATAATGTTGCCCTTTTCTTTACCTATTCGAAAAACATAAAATATCGAATAAAATACCTTACAATGTATTAGTCTCTAGCATACCTAAGCTGCTGCGGATGCAGTTTGAGGCTGCTCATACCATTGTTTCCGTTTACTTGCTGCTGCTGCTGATGGGTTGGAGAGTGCTTCTATTCCGCAATGTCTGAATAAAACCTATATGGCCAGACCACTATATACAGAACATGATGTGATGAGGCCGACTCGATTAGAACTGGAACTTAAAGTAAAAATAGCATAGACTACCATTGAAACATTTAGAAAAACCATACGGTCGGAAAACTGAATTCACTAACCTCATTATAGGTGGTTCTTCCCTTGCTTTCCACTTTCTCACACACTATGCATATCAACATCAAAACAAAGATTAGCGAAAAAATAACCTCGGTTTGGAAGTCTACAATAACACATATAATAATTTGCATGGTACACACTTAAGTCGTAAGAGGTAAGCCTGGCGCTTACATAGGGAAACAGTTATGTACGTGGTATACCATCTACTTTATAATGAGATTTAACATACATTTGCAAATGCGTAAAATTGACCTTTCGTACAAACGACAACCGCCATTCTTTTCAAATGGCAGATAGTACTACATCTTCAAGGAAATTTCGGCATCTCTCACTTACATAAAGGTAATATTTCGAAAGTGCTGCCTTGTCAGCATTAAGTAACTTTGGAAAATAAATTAGTTCTTACACCATAACATGTTTACTGAATAGAATACCTTTGAGATGCAGAAACATCTACTTTAGTACATCTGATGACATGAATTTTAATTTTATGCAAATTCGACTTCTTTAGGTGCAACAAAAGAGCCTCTGAGTTCTATCGGTGTAGCAAAGTTTGGCAACTCTATTGATTGTTACTTAAATAAAAGATAGAAGTAAGAAAATCGGTAAGGAATATATTGTACCGACTTGTCATCCATAGAAACCAGGCATGGCAAGAAGCAATGATTTCCAACATGCGAGTTGGCATTTTTTTAGTATCCGTTTCTAGATCCATATCGTCCCTTAACCCACCAACTCCGGAGAACTCCTGAAGATCATAAATTCCACAAATTAAGCATGAATGGGAGACTCTAATAAAATTTACGTGCATTTGATGCCTCTAACTTAAGCACTAACAGAGAGATATAAAATACCTTCAATGATGACATGAGACCGAAAGCTTCACCAACAGTTTCAATCGCAGTATTTGCAATGACACACATCTGAAATTATTTAAGTTTATTTGAGATATGAAGTTGAATATCATAATACATAGGTTTTGAGGTTTAGACTAATACCCGCCATCAAAACACAAAAATTGACAAAACCAATCAACAAACATAACATGCAATTGAATTAGGGTTTGAAGAAAACTTATATTGTGAATTGGGTTACCATGCCACTGTAAAATTTAAGCACGCCCACCATTGTTGTTATTGTGGTGTCCATTATTGTATCTTGCATGGTACCTGTAAACATAAACAACCGGTAAACATAAACATGAACCTACTGTTTGTGAACATAAACATAAACTATAATGTATTGTTTGAACCTGTAAACAATGATATTAGAGTTTTGAAAAAAAAAATTGGTTGAACCGAATGATATTAGGGTTCTGTAAAAAAAATATAATGAATGAATTAAGAAAAATATATATTTAAAGAAAAGATATGTATAATAAGTTTTTAAGGAGATAATTACTTAATATAATTTTTGTAGATAAATTGTATTTAGTATAAGATTCCAATAAAATTATAGTCATTTATAGTTTATAATATGCAACATAATTATCAAAATAACTTGTTGTCTAAGTGGTAAACACACAAGTTATTTATCAAAACAACCAATGTTCAATCCTTGCAAGACACCTTTTTTATAAACAATTTTCAAAAACATTGCATAAAAATCAGAAATTTATAAAAATAAAATCCGAAATTTATAAACATAATTATTAAAATTCAGGAAAAATCCGAAATTTATAAACATAATTATTAAAATTCAGGAAAAATCCGAAATTTATATAAAAAAATATTAAAAATTATAAATTTACAATTAGTGCTTAGGTGGATAAAAATATTGCTTAGTTAATAATAACGTTTTTCACATTTCATTTCAACACTTTCCCTCTCTCTCTCAGTTTATTGAAATGGTATCAGAGCAATTGTCCTGCTCGCCATCATAACCACCATTCTTCCGCCATTACCACCGCAACAAACCACCATAACAACTTTTCTCCACCGTAACAAACCACCGTAACCGTCATCAAACTCATCCAATTCAACTGTAACAACCAGGTTCTTGATCACCACAACAACACAAACATCATTATTACATCAATTTCAATCAATTCAATCTCAATCTTCAAATCCCCAAATTCATTCATTTCACTTTCAAGAACATAATTTCACCATTAAACTCATCATCAAAATACACACTTCTTAGTTACAATGACAAACTCTCAAATACATCAAATGCAAATCCTAATGAAACAGTGGAAGATATCAATTCAGTCAATCATCCTCTGTACTTTCATCCTCAAGATCATCCATGCATGATATTGATTGCTAAAAAGCTTACTCGTTCAGAGAATTATAGCACATGGAAAAGATCCATAATGATAGCATTGAGTGCAAGAAACAAAGTTAAGTTGATTAATGGGGAATATGAGGAACCTGAGATGACATCATCAATCAGATCATACTGGGAGAGAGCTAATGATATGGTAATATCCTGGATACTTAATACTGTTTCAGAACAAATCAGTAACAATCTCAATTTTGTTCACTCTGCACACTCACTTTGGCACCAACTATATGATCACTATTCTCAACTAGATGGACATAGGATTTATCAACTCACAAATGAAATAGTGCACTTTAAGCAGTTGAACAACTCTACTGAAGTCTATTATCACAAACACAAAGGCCTATGGGATGAATTAGATGCACTAAAGGCACCTTATAACTGTACATGTAAGTGCACTTGTGAGAATGGCAAAACAAATGGTGAGAGAGACCAAAGGAAGAGACTAATTCAGTTCCTTATGGGTTTGGATGAATCTTACACAAACATTAGAGGCCAAATTTTGCTGCTACAGTGTTAGACCTATTTCCCGAGTATTGGGACCCCACCCTAGATGAAAATGGACCAAAGGCCTTATGTGATTGGTTAGTCAATGAATGTTATATTGTAGTCAAGCCCGATAGTCAAAGTGACAATCAAAGAATGTGTTATATAGTTATGAAAAGTATTATGTGGCACAACAAGAAGGGAATGGACTTCAAGGACTTAAGTTGCCAAGAAATATATATGTTATAAGTTAGATGTGGCCAAAGTGGAATGAATGAGACTTAAGGGACTAGTTATGCCAATTGTTCAAAGATGCAAGCTAACTAGTTATATCTAGGGATGTCTAGACTTTTCCACACCATTCTTGGGTGTGTTTGTGTGTCTGATTTTGGAGAAGAGAAAGAGAGGGAAATAGAGCTTAGATGATAAAGAGATTAAGGATATGAGTTCCTTGTTAAGGTTAAGTTCTAACAATGATAATCCCAAGTAAGTAATCTCTCTATTTGTTGTTATTGAGGTTAAGGTTTATGGGTTAAGTGGGAAATCATCATATGATCAAGATATGATCATATGATGATATAGGATGGAAGGTTAGTATGTTTTAAGGGTTATGTAAACTTTTATTTGTGATGTTAGGTTATGTTTTAATAGTTTGATTATGATGATGATGGTGATGAAGGTAGAGTCATGATGTCCATACTAGACTTAGCTTGGAGCTAAGGTAAGTAAACCGGCTATAATGTAAAGTTATAATGATTTCTAGGTGTTACGCGTTATGTGGTTTATGTGCTAGATTGATGATTTGCTTGGTTAGTCGTGCTTATGTGATTATGAGTAAGATGATAGTTACATGTTAGACGAGAAAGGATTAGAGGAAAGAACGGTTAGGGCTTTAAGTAGCCGAGGTATGTGGTTATGCTTTATAATTGTGATAGCGTGTTATGCGTGAATGAATTATAATGATATGTTATACTCGCTTTAGTTACTAAGCATTCGTGCTTACGGTTTAAGATGTTAATGCTTTGTAGGTTGTTATGTGGTGATGATGGTAATTGTAAGATATTGGATTTCACATACACATCAAACCATGACACAAAGTGGGCGTATAAAGTGAGTTCTAGAGAGAGAAAGTTAGAGGTTTAGGGAACTTAGTGAGAGAAAGAAAAGATCTTATTATGAGCTCCAACTCTCTACCTTGGGAGGTAGAGTATTTATAGTCTTACATAAGCGCCACACAGCAGTGTGGATCGGGCATACTGATGGGTAAAGACCCGTCAGTCCTCCACGATGTTACTTAACTAAATACTACTTAACATAAAATAACTATGACTACGAGCTTTCTAATGATTACATATACTTGAGGTGAGCGACTCTTTAATACGGAATTTCTAATTCCTAACAATCTCCCCAAGGAGGTCACCTCAAACATATACTAAAATTACATTGAATATAAGCAGATATTACATTAACAATTGTTCTTGCATTCTTGATGTAGTACTTTGCTCAAGCTCATAGTCATTGATTCCACTCATTGCACGTTTGGTTAATCCAAGTGGAGGTCTTTTCGGATCCACGTGATAATAATTTTGAGCCGACTTTTGAGATCATCGGCAAACAAAATCTACGAGACATCCATTATGGTGTTGGTATTATGTGATGTTGTGACTTTTGGACCGACATGCTCACATTCGGATCATGATATCTTCTCATCGAGTAGCGGAAGCTTCGTTGATTCATGATATTGGCGCAGCGTAGCGAAGCATGGAGTGAAAATATCGAGTCATTGATGCACTAATCATGATTTCTTTAGAAATGAATGTATTGTGTGAGCATGTGGCTATGGATTGACCGCTTCATTACGATCGGTTGCAAGCGTCGGGTGTACCGCATAAAACGAGAAGTTAATAAAGCGCACGAAAGTGTCTTTGATCACTTCGTTGAATTGAGGTACACGCCCACGGTTCCCGTTGATCGAGACAAAATCTTGCTGTGATCGGTATAATTCGAAGAATTTCCTTGACGGGGTTTCGCAATGCTCTATTTGTTCTCAAACCGGAACATCTCAAAGAAGACAACACGGAGTGAGTGAACCAAATAAGTAGAAATTCACCGATTGATGAAAAGAGATTTGAAAGACAATCGTGTATTGTTCAATAGAAATTGTTTTTGCAATACAACGAAGGTTTTAATGAAAATCAATTATCAATCATAAAACACCTTTGATTTGAAAAATTAGTACACGGTCGATGTGCTAAAGAAATGAGTTTTAAGCACAAAACCGGTTTTCAAAGGTATCCGTCAATCCATAACACGAACGAGATTGATTCAAAAGATTGAATCGCCCATTGTTTTCATTCGGTTGTCACATGGTTGATCTATTGAATAGATTTCACATGCCACCCACCAAGAGCTTGTATGATGTTGGCTCGAGGCTTTCCATCTTCATTGTGGATATGTTTGCATATCACTCGGATGTTCAGCAATACCACAAGGATAATGCGTGGGACTCAAGATATAATCTCTCTTTCCACATTGTGTGAAGCAGAGTCTTCATTGAAAGTGTCCTAATGAGATTTATTGATGATCTCGTGGCTCTAGACTCAATTTGTGCATATTTGGATCTGTCTTGGGAGACTAGGGAGAGGTCTCCTTCTTCAATATCAACAATCTCTAAGAGAAAGTCGATAGATAATGTCGGTTCCCGTGAGAATGAAACAAGTCCTTTTAAGAGGAACTTGAGTGGTTTGGAAAGTTGAGGTGCGAGGCGTCACTGGGTCCATGACGTCTTGTCTTCAATACCAATGTTACCATCGGTAGCATATGAATTGTACCGGTTTACGCCCTAAGGTTGAATAAATGGAGGGCTATTTGTTTTCACCCTTTTCTCATTCAATTCTTTTTAATTCTTCAACCCTTGATGCTTACCGAGACTTCATAGCTAGAACCTTGTTGGGTTTATTCCGATACTAGCTCGGTCTCGATCCGCACTCTTCCCATATCTCATTTTCTCCTTTTATCATCATACCTAAGAACTCTACACTAACTAGTGGATAGTCCCCGGTAGATCCTTACGGTTACGGCGGATCACGGGAACACATACCTAACCTTATCATCCTTATATCACCGTACATAAAGTAAAGTTGGTCGGTCTATTTGGTATTGTTCATACGCCATTTGAACCAATTGAAAACCATTTGAAAATCAATCCGGATACTTGTGATATAATATCAAAGTATTTTGTACTGAATTGTTTTGATATTTTTAGAACGAGAACTCCCCTCAACATGTGCATCAAATATTTGAAATCGTTTTGCACATGGAGGCAAGAGAAAGAATTAACTTCTTTGATTACCATTTTCTAAAAGATATCAACATCACTTCCCTAATCAAGACAAGTAGATAAAGCATTTTGGGGAAGGATGAGATTTTCATAATTTTGCTCCCCCTCAATATGTGCCTCGAGATTTAAAACAGTTTTGCACATACTAGAGGGAACCTGCACCTTGAGATAAGTGATAACATTTCAAATCATAGGTTTAAGATAGATGCTCCCCCTCAACATGTGCATAGAAAAATTTGAAATCGTTTGTCACATGTAGGAAGGATAGCATGTACATCCTTATAAAACCATTTACCGAATTATCAGTTTAAATCCAATTTAAATCACATTCTCCCGATCACAATTATCAAATCATTTGAGAATTGTGATCTCTATAGATTAAAATTGATTTTGAAAGCTTTTAAGGAGAATTGTGACTTGATTATGAAAGCGTTTTAGCGATAAGGATCGGATTTTAAGACTTTAAACTCCATTGATAAAACATGCATGAATATCTTTTGAAAACAATTTAATGTCAAATAACTTTTTAATTTAATTGAAATCATTCTCCCCTCAATCAATGACATAGGTTGTTGATTGAGAGATTGATGTATTGACAAATAAGTCCGGATGATTATCAAAATAGAGGCGAGTTATTTTCCAAAGCAATTAGTTTTCGTGAGATAAATGTTTATAGAATCGAGCACGAATTTTGAAAACATGATAAAGTATGGCTCTGTTCTTTCTTTGAAAAGCAGTTCTTGCACGAAATGACAATAAACCATTTTTTTTTTTTTTTTTTTTTTTTTTTTTTTTTTTTTTTTTAACATTGAACAACATCTAAAGTCCCGTGTCATTCTTTGAATGACATCACAAAGACCGTAGATATTATCGAATCGAGGAAAACATGACAAAAGACAATATTTTTGGAATTTTCAAGATTTTTCAATTTTTATGGATTTTGAAAGTTTTATATTTTTCTATTTGCTTTTGATGGTTTTGTAATTTTGTATTTTGCTTTTGAAAAGATATTTACAAGAGATAGATGAGCATAGACCTTTACTCCTCGTCTTCCACACGAAGGCGTTTGAGTGTTTCGGTTGAAGGCTTTTCAAGCCTAGTCGTGGAAGTATGAACTCAAAACGTTCTCTTGGAAGAGCTTTGGTGAAGATGCTCGCTAACCGGTATTCGAGCCTCACAAAATAGAGTTCCACCACACCTTTTTCCACTTGTTCCGATGAAATGATGTCGAATGTCGATATGTTTTGCTCTTGAGTGTTGAGCGTTGTTGCATGAGAGAGCAATAGCACTTTATTATCACAAGACAGAGGATTTTGTTGAATTCAAAGCCATAGTCGGATAATTGAGATCTCATCCATAAGATTTGAGCACAACAAGATGACATGGCTATGTATTCAACCTCGTAGAGGAAATAGAAGTACTCATTTGCTTCTTTGAAGACCATCTCACAAGCTTATCACCCAAAACCGAGCACCTCGGACGTGCTTGACGTGTATCTTGACAACTGCATGATCGGCATCGCATAGGCCGTTAGTGACATACCGGTGTCCTTCGGTACCATAGTCCCATATTGATGGTTCCTTGGAGATACCGAAGACCCGTTTAACCGCTTCAAGGTGCTTTTAGTAGGCTTAGCACGGTATCTAGCACACATGCAAACAATGAACAAGATGTACGGTCTACTAGGCGTGAGGTACATCGGGATCCAATCATACTACGATATTTTGTTTGGTCAATCATGATCCCGAGTGGTCCTCATCTAGTTTGGTTCGATCAATCATGGGAGTGTCAGCGGGTCACTTGAATCAAATCCAAATTTCTTTAAGATCTCGGTTGCATATTTAGATTGATTTATGAAAATGCCTCCGGGACTTTGCGAAATTTGTAATCCCAAGAAAAATGACATTTGTCCCATCATTGACATTTGAAATTTTGAACTCATTTCATTTAAAAAGCGATCACATTCCATTGGGTCGGTCGAGGCAAAATAATATCATCAACATAAATTTGAGCGTGAATTAAGTGTTTGCACGACTTTACGGTGAACAAAGTAGGATCAATCGCTCCTTTCTTTGAATCCAAGAGATAGAAGAAACTTTGACAACAGATCATACCATGCTCTAGGAGCTTGCTTCAAACCATATAGGGCCTTTTTCAAGCGATAAACATGAGTAGGATACTCAATTCACTAAACCCTCTGGTCGGGTGACGTAAACCACTTCTTTCGGATCTCCATTAAGAAATGCGGTTTTCACGTCCATCGATAAACAACCATGTTCTTGCTAGCAGCATTAGCCAAAAGATTACGATCGACTCGACACGAGCAAATGGAGCAAAAGATTTCTCAAAGTCTATACCTTCTTCTTGACGATAACCTTTAGCCACTAACCTAGCCTTATTTTTCAAAACATCACCATGCTCATCAAGCTTTACTTTGAAGATCCACTTAAGAGCAATGATCATAGCACAACTGAGGTGGTACTAATTCCCATACATCTAATCGATCAAACTCATGAATTTCATCTTGCATGGCATTGAACCATTGTCTTCATTCATAGCGGTTTAACATCTTTAGGTTCGATCTTTGAGAGTACAGAGTTAAAGAAGCACCATAAGGCATCGATGAAAGTTGTTTACAGTGGATACCGGACGAGAAGGATTTCCAATGATGTTGTCTAATGGATGATTGTGAGTCCATTTTCGAGGTGTTCATGTGGTAGTTGTTGAGGGACCAAGTAGCAGAGTCGATGTCTCACGAAGAAGATGGTTCGATGAAGATTCGAGGAGCAAATATGTTTTCAAATGGAGCATCTTGAGGAGTAGCAAAGGATTAACTTCATCATTGATGCGAAGCAGTTCCATGATGTACATTTGAAGAATGATGATTTGTTGATGAGGCGAAGGATCGTGATGGCGCTTCTTGACTTAAAGATATTGAGGCGAGGGATTGACTTCATTCACGGGAATATGAGAAGCCTTTGTTGTAGGAATCGACACCTCATTAGTACTTGGATCATAAAGTTCATCAAACATAGGATCAAACAATTTCTTTAAATCATCTTGGATGGAGGTACATATGGAGTTTCTTGAGAGGAGTTTGGAACAAGGGATGAACCAATGGGATTTGTTTTGAAGTGCGGGTCTGAATCGAATTGTCCAGAGCCATTTGACCGGTCGACTCATCAAACGTAACGTGAATTGTTTCCATGATATTTGGGTTCTTTTGTTGTAGATTCGGTATCCCTTTTGTTAGATGCATACCCAACAAATACTCCAATGTCGCTTTAGCTCTAAGTTTGCCTAAGTCTTGTCCTCATTAGTTGGATAACATAATGCACCAAACACATGAAGGAAAAAGAGATTAGGTTTTACATTGTGGACAAGTTCATATGGAGTTTTTCCATGAGCAGTGTGAATCGAGGAGCGGTTTTGTGTGTAGCATGCGGTGGCAATAGCTTGACCCGGAAAAACATTGGAACCTTTGAGTAAATCGGCATTATTCTAGTTGCTTCTATAAGAGTTCGATTTCGTTTTCAACTACACCGTTTTGTTGAGGAGTTCGTGGAACACTTCTTTGATGGGTGATTCCAATGTTTTCATAAAATTCACTAAGTTGTTTGTTAACAAACTCGGTTCCATTATCATTACGATAATTACGACGGTTTTGTTAAGTCGAACTCCTTGTTGTTTGATGAGTTTGATGATGATATAGGAGTTTCATCCTTTGTCCTTAAGAACTTGACCGGTGAATCTAGAGTAATCATCAACCACAACTAACACATATTTCTTCCCAAATATATTACGCACTCTCATTGGTCCACATAAGTCCATATGAATTGTATGAAGAACTTCGTGATGAGTTAGTGGGTTTGGGTTTATGGGCATACTTCTTGCTTTTTCCCAATTGACATGTTGAACAAAGATGATCTTTTTCATACTTGAGTCTAGGTAAACCTACAACTAAGTCCTTTACGGTGAGATCATTGATGGTGCGAAGTTCGTGTGATTGAGACGACGATGCCATAACCATGACTTTGTTTTAGAAGCCTTTGACGACAAGCAAATTGGAGAAGACTTCATCATATCTTCGATAGAGATGGTGTATAGATTTGAACCACGTGAACCTCTTAAAGTTCCTTACCATCAAGTTCTCTAACGAAGCGGTATGTTTTCGAAGGCTACTTCTAGATCGAATCGCAGAATTGACCAACAGAGAACAAGTTGTGACCAAGACCTTCTACATAGTAAACCACGGAGATAACACTTTTACCAACAACATAGTCTCCATAACCCATAATAGCACCGAAATGATCATTCCGAATCTAAGCGTCCCGATGAATTTGCTCACGAAGTTCATGAGCCGTGACCGGTCGCTAGTCATATGTTTGGAGCGACTGAGTCCGGTACCACGAGCGATTTGAGCGATCTGCGGTTGAACATGAGACGGAATGGATAAGCGGATAATTGGGATCCCCATGCAAGAATGGGTTCCATTTGGTTAGTAACAATGGTTGGAACACCCGCATCATAAATAGAGGCATTCATATCGAGTTTAAGGCAATGGAATCATTATGAATAGATGCGATACTAGTGTCTCGTATTAGCTCTATTCAAAGTGTGCTCACTTCTTAAGGAATAGTTCTACCGGTAGGCATCCATTTTCTAGCGGGCATTGTCGATTAGTCTTATGACCAACGGTATCCAATGATAGCCTATCTTACTAAATGTTCTTCTGTGGGTTTCCATTGTTTTCTAACTTTCTTTCGTTTTTGCCTTTTAGCCTTCTTAGCATGATTTTTAGCATTAACCATATTAGCTGGACAATTAACATCATTAGGCAAAACATTAACACCACATTCATGATTAGAGACGAAATTCAAGCGAGACATCAATACAAGGTTTGCAAATAGTATCGAATTGAATTAATTACGAGACGCCTATGGCTAATACTAGAATCAACATGATTCATTTTATTCGGCTCAAACTTAAAGTTCCTAGATTGTTCTTCTACTCTTTCCAAAGGCACATTCTTAGCTTGAGAGGTCTTATCATTCCTTGTATTGTCTTGAGACCTTGACCTGCTCCCTTTAATGTCATGATTACTCTGTAGGGAATGGGAACATTAGTTGGTTTTACTACTCTTTGCTTCACCTGTTTAGATGTGCTGGGATCTAAAATACATGCAGGCACACTAAGGTTCACTTTCTTATCACTAGAGTTACTGTGATTTGAACTTCTAGAGTCCACACTAGTGTTTGCTTTCTTAGCATTCAAAGATTTGAAATCTGAACTACTTGAAGGCACACTAAGGTTCGCATTCAATACATTGGGCATCGAATGAATAACATACTTGGCACTAGGCATAGCACATGGAATCAAAGGATTAACTCTCTCACCTAATGACTTAGGACATATTGTGATCAAGCATTCTAGGATTTCTTGAGATCGTTTGGCATATAAGCATGCATGTCCAATTGCATTATCATGAGGTTTCTCTAACTTATCCTCTTCAACAATCTCACGCAGACATTCTAGGCAATCCTTAAGGGATGAGAAGTATGTTTGAATAGCAAGTTTGTTGTTCCTGAGATGAGGAGGGACATATTTCACAGACAAAGCATATTTATTACAAGAGTGAACCTTTGATACACTATTCTCCCATTGGTCATTGGCATTTTCCCTTTTACGACTCTTGATTCTCAATTTCCTTTTGCAATGAAGCTATTTGTTCATTATTTTTGTTACGAGTGACCTTTATTGATTCAAATAACTCATTGAAATGACGTTTAACCTTTTCATTTTCTTCTAGAAAACTTTCGTTTTCCTTTTGTAATGCATTTACTAGGTTTTGAAGATGAAACGTTTGAGAATTCTAAGAATCTAGAGGAGGAGGCATTTGGGAACCTGTCATATTGTTCGTTTGACCCTTTAATTGAGAGATTTGGGCTTTCAACTTTCTGATCGTGTTGCAATGAGCTTGAATCTATTCATCATGTTTGTTAATTTAAAAACCGCATCAAACTCGGAGCATCCGAGGATGTCGTGATATTTGAAGTTTTGACATTTTCTTTAAGATGTTGATATTTTAGTTGTAAATTAAAATGCTCGACCTCTAGTTTAGAAAATGTTTAATCAAATTGTCGTGATCATCCGGTTCAATTTTTCATTTAGTTTGAAGTTAGTCTTTTCAAGCTCAATGACACGATCATGGGAGACTTCGAGAGGCAGCAGATAATTCATGAAATTGAGAAGCGTTAATGGAACAATTTGTAGCGATGAAAAACATATCTTGAGCAACACATTACGTAATAATAGTCTCATTCAATGTATGCAAGTTCTTCCTCTCAATCTCATTATATTTTAGTGCGCTCATAATCACTAACCTCAACTATCATTGCATCAAATTCCTTTTCCATTTCTTTAATGTCTAAATTCATTCCCTTTTAAGACTTTCAAAATGGTCTTTTAGTTGTTTAAAGAAAGGCATGACTTGATTAGATAACATTCTTTCGTTTGTTCAAAACCCTTTCCCTTCAATAATTCCGATTGGGTGTGATTCTTTTCTTGCAAGTTTTCTAAAATCAACAAATAGTTGAAAAATAACATATTGGTGATTAAGGTCTTGCTTTTCGTGGCAATAGTCCTAGGTACTAAATGCATTGGTGTATTTGGAGGATACACAGTTTTCAGGCATTTTCCTAAGGGAGGATTCGTTACAACTAGATTCTCGATTTTTGCTTATCTAAATCCTTTTCCGAACATTTGTTAGGGTGTTAACAATGTCTCGAGGCTTAAACATGTTCAAGGAAATCCAATTTTCCTTCTTGTAATCATGGGGTGTGATCTTTATTTTCTTCTCTTTGCATTTAGGATCATTTAATTTCTTGTTCATCTTTTCCTAGTGACTTCATCGATTTCTTATCTTCCTCGGTGCACTCAACGCAACTAGGTTTCGTCTAGGTTTAAGGATTTCCTTGCCATCATAAAGAACCTTGTGAGCATTTCTAGCCTTTTAATGACCTCTGGATTTGGTTCCTCAACCGTGGGAATGCTATGCTTATCGCTTAAGACTCTATGCTTAGTGATCATGTGAGCGATCGAATGGTGTTCCTTGTATGTACAACTTGTTTTCAAGTTTGTTTTCAAAGTTTTAGATTAGAAAAATCTTTCAAGAGTTTTGATTCCTTTGCATTAAATTCTTGCTTAAGCATTTTCACATTTTCTTGAAGTTCTTGTTTTTGCTTAGCAGTTTAGAAAGCTTTTCTTGCAAGGAATTTAACTCTTGTTTTAATACTTTCTCTAAAATTACTTTTCTAATGATTACGCACTTGGTCATCCATTTCCGCTCACGAGTGGTCAACTCAAATTTTGCACGTTGTTCATAAATAGCAACACGTTCTTTATAGGCATTTAGTTGAAATTACAGAATCATTAGGGGCACATGCGGTGTATTCATCAAAACATAGTCATTGTTGATTGCGAAGATGCATCACTTGGTACAACTTCACTTTCACTTTGTTTCACATATTGATCATATGGGACAACATTGATATTACCCATATTTTCAATATTTGATTCAATAGTTTCAGATTAATTGTACTTTGTCATGCATCTTTGCACATCAACATCATCGTATAGTTTTAATACCTGCGAGATGAGTTTGTCTTTGGATGGGCCAGCTTGTGGTGAAGAAGAGACCTTGGGAGAAACCATTGGAGAAATGCTAGCCATAAAATTGTGTGTGCGATGGGTCCATCATCCACATCAGTCGTATGCATCACAATCGACTTGAAAGGCATTCGATGATTGTGACCTATCTCACGAATTGGTCGCTCATCCACACGCATCATAGGTCTTGGCATTGCCTCGGAAGAAACAACAACTTCTCTTCATCCAAAGCGGCACCATTATCCCGAGCTTGTATAAGCATCATCTTATCTCGAAGTAATCGGCGATGCGTGGACGTTTTGGAGATGTGCGGTTCCTTGCAATGTGTCCTCACCACCACGGTTATAACATTTGATCGGTTTAGCTTGACCTTGATTACCATTTCTTCCTCGATTCGATTACCAACATAACCTCTACCGGCTCCACCTCTTCCCCGATCATCTGTCTTTCTGAATCTGGTTGCACCATGATCCTCCCATCTTTAAAAGTAGCTTGATTGTGTGGGTTAGATCTTTGTTCGAGGTCGTTGTTGGTTTGTGGGAGAGAATTCATGTTTTGACAAATCGGAAGAGCTAGTTGATTAATGATGTTACCCATGTGTGCATCAAGATCGACTTGTTTGAACATAGGATCGGGAATGAGTTTGTGATTACCATTACCCATGGGTATGACTTGTGAGGCTTTGGTTGTGATTCGATGTTTGAGTAGAAGGCGGTTGAGTCATTAGATGAGCTTGTCTCTCCACGGTTGGTTTTGAACCGATTAAGAATCCTTTTTCAAACATAGCATGTCTCTCATTACGAAGGAGGAAGGCATAGAGTTTCTCATAGTTTGTATTCTTCAATCCTTTAGTGAGCTTCACAGAGGTGAAAAACTTGTGCCATTCGGGATTCATGTTGTTCACAAATTTTGAGTTCAGTTGAATGTTAGGCATAGTCATTCTGATGTTCCTCATATCATTAACAAGCTTATGAAATCTCACATAGTATTCATAGACACTCTCATCCGGTTTCATCTTGAAGTGTTCAAATTCGTCATAGAGTTGTGATTCTCTGTCTTCCATAGTTAATTCGAACACGAGAGAAGCATCTTGACATTATCCCATCGCCTTTGCTTGGTGTTGTGATTGATCGACTTGTAGATGTCTTTTGAAGACCTTGAAGAACGATGTTAAGCCCGATATCGACATCGAATCTCTTTTCTCCTTATCATCGAGCTCATCATATGTCTTTGTTACATCAATTCCATAGATCATTGTTCCATCTTCATTTGTATCAATTAAGTCTCTAGTCGTCTCAACCCGATATGGTCCTTCATCAATGGATTTGAGAATGTTGACTCCATTTTCCTTTCCAAGACAAGACAATCGATTCGTTGAGCCCAAGAGTCGAGTCGATTACATCAAGCATGGGTGGACGAGTATCCGAACCGGTGCTTGAACATCCTCGACAACAATGGAGATGATTGTAGAAGCGTTGGTAGACATGATGACAAATTAAGCGGATTTTATAACTCTATGATTAAACCGGAAATAGATTCTTTCACGGATTTTACTAAATCAAGAGAAACCGTAAAAATCACCCAAGTCGCTAGAAAATTATGCACCAAGTCGCTAACTACTAATTCGCTATTCCACCAAGTCGCTAAAGTCCCAAGTCGCTAAACAAAAGACAAGTCGCTAAATAGCAACTCGCTAAGCCTCTAGTCGCTAGCAAAATTTTGGCAAGAATTAAGCTAAGATACAAGTCGCTAAAGAATCAAGTCGCTAAATAGCAACTTGCTACTTACCAAGTCGCTAACACCAGTCGCTACCGTAGTGGAGAATCCACTACTTGTCTTTGATAATCGCTAAGTCTAAGTCGCTAACTCCACAAACCGCAACTCGCTACAAATATGTAAAGCAAGTCGCTAGCAAGAAAAGTAATCGTAGGTCAAGTCGCTAGCAAGAAAACTTCACAAACATCACTTTTCAATCCAAAACAACCCAACCAAGATGATTCAAGCTTACCAAATGAAAACCTAAACACTTGTGATGATTCTAAACAAAAAGTACTAACAAAATCCAAGCTTTAACACAAGAAATCAACCAAATGATGCACAAACCACTAAACTTTTCAAACTCAAAACCACCTAAAACCACTAGAAATCCAAAGATGTGCAAGATATGATCTAACCATGGCTCTTGATACCAATTGTAAGATATTGGATTTCACATACACATCAAACCATGACACAAAGTGGGCGTATAAAGTGAGTTCTAGAGAGAAAGTTATAGGTTTAGGGAACTTAGTGAGAGAAAGAAAAGATCTTATTATGAGCTCCAACTCTCTACCTTGGGAGGTAGAGAGTATTTATAGTCTTACATAAACGCCACACAACAGGCGTGGATCGGGCATACGGATGGGTAAAGACCCGTCCGTCCTCCACGGTGTTACTTAACTAAATACTACTTAACATAAAATAACTATGACTACGAGCTTTTAACGATTACATATACTTGAGGTGACCGACTCTTTAATACCGGAATTTCTAATTCCTAACGAGAAACAGGCTAAGGCTTACGGATTGCTAGTTATGTGGAAGATTGGAACATTGGTAAGGAAGTAGGAGCTAGGTAGTATACCGAGCTCAATGTCGAGTTTGTTCCCCCATTGGTCCTATGATAGTTTGTATGATGTAGTCAAGTATCTATTTGTATGTTATGATTGTCTTGATGAATCAGTGGCCAACCGTTGGGTCAAAGTGTGTTTTAAGTGTTTATAGTCAAAGTTAAAGGGGTGTTTGGTATAAGCGTATTTATACCCATTTTGGGGTCAAACTTCAAAGCAATTCGAATGGTTATGAACATGATGTATTATGTTATATTAAAATTTCGGAAAGTTTTGTTAAGTTTTGAGTCACTGGTAAGTATGGTTAGGAAAGGTGTGAAGTATTGTTTTATAAAATTTTCTGCGGGTCCTATATGACCATATGGAGTGATATGGTATTTTATAAATCGTTGAAATAAATATGGCCATATGATCACGCTTTGAAATATCACAGAAAGTTTAATAAGGGCATATGGTATAAAGATATGGTCATGTATATGGTATTTCCAAGATATGGCCATATGGATAAGAATCTTAAGGTACGAGAAAGTCTAATAAGGGTATATGGCCACGATAGTATAGATATGGCCATGTCGAATTTAATAAGGGCATATGGCCATATGCTTATGGTATTTCAAATGGCCATATTAATAGAGTATTTTGGCCAGATTTTGCCGATTTTAGAAAAATCATATCTTTTAAACCGTAATTCATCACGGGTCGCGCCACCCGCCATTTCGAAGGTAATTAAGTCTAGTTTCATGTAAAAATACTTGCAAGGGCTGAATGGTAACAGATTCTCGTCAGTTGTTAAAAGAGTAACAGAAGGTATGTTAAAGTTGGGTCGTTTCTGAGTCAAAAGTCAAAAAAATTAGTCAAGCGGGCACGGGGTGTAACATACAGCCTTACCTATGGTTATCAAAGCCTATAGTATGCTCAGATAGGAGGAAAAGCAAAGAGAGGTTCCTAAACATACCACACCTTCAGTACCATTTGCACTCAACACATATAGAACCACCAACACTTCTGAATCATCCAGGAACACTAGGAATCCAGTTGTTCAACACCAGCCTAGGAAAAGCACATTCAAACCAGGAGTGATTAGTGGGAATTTCTTCAAAGAAGGACACACCAAAGAGGAATGTTATAAGCTGGTTGGATACCCCATTGGCCATCCCTTACACAATAAGTATCAACCACCATAAAGAAGGTCCTTCACTCCAAACCATCAACCCTCAACCAACCAATTCAAGGGCAAGGCAGCTATCAACATGGTAGTGATGACTGACACACCAATGGAATCAAGCAACCCTCCTACACCACTACCACCAGAATACTCTGTCACAACCAGGATGGATCAACTTCAAATCCAGCTGACTCAAGTGTTGTTGATGATGCAGAACAATTCAGAAACCTCACCTTTTGGCTCATGCAACTTCATGGCAGGTAAAAGAATCATTGCCACATACACTACCAAGTCTAAGGAAGTTTGGATTATAGATAGTGGGGCATCTGATCATATATGCATTTCTATTTGCATCACACCAATAATCATTCATCTCCCAAATGGTAACACAACCACATGTAATACCATAAGATCAGTCACACTACAATCAAACATCACTTTACACAATGTACTATACATTCCTACTTTCACTTATAATCTAATTTCTGTTAGCAAACTCCTCAAAAACACACTCCAGTCCATCACTTTCACTCACAATACATGCACCTTTCAGGACCATAATGGAACTTCAACAATTGAAACTCTCTGTGGTGATCTTTATGTCTTACCTTCCCCATCAAAATCTCCTTCTCCTATACCCCCTACATCAACAATTCTTTCTAGTACCAGCACAACTTCAGCGTGGCATGCAAAATTGGGACATCCTTCTACTCAAGTCCTCAAGACCATCACTCAACTCTCCCTCTCAGACATTACTACTTCACAATTTACCTTTTGAATCTAGTCTTTCTCATGCAACTGTTATGTTTGAACTGATTCACATGGATGTATGGGGACCTTGTCATCATCCTACAATCAATAAATGTAAACTGTTTCTTACCATAGTTGATGATTTTCCCAGAGCAACATTGACATACTTGCTTCCTAGCAAACATCATGTTACATCTACCATCAAACATTTTTATTCATATGTTCAAACACAATTCAAAACACAAATCCAAAAGATAAGAAGTGACAATGGTACAGAGTTTGTCAACTCTGCACTCACTGAATTTTATAACCAAAAGGGCATAATCCACCAAACATCTTGTCCCTACACCCCACAACAAAATGCTAGGGTGGAAAGGAAACACAACCATTTACTAGAAGTAGCAATATCACTTCAATTTCAAGCCAATTTCCCAAAACACCGTTGGGGGTACTGTATTCTTAAGGCTACCTACCTAATCAACAGGCTTCCTACCAAAATTCTTAATAACAAAAGTCATTATGAACTTTTATACAATCATCCACCACCACTAGATCATCTTAAAGTCATTGGATGTAGAGCCTATGTTCACTAACACACTTCAGACAAGTTTCACCCAAGAGCCATCCCAACTGTTCTTATTGGTTATCCTCAAAATCAAAAGGGTTATCTCCTTTATGACCCACACACCACCAAAATTCACACCAACAGATATGTAACATTTGAAGAAACCATCTTTCCCCTTCACCAACCAAACACCACTTCTTCATCTCCTACATCACACCTACCCACAACTACACCACATATATTTTACACCACACCTTTCAACCTCTCACCCACATAATCCCCATCTCCATCATCCTCACCTCACCATTCACCCAATCGGTAATTTTCTAAATATTAATTTAATAATAAGTTATTATTTATTATTACATGAACGTTTTTGAGCATGCATTAGCTCACCTGATATAATTACGGGAAGTTATCCCACACACTGGAACAATTTACACTATTTATGATTTTCAGAAAATGCATATTGTTAGATTTTTCTGACCACTTATGAATTTTCAAACTCACTCGAGAAGTTATCTCACTTAATCAGAAACACGAGCTCGCGCACGAACCGACCAATATAAAGTATGGTATTAGTCTAATAAACACATTTTTGAACCAATATTGATGTTTTTATATTTCTTTTATAAAAACACACTCGAAAACATATTTTACACGTTAACCGTTTCCAACGTGTAACTGAAATATTTCAACTCACGTTTAAAACGTAAATGAAATACCAAAACTTTGAGGAAGTTCATGTTTTAACTTCTCACTCTTTTCTACTCTCATTGTGTCGCATTTTATACAATGAAAACAACAAAGCATTCAAATTTTCACATGTTAATATTCTTTCTATTTACTTGTAACACAAAACAAAATGATACACATGAATAGACTTGTGCATGCTCATCTATTGGTTTTTTTTTGCCTACTGTCATACGCAAGCAACACACAAACATATACATATTGCAAGTTATAAAAAATTGACATAACACATTTTTTTTAAACATATATAAGCTAGGCCAGTACACTAGGACAAACTAGCTCAAACTTTTTCTTCTTTTCTTTGACTAACTGGTCGTATACCACCTCCATCATGGGCGGAGCTATGTGAGGACCGGGAGGGGTCCCGGCCCTCCTAGGCCTAAGCCCGTTAGTGTATTTTTCACGATTTCATGTGTTAAAAAAATAAAAATTCATCTTGGCCCTCCCATTTAATGTTTTTCCGGAAAAAATTTGCTTCGGCCCTCCCACGAAATTTCTTCTAGCTCTGCCACTGAGTCCTCCATAAACCACCATCTTTGTTGGTTTTCAACTTATACAACTTAATTAACTTGTGAGGTTGTCTAGAAAGGATAACAAGGACACTATTGCCTCACATCTTCCATGTACATAGCCGAAACAACACTCTTCTTTCTCTTCCTTGTTTCCTGTCATTCTAAGCAAGCACCATCACCATATTTCTTGTTTTGTGGTACAAACCCATTAATGATGTGAAATCTAACACTCAACTTCATCTCTTGCTCTTTCCTTTATAACTGAAATCAAACCACCCCCTAATTTATCCCATTTTACTCTTAAACTCACTCTCAAAACGCGAACACAAATCATTTATTTTGTTGCCGTTGTCGTGTGAGAAGGAAGGAAAGGAGAAGCAAAGTGTGGAGTTAGGTTATCTTTCCAGTTCCTAAGGTCTCTTTTAGTTTAGTTTCATCATGCTCTTGAAGCCTTAAAGAGTTTGAACCTCTTCTCGTTCTCGTTCACGCCTACCATACGTGTTTCCTCACCACCAAGTTTTGGTGTAGTAAGCCTCTCCACTCATTTCCATACATACTACAATGTTTTGGTTACGTAATTTATTTTCGTTGCAACTTTGTTTCATGCGTAAAAGATTTGGTTTTTGCTATGTAGCGTCAAACTCATTTTCGATATGTTTAAACGTTGATCTTATGTGGCCATAAAACGAAGAAAACCGCAAATAATCTACATGCTAACGTGAAATAAGCTTTTGAAACAAGTAATAAGCACTTAAACGTAAACCACACTTGCATGCATGGAAAATCATAAAACTTGTTTATATTCTCACTTTTGAAACTTTAACAATATAGTTTTTAAAAGATGGTTTGCCACTGTTAAAAATTTTGTAAACAAAAGATATAGTGGTTTCAAGTTTTCATTTGTTATAGTCACATATTCTTGACTTGTACAAACACCCATGACTTTCATACATATATGTACGTATACATGTTTTTGCATGCAAACATTGACATATAAAAACTATCACAACCTGGTTTCTACTCGACCACTATAAACTCCTTCAAAACATTTTGAGCGTGTAGAAATGAATGAGAAATGTTTATATGTATCATATTGAAACTTGGCTCAAATCCTGGAATAATGTGTATTCGATATTTGACTCAACTTGTTCTTATTTCGGTTTAACTCGTTTATTGAACCTTCATTATACTCGAAGTATATGTATATGTACCCGACTCTTTTGGATGAAACAAACCCAAACCCACATCGGGCTTGGAAACCCAACCCACGAAATGTCGAACTTTTCCTGGTGCTTATTGGTAATAAGTACTCAACGTCATAATAAGCAATACGTAAAACCACACAACCACACTTTGGCTTATTTTCTTTTAAAACTCTTTTCGGACTTATGAAACAAACACAATGCATAACACTTCACATGTGATCGGTTTAAGGTGCTTGGTTTCATTGGGTTTTTTGGGTTGAAAACACAACATAAGATGGATGGCTTATTGTGTGCTTACTTGGGTCTTCCAAAATGTTTTTTTTACAGCAAATGAATTTATTACAAAGGTTGCAAAAACTGATATATAAACACACAAACACACGCATACATTGCATGAATTTTGTAACAAAAATAAAACACAATAATAGTCCTTTAAATATAATAAGCTACAAACCATAACACAAAAGAGCCATTGGCTCAGTTGGGAGGTGCGCATGCATGTATCCTCAAGGTCCTGAGTTCGAGTCCTAGCAACTGAAATTTCATTTTTCTGTTATTTCTGCAACTTCTTCGATGTGGCAGATTTAACCCTTCAATTTTCATCAACTTCTTATTTTCTTAGAATGTTTATAACTTCGAAATATATATTACATTGACAACTTCAGCCCCTTGATTATGATTTACTTACCACTTTTCTTAAAACTCTTATAAGTTTGTAACTTATACACTTCGGTCCCTCTAGTTTGGATGCTTTAATATTTTTCTTAAAAACTTATAAGTTTAATAACTTAAATAGTTTACCACTTTTCATTAAATAAACTAGCAGGGTACCCGCGCGTTGCGGCGGCGGGTACCCTGAAATAAAATTTTCTGGTGAATCATGTTTTTTAATTTATTATGTTTTTTTTGACAATAAATTTACGAATATCAAGAATTTTGTTTAACCCGTGCCCGTTCGGACTCGAGCCCGTTGGCCCATGCCAGTTTGGCCCACACCAGTTCGGGCTTAAGCCCGTTTTTAATTAATGGATGCAAAATATGTAAAATAAACAAAAAGAGGGTCAAGAGTGGAAATTGTATTTGTATACAAAACAAGTCATACCTAGGGTTAAAGTTCTGACCTCTCTTTGTCTCCCTCTCTTGGTGATACAACCGCCACCATGGCCACCACGGCCTTCACCACAACCATCACACTACCACCATTACTCCGCCATGCCTACTTCTATTGTGAGTCAAGATGAAAGGAAATTGAAGGTTTTAAAGGTTGTTAGGTCGTTTTGTTCGTGTTTCTATCCAAATCGACACCTAGTCGTTTACAAACTTTTTTTTCTTATAGTTTTTATAATTTTAGATCTTTTATCTTGCATTTTT
The DNA here is from genome assembly GCA_022545495.1 of Chrysanthemum lavandulifolium. NCBI lineage: Eukaryota > Viridiplantae > Streptophyta > Magnoliopsida > Asterales > Asteraceae > Chrysanthemum > Chrysanthemum lavandulifolium. The sequence continues at coordinate 223,619,143 of CM040243.1, read as the reverse complement.
AACCTTTGATGATGATTCAAAATATAACTTTCGTTCTTCCGAGATTAATATCATGTGGAAACAATATTGGAGACCGAATCAAGAGGAATTTATTGAGATGTGAAAACCAAGGCCAATGATGTTTTAGATCAAACCGAGGCTGTAATGGTTTATTTGATCTTGATAAAATAAGATATGTGGTTTGTGTACAAGTTTTCGATCGTTGGTTGTGTTTGGTTTCAAGATCCGATATTCTTGGCCTCAATTTTATTATATGTCTTGAATAATATATTTTGTCTTGATAGAATTGGTGGTTATACATAATCGATATGTGGTTTGTGTTTATTATATGTCTTTGAGAAAATTGAGGTCGTTGTTTTTTATTTTTGGTTCGAGATCGATAAGATTTTAAAACCTTTATGGTGTGCTTGGTTGTTTCGAATTTTTGTTTGTTTCAAGATATGATAAAAGAAGGTAAAGTTTTTTACCGATAGATGTGATGAACTTATGTTTTGTTGTTTTATGGTTTTAAAGATTTGGTGTTCATGGTATTGTTGGATGGTTTACGAGATTTGGTGGTTATATGTGTTTATAGTTTTGAGAATTGATAAGCTTTTATGCTTTTGTTTATTGACCTTGCATAATCGATAAAGTTCATAGTTTGAGATCTCATAGCGTTATGTCGCCACTTCTATCGCTCATGGTAATTTTTTAAAAGAAGCAGTTCATGGTCTCTTGTGTAAATTTTATATTCATGTTTTGAAGGTTTCTTTTTCTATATTTGTAAAACCCAAAAATAAAATTGTCGAAAAGTAATCCTTACATTTAAAAAAGTCGGGACATCTCATATCCATCTCATCTTGGGGAGCAGATTCTCTGCAAGATTGTCATTTTTTCAATGTGTATTCTCGAAGATACTTTATCAATTAATGGACATACAAAATTATATTTGTGCAATTTGAAAAGATATTGTTTTGTTAGCTTAATTAGATTGTACAATGTGCTTAGGTAGTGGTATATCTTGGTGAAGGGGTAAATTTAATTGTATATTAATTGTATGTGTTAAATAGTGTTTTTTTAGTTTTAATTGTGCTTTAAATACTTGTAAATGAAGCTTCTTTACTTGTATTTGCTTAAAATTCTATATAAGGAAATCTTAAAATAATTAATATGAGGGAAGTTCATCCCTCTACTATAAGATAGTTAGATATGTTTAATACATATTTTTGTTCGGCAACAACATCCTCGTAAACTTTAAATAATATATTTATCCAAATATATTATATACTTACGACTCATATAAATATATATTATATATATATTTCCACCACTCAAAGATCCAACAAATTTAATAAATACAATACGTTATATATTTATTTGCTCCTCGAGAATACTTGAATCAATATTCAAGCCAACTCTTATACGAAAGTTTCGTATACAAATTTCCACATAATTCCAAGAGCCAAAACTTACAAATATTTTCACAACTACATTTTTACGTACATCGATGATCTAATTAACGTATGAAACATCCACATAAGCTACAATAACTCAAATATTTGAAAACTTTTGTTTTTGAACTTTAAGCATTTCAAAAACACGAATATTTGTAACTTGCAAACATTGTTTAAACTTAACAACATGCATTTGAATACAAGACTTAGACTAAACCCATACCATACTTATCAAGGTTGTGTGTCGGAGTCGTGCACATTTACTACTTGATTTATTCTCATCCAACGACTAATGAGGTGAGTTCATACCCCTACTTTACATGTTTTATAACTGTTTTGGGGTGAGAAACATGCAAACTCTTTATGAAATATTGCTTTTATGCTAACACTTTATGAATGATATTCCTTGTATGCAAATCCTTTTATGCACTATTTATGTTATGAAATTCCTTTTAAGTACTATTGTTGTTACGCAATACACTTTATGAATTGTTGCTTTTACGCAAACACTATATGAACAACAATTACTTTATGGACTAGAACTGAAACTCTTGTGTAAACCACTATTACCAGCGTAGCCTAAGGAAATTATTTCCCACTTGCCCGCCTGTCATGTACTATTAATCCCTGCGTGGAGCATGAATGTTATAAATAGATCTATTGAGGGTAACGCCTCCGTCCGGGTTGGTAGCGCCAACTTGTCTCCGGATGTATACCATGTCGGAACTCAAGTGTTGATGGGAATACACACTTGCTAAGGGCACCATAAACATATTGACATGCTACTTACACGCATGCGGAACTGTTGTAGCTTGGTAACATGAACTTAGAGCTCGAGTAATAGACACAACCACTTTTATTTGGAAGACTCCTTACATGCGGTGTATCGAGCGCACTATTGTCCATAAAACAAATTTGATTGCTTTAATGCTTTACTATAAACTTATGAACTCACCAGCTTTATAGCTGACATTTTTAGCATGTTTTCTCAGGTATTTGATTTTGAAGTGTGACGATATAAAGGCATGGCTTGGCATGGCATGCTCATAGACTATACTGATGTATTTGGGACCACTTTTTATTAACGGGCCATATTTCCGCAACAATTAAAATTTTGTAAACTTTATTATTTTATTAATAAAAGTTCTTAAACGGGGTTTTTTTATCCGTTCTTAATTACCTGTGTTATTATGCCAATTGAATGGCCCCTCGGTTTTTGGGGGTGTTATACTAACCCTGCAACAACACATCCTCCATCCCCTGCACCATTAATCTCTACTTTACATACCCCTTCTCAATCTACCACCTCTACACCTGATCCATCTCATCCTTCTTCACAACAAGATACACCCAACCTTTCAACAACCCATAACACCCTCAACCAACCCATACCACCTTCTCACCAATCTCCATCATCATCACCATCTCCAACAACATCCCCATCTCACAGAGTTTTTCTAAAAGTTACCCATCCATCAATCCCACCACCTCAGAGAATTTCCACCATAGTCAAACATCAACCCAACAAATTCAATGATTATCATTACACTCTCCCACCTTCCCTATCCAAGCATCATCACTTCAACTTTTTAATATACTCCAATCTTACACAATCATCACTACACTTCATTAGTAGCATAAATAGATTAGTTGAACCACATACCTATTTCCAAGCTTCCAAAGACCCCAACTGGGTTTGCAGCCATGACCAAAGAAATCCAAGCTCTTAAAGAGAACAACACGTGGGAATACACTGAATTACCCCATCACAAATCACCCATTGGGTGCAAATGGGTTTTCAAGGTCAAGTACAATGTCAATGGATTTGTGGAAAGATACAAAGCCAGACTGGTAGCTAAGGGGTACAATCAGAAGGAGGGCATAGACTACAAGGAAACCTATGCTCCTGTTTCCAAAATGGTCACAGTCAGGACCCTTCTTGCTACTGCAGTTTTTAAAGGATGGTACATAGAGCAACTAGACATAAACAATGCATTCTTTCATGGTGATCTCCATGAGGATGTGTACATGTCTGTCCCACCAGGCTACCCCAAATCCCTACCACCAAACATTGTTTGCAAGCTCACCAAATCCCTTTATGGTCTTAAACAGGCTAACAAATAGTGGTTTGAAAAATTAACCACTTTTCTCATTACCAAAGGTTTCACTCAAAGCTATGCTGACACATCTTTGTTAACTCTCAACCACAATGGCTCCCTTATCTGCATTCTCATATATGTGAATGGCATATTGATCACAGGAAGTGATAAAATCTTCATAGATAATCTCAAAACCCAGTTACACAACACCTTTAGTATCAAGGATCTGGGAGATATTAGTTACAACCTTGGTATAGAATTTCTAAGAAATCATACTGGTCTTGCCATGTCTCAAAGAAAATACACCTTAGATCTTCTCAGACTAGGAAATGTTTTGGTTTTTAAACCCTGTGCAACCCCATTAGAGACCAACACCAAACTCAATATCACTGATGGGACACCTCTTTCTGATCCTACTTTATACAGAACACTTGTGGGAAAGTTGATTTATCTGACCATTACCAGACCAAACATCTCTTTTGTTGCTCAGACTTAAAGTCAATTTCTGAAGGAACCAAGGACTCCACACATGGCTGCTCTCATCAGAGCTCTTAGATACCTCAAACTCAGTCCTGGTCAAGGTCTTTTCTTCCCAACATCAAACACCCTACAGTTTCTAACCTACTGTGATAGTGATTGGGCTGCATGTTCTTTCTCAAAGAAATCAGTTTCAGTATATGGTATATTTCTGGGAAAAAGTTTGATCTCTTGGCAATCCAAAAAGCAGGGTGTTGTATCCAGATCCTCCACATAGGCTAAATATAGGGCTTTGGCTGACAACACATGTGAAATAACTTGGCTCTTGTGTCTTCTCAAGGATCTACAAGTCACCATTCCTACACCAATTCCCATTCTCAATGACAATGATTCAACCATTGCCTTAGCCGCAAAACTCATTCATCATGCAAGGACCAAACATATTGAAATTGATTGTCATTTTGTCAGGAATAAGGTCAAGTTAGGAGACATTTTACCATCCTTTGTACCAACCAAAGCACAAGTAGCATACATCTTTACTAAGGTCTCAGCATAGCACTTCATTATGCTTGTTTATCCAAGTTGGGCATTTGTAATGCTTACTCCATGCCAACTTGTGGGGGGATAAAGAGGATAAAGACATCACTCAAGCTACTACATCAAGATGTCTTATTAACTCCATACAAAGAAGACAATCATCCAAGATGCAAGCCTTACAAAGTCTTAGTCTAGTCTTTTGTACAAAGATGTAGCAGTGTATTTATACTAGTAGCATGTCTAGATACATTAGAGTAGTATTGAATGTTATAGCTCTAGTCAACTGTAGTCAACTGTATATAAATATTTTTTATTCTTCACTTTTCAGTAATAATAACATTTTTCACATTTCATTTCATCACTTTCCCTCTTTCTCAGTTTATTGAAATAAAGACACAACTACATTCTTCTTTAACTAAAGTTTTTTCTATTCACTACAACACTAAATTACTTATAAAATACCTAATTACTCCAAATTTAAAGTTTCGGTTTTGGTTCATAGACTAACAATTAATTTACAATGTAAACGGTTATGCACATGTAAAACGGCATAAACTTTTAACAGAGTTTATACTTTATATGGAATATTGATCAATCTAATGGTTTGTGCAATGAAACAAGGCTATATGTTGCCTGATTGATGAGAAATTGCATCGATGGCACTATAATAAAAAAAAGTCATTTTCGGAAGCGGGTATTTTTTTTAATGGTTTATTTTGTGTACACTCATGTGTATCTTTTTAATGGTTGATTTTGTTACATACATGTTATCATCTAACTTTTTGCCATCTTTAAAATATCCGTGAATTCCACGGGTCTTTTAGCTAGTATCCAAGATATCTCGCATGTTGTCTCTTGTGCGTGCTTTTAATATTTAACTCCATTTCTTAAAAAAATAAGAAAACCATTTGAACTTTCTTTTGAACTTCCTGCAACCCATTTGACCTTCTTTCTATCTTCCACTATTTTTCCTCCTAACACTCATTATCTTCATCATTCATACTCTTTTATCTTAAAACTCATCCGAAAATCTTTGAATCAACTTTAATAAAAGTTCAATACTTTACAACATAACTATTTTTTTTGGGGTTATAGTAGATTAGTATCATGTATATTTGCCTACATCTCTGCAACAATTGAAATGAAAACGTAATAAAATGATTTTTTTTATAGTCACATCGTGTGAGGTTTTTTTTTTCCAGCTTTTGTGCGAGTTTTTAAGAAAATCACAAATCATGCCTAAAACTTGAGTATTTTGGCAAAATTGCCCGTTTGATATGTTAGGTTTATGTGGGTTTAGGATTAATAAACACAGAGTGAGGATCAAATGAGAAATATAATTAAGATGAGAAGAATGAGAATGAACCACAATCACCAATCTTAGATGCATCCACAAAAATAGATGCATCTCCTAATTATTTATTTTTTCTTATTTGAATTTTGTAGTTAGAATTTTTTTCTCACTTTTCTCATTTCAATAACTCTTCTCACTAGATCTATTCCCAATAAATACAAATAAAGTGATTGTTTGTATTTATCATATTTGGGTTTAGACTCTTATACCAAATATCAACGGATGCGTAAAAGATTGGTGATTATGGGTTTTATGACAATGTGAGACCAAAAATTGTTTTCACCATATATATTTTGTCTTTTCTCTTTTAATTATATTAAAAAAAAAAAAAAAATTATCTCTCAAATTTAAATATTATTTCATTGTATTATATATATATATATATATATATATATATATATATATATATATATAGAGAGAGAGAGAGAGAGAGAGATTGGATCATTTAAAAGTTGATCTCAAGAGAAAAGTGAGAGAAGTGATCTCAACCATTAGATCATCTCCTCTTCCCCTCCTTTTTTTCTTGCTAACTACAGGGACCTTATTGCACTTTCTTTCATTCTTTAAGGGAGGGTTTCATAAATTCACCCCTTTCATATATAATGCCTATTTTTTTTTTCATTTTTTCTTTTTCTTACTTCTCTCATTCCATGAAACGATAATTTTTTTCTCTCTTTCTTAACACATATCAAATCGAAGATCAAATTGACACACTAAATCATATCGTTTTATAGATTCACAATAGCATATCATCATAATTTATCAATTTGAAGTTCAAATTCAGGTATGTAACTGAATTCAGTTATAGTTTTTTTATTTTTGCTACTTAAAATCAATCATAAAGCTTGTATATGTGATTGTTGTTGTTTTACTGTACGGATTTTGTTCATAGTGAGTTAGGTTTTGTTTTTATGAAATTTGATTCGTTAATCATCATCTTTGTTTATAGAAGTAACGATTTTTAGAGTTTATTGACATGATTCTTTGTATAGAATAGTTATTTTGAAACGAAATTGAGAAATAAGTACATGGAAAACATGTTTACAAAAACCTGCATGCCAAGTGTTTGATAAAATGTCTGAATGAGATTTTATAACTGCGATGCACTAATTTTACACTGTGGTTATCATGTTTCATTTTTGTGAGCAATTGCCGTAGTTTACGGATGTTTTCTACACATTTTATCTTGTTTTCGGATTCAGGAGTTATGCTAGAAAACAAGGGCTTGAAAGAGGTATTTTGTTCATTTAAAATCAAATTGGTCAACTTTGAAAACTCTGCTAAAAATGTAACGGGTCAACATGGGTTCAAAGTTTTTGAAGTGCTATTTAAGTGTTTCAACCTCTTGAATCGGTATACTTAAACATATTACACATCAAAGTTTTATTAGTACAATATTGCACATATCAGTTTAAATAATATGGTATTCTCAGTATATTAATTATTTAAGTGTTTCAACCTCTTGAATCGGTATACTTAAACATATCACACATCAAAGTTTTATTAGTACAATATTGCACATATCAGTTTAAATAATATGGTATTCTCAGTATATTAATTATTTGTAAGACTTCGTATATCTGAACCCCGTACATGAGATTGCTAACCCCCTTTTACACTGTGTAGGGAGAGGCACTTTGAGGCATCATGAAGGACTTAACGGAGCCGTTATAGGAACATGGAAACAAAAGAAGTTCAGGTTTGGGATGGAATTAGAATATAAATTGGAATCACTCCTTATCTGAATCTAACTATTATCCGGCTCAAATATTTCAGCATAATGTTCATTGGTTAAACTTCTGGATCACTCCGAGCTTCTAATTTGGTTGGTCTAGCTGCCACCAATTCCATTGGATGGATCCTTAACGGGCGTACAAACTGTCGTAAAAACATAAATTATATGCACATTAGATATTTTTTATTCCACTTTTGTTCAATTTTTTAAAATCATAATTAGAATTATTTGTTCTGCTTTTCACTTTATATGAGACATCAGTTAGAACTGCTGTTATTTTCTCCTTTGCTTATCTGGAATCTATCATTTTTTTGTACCACAAACATGTTATTAGGTTTTGTGAGGTGTTTGTGGAAAAGCAAGTTGGAAATGTATTGTTCAACATATTCAGTGTATGTCCTTCTGGCCAAGCAACCACTATTGTTCTTCGAGGTGGAGCTGATCAGGTTGTCTCGCTCATCATTATATATTAGAATGTGTTTATAGTTTTTTTCACCAAGTTAGATAACTATGTGATGCACTAACTGTTAACTAACTGATGCGCTGAATTAGACAGTGTGGTGCCTTAATTTATACAATGTGATGCACTTGTATTTGATCTTGGATAAGTATCTTTAGTTTGTTGTGTTTCCTTTAGAAACGAGTTTAAGTTTCTTGATTGCCAGGCTTTTTTAAAAAGACTCTTAACTGGACAAATACATCCAGTTTAGACATTTACTTTGTTCAATCGAAGTATCTTCTATCTTCATGGAATTGGTATACAATGTTCATACTTAATAAACTTATTAGCAATTTTCTCCTTTGCTTATCTGGAATATATCATTTTTTTGTACCACAAACAGGTTATTAGGTTTTGTGAGGTGTTTGTCGAAAAGCAAGTTGGAAATGAATTGTTCAACATATTCAGTGGATGCCCTTCTGTCCAAACAACCACTATTGTTCTTCGAGGTGGAGCTGATCAGGTTGTCTCGCTCATCATTATATATTAGAATGTGTTGATAGTTTTTTTCACCAAGTTAGATAACTATGTGATGCACTAACTATTAACTAACTGATGCGCTGAATTAGATAGTGTGGTGCCTTAATTTATACAATGTGATGCACTTGTATTTGATCTTGGATAAGTATCTTTAGTTTGTTGTGTTGCCTTTAGAAACGAGTTTAAGTTTCTTGATTACCAGGCTTTTTTAAAACGACTCTTAACTGGACAGATACATCCATTTTAGACATTTACTTTGTTCAATCGAAGTATCTTGTATCTTCATGGAATTGGTATACAATGTTCATACTTAATAAACTTATTAGCAGTTTTCTCCTTTGCTTATCTGGAATCTATCATTTTTTTGTACCACAAACATGTTATTAGGTTTTGTGAGGTGTTTGTGGAAAAGCAAGTTGGAAATGAATTGTTCAACATATTCAGTGGATGTCCTTCTGGCCAAACAACCACTATTGTTCTTCGAGGTGGAGCTGATCAGGTTGTCTCGCTCATCATTATATATTAGAATGTGTTGATATTTTTTTCACCAAGTTAGATAACTATGTGATGCACTAACTGTTAACTAACTGATGCGCTGAATTAGATAGTGTGGTGCCTAAATTTATACAATGTGATGCACTTGTATTTGATCCCGAATAAGTATCTTTAGTTTGTTGTGTAGCCTTTAGAAATGAGTTTAAGTTTCTTGATTGCCAGGCTTTTTTAAAAAGACTCTTAACTGGACAGATACATCCATTTTAGACATTTACTTTGTTCAATCGAAGTATCTTGTATCTTCATGGAATTGGTATACAATGTTCATACTTAATAAACTTATTAGCAGCTTCTTTTGCAGATATAAATGGCTAGTAATGGGATGATTTTACTTCTTATTGACCATCAAGAAAAAGAGAGTCAGTATTTTACTAGTATTTGACTGTCTTCCTGTTTAGCTTCATGGAAAAAAGGTCCTAAGTGCCACGTGGAGGAAAGCAAAGTATATCTGGTTTAAACTGTTATACATAAGGAAGTGTAGAAATTGCAATCTTAACATTATGTAAGAGATGCCATGTGGCTTTGGTAGTTTTTGCTTGAATGAAGTTGTCAAATGCTAAATTTAATGTAAATACAAGAATGTTGTGTCATGTAATCTTTAGAGTGTAGATAACTAGTCTGAAACAACCCTGGTAAATTGAACCTTTTTTGTACCATTTAAAAGTGACATGTTTAATTGGATCATTTAATAAAAACCTAGTGCGCGTTAGTGGCTCCTTAAATCATTACTACTACTATCTTTATTGTTTCCTAACTAATGTATACATCACCACTAGCAAGCAACATTAGTTCACATGATTAAGAATAAACAATAAAGTCGTGACTAGTAGATGTATGTGTTTATAAAGAAATACATGGGTGAATGGTGATTGTGAAGGACTGATCCGCGCAAAACCGTCAAGTTTTCTCACGCAAGCGGACCACTTGTGAATGGCCCACTGTAAGAAGCTTAAAACTGCTTAAGCACGAATGCAATGAAGATCAGGAGATTATAGTGTTTCCCCAGGTCGTTAAGTCCCAACGAGCCATGCGAGAATAGCCAAACGTGTAGTGATCGAGGATTTGAAGCGGAAAGGATTTGTGATTTATTATAACTACGTAAAAGCCCATAAACTACAGGGCTTAAATGCAAATTAAAGAAAGTTAAAAGATAAAAATATTAAATAAACGCTATCACTATATTTAAAATGATGTTTTTGTTTTTATGTTTTATAAACCGAATTAAAAACTACGCGACGTATAAATGAAAAAGTGAAACTAAATCAATATTAACCCTAAAAATATGAAATGACATTTTACAGACCTAATGATAAAAGAAAATATTTAGAAAAAGAAAATTATTTTTATAACTATTTAATTAATTATTATTAATTAAAACTATTTTAACTATTTAATAATAGCCTAAATTACAAGAAAATAGGAAATAAAGCTAGAAAAATAAAATTATGACTTAGAAAATCTAAAATATCAAAGAGAATTTTCAAAACTATTTTGTATTTTTCCGATTATTTTGGATTTTTATGGATTTTAAACTATTTAAAACTAATTAAATTATTAAAATTACAAAATAAACTATGAAAATCTGGAAAATTACTTTTTTTACTTTTTATATTTATCTAAACCTAAGAAAATGAAAAATTATTTTTTTGAACCTTTTCGAATTTTTTGTATTAAAAGCTAATTAAAATGCTTAAAACTAATTTAAATTAAGAAAATAGCAAATCAACTTAGAAAAATCTGAAAATTTCAGGAAAACTCTAAAATAATATTAGGAAGCTAGGAAAATTGGAAAACAGATGGTTGTGTGTAAGAAATAGCAATCATATTGCAAGTGCTTATATATAAGCACTGAATAAGCCAAATGAAAACAACAAGCCACCAACTTCTTACGTAAACCAAACTATGCTACAATAACTTAAATGCAACTAAAACAACAGGCCATAGCTACTTGAATTACAAGATTAATGGATTTGGATTATTTGAGCTTATAAGCTTAAGCAGTTTCAGGCACCTACTTTGGACACAAGCACAAAGCTACAAATGAAGCTAAAGCGAAAACTATAAATTGGAACCTATCCTAGACCTGGTTGAGATCAAGTGTACCAAAACTCAGACCTTGGGAAGCTCTTATGAGCCCCTGCATAAGCCGCAAGAATCGAGAAAACTCGACTTATCTTTGAACATCTCATGAGTGGCATTTTATGCCTAAAAGAGAAGCTTGTTTGGAGCTTATAGAAAATAACAAAATCCACAAAAATGCTGATAAGTAAGGGTACCAGTTGAAGTTTTTAAAACACCAAGTTCCACTAGATTTGTCCCAGAAATGAAACAATTAAAAATCCTCTTAGTTGAGCTCAAATTCACATTTTCAGATTTTGACTTTTAAGACAAAGATTAAATGTTGACTTTGGTGAGATTTAAGCTCACTTCAAGGACTGATTTTGATGTTATAGGATGAAATGAGACTATTGCAAGATACCTCTATGATTTTTAAACACAAAACAAGACTTTCATTTTCTAAAAATCCAACATATTTGCTTATAAAACAGTTGACAAGAGATTTTGACTTATGATGTTTTGCAGGCATAAACTATGACCAATATGAGTTATTTAGAGCTAACAAACATGATCCAACAAGAAGCATACACTGAACAAACCTATGAGACAGATTTATCAGCAAATCCAAACACACCTTTATCTTACTGTTATGAAGATTAAAAGAGACAAACACTTTTCAAACTTGTATCAATGATCAAGATACATCTATATAACCTAAATACAGCTTATTGAACAGATTTTAACTAATTTTGACAGCAGAAACAGATTATGCTATTGAACTAGATAACAACTTACAAAATGTCCTTTAGCCACTATGGCTTGAATTCAAGTAACCAGAGAACCAAAGTACTACTAACCTATCCAAACCCCTACCCTAGCTCAATATCAACCCAATTCCATGGCTGCTTCACCCATTGACCAAATCTGCATCATATTTGCCCATGTTGACTTTTGTTGACCAATATTCAAAAGAGCTTGATACTTAAATACAAGCTTATAAAAAGCTATAATTAGCTTATGTAAGCTTGTTTTAGCTTATAGATAAGCTAATAAAACCTTGTACATCAGAACTTGAAATTGCAATTTGAAACAGTGAACATAAATTATGAATTGTGAACACATACTGAAATTAATGCTTGAAATTAGTTTTAATACACTTAAATGACTTAATTTGATATATTGAAACAGAACATTACAACTTAAAGCTTAATTAAAAGGAGAAACATGAAGTACGACATAAGTGTAAAATGAAAATTAACTACGCTTCGCTTCTTCCCTTTTATACACCAAATGGCTTCTCTCTCTCTCGATCGATTCTCAAGAATAATTCTAGCCATTGGATGGCTAGAAATGATCTTGGCCCTTGACTTGGTTTTGGCGGAAAACCCATTTGACACGTGGACCGTGATATAGCACTAGGGGGTGGCATTTATTGTAGTGGGTAAGGTGATGATGAGGGGAGGATAAGTGGAAAGTGAGGTGATGGTGGGCGTGGAGTTGCAGAGCAAGTTGGGAAGAATGGATAAGGTGGGGGGTAATCGCTTATTTGACTTTGGTTGACCAAAGGTCCAAAAACAGTTAAAGACAGGGGGTCAAAATGGGGTATATGGCAGGGGTCACTTTGTATTTTGACAAGGCTTGTTTAGTTTAATATGACAAGGACTTGTTTGCAATTTCTGATTTTTTAAGGACCAATCCTGCCAATTTCCAAACTTGTTTTAAGGGACCAAAATTGACAAGCTTTGAAAGTTTAGGGACCTAACTTGTCATTATTGAAAGTTAAGGGACCTAAGTTGTCATTTTTGAAAGTTAAAGGACCTAAGTTGTAATTTTGTAAATTTAAATCTCAAGGACCAATTTTGACAACTTAGGAATCCCTAGGGACTCAAAATGATATTTTTCTTTATTTGGTTTTACCAGGGACTGTTTTTGACAACTTTTGAAACTTGGGGGACTAAAGCGCCAATTATGCAAACTTGATACGCTTTTCACCGATTTTGATATTTTTGCATTTAAAACACATAAAACACTTATTTGTGATATTTTAATCATTTTGATGCATTTTCGAGTGTTTTCGGATGTTTTTGCGATTCAGATTGACCCAAAATGATGAGTATTTACACACTCATCAATCCCCACACTAAACTATTGCTAGTCCCTAGCAATCTTTTGAGAAAAACATAATGGATTTGAAACTCTTTACCAAAAGCCATTACTTCGGAGTAGCCAAATGTTTTAGTTCAAGTAAGAACCATGGTACATCGATAACCATGTGATTTTGAGCAAACCACCGCCTTTCAACGGATTTGATTTTGTCTTTACGAAGCCGTTTGCTCGGACTAGCCAACTCTTAGATAAATTATCAATATTATCTTTGGTGGTGATTACCAATTATGGATTTTCCATCGCCTTTACCACAAGCCATAAACTTGCGGGCTAGCCAACTCTTCACTTTTTAGGATATGGTGAAGTGAATACCATACAATTTTGGGCAAATTGCAAGCCGTCAACGGTTTTGAGATATCTTTACCAAGAGCCATTTGCTCTGGATTAGCCAATCCTTTTGTTTATTAGACAAAGCGGATCGATAACCAAATGAGTAAGTGTAAAACACTTACTCCAAAAAATTTTGGCCAAAAACGGGAATTGGTATAATTATATGATAAAATTCGTGAGAATTCCCCACACTTAGAAATGAATATTGCCCTCAATATTCAAAGTACCGCGGTTATGCCGAAACAAAGAACGTAAAGGGAAATACTACGGCCATTATTTAGAAAGATTTTTTTTTTTTTTTTTTTTTTTAGAAAACTTATATATATATATATATATGGGCAACTCCCCACACTAGGGTGGTACACACGGTGAAAACCCATGTTTAGCTACTGTTTTTGATTACCGAGTCGCTAGCTTGACTCGACCCCAATTCATTGGTTCATGGGAAGCAAAGTGGAAGAAACAATCTCCATCGGACTTTCATTCAAGATGTTTCGACAAACATTTGAAGCACGTGAAAGTTCCACACCGATGAGATATACATAGAACCGCTCAAAATGATAAATGAAAATGCCGGGTCAAAGATAATGTCTTCATTCCCGAAGGAGTGAAGAACAGGAGAAGCCACGGGATAGGTGAAGAAGAGATAGAAAATCATGATAAACATCATGACTAACTCATCATCATCGGAAGGAGAATTCATAATAGCATGAATCTCATCATTTAAGCTCAATTGGTCTAGACATATCCCGGTGTGTCTAGATCAAAGTAGAAGTTATCATACTCCCGCGGAGATATGATATGAGTGAGTTCATCCGAGAACTCCATGAAGGTGAATGAATCATATTCGAATTGATATGAGTGGGTTCACGGCGAACTCCTCAAAAGTAAATGATTCATGATCGAGGAGAATTATGAGAATGAGAAGTGGTATCGCCACTAATCTTCTCTCCCATATTATCAAAACAGAAGGCTTTCATTTCGGAATAGAATCATCGGAAGAGTGTCACTATCCTTAATGGGGATAGGAGATGAAATAGGTTTCTCTTTGAAAGCCTCGATTTTAGAAATGAGAAGACCGACATTCAATAATGTTGCTCAAGAGCTTCATCTTTGATTTCGGTGTTAGTAACTTCATCATTCTCTTCTTTTAAGCTAACAAGCTCGAAGGTGAATCTTCCACATAAATGATGTCTCCACAAGATAACGAATCATCATTATCGAATCGGAGAACATCTCAACATGATCATTTTGGAAGACAAGAGGAGGAGGGATATCACACACATGATCAAGAATTCCCCGTGACTCTCTTGGGATTGGGACAAGGTCCTCAACACTAGACTTTATGAATTCGTCCGATTCCTTTTCGAGAACAAAGGTCGAGATGCTCGTCCCCATAATAAGAGAGTGAGTGTGAATCTCGGGTGTGATAGCAGTTGTTTGAGATGGAATCTCAGCTGCTGGGATATCAACCGATTGAGGGGTTGAGAAATATTATCTTTAAAAGGATAAAACTCTCCTCATCATCATCATATAGAGCTGCCTTGAGAAATTGGGAACGCTTAGAGTCGCTTGCTCTAGGATTAATAATTCTTCCCTAGATTTGCGAGCCTCTCGTTCTTCTCGTTCTTGACCGACAATTCTCCTATGGTCTTTTCACCACTCACTTGATTCTTAAAGTTACTAATCATATCATCAAGTGTTTTCATTGTGGTTTCAAAATCTTGGAAGATTTCTTGAGATAACGGCTCGGTGGAGTTTGAACCGTATAGTCTTTGTGGAGTTTGGAAATTCTCAAACATGTGAGAGTCATGATTGTTACAAGGAAATGGATTCCTATTTGACAATCGAGTGAAATGGGACCTCCACAAGACTACAACAAGAAAGCTGTTGAGTGCGGACCTGTGAATCATATGGATTTTGGTCATAACCAAAGTTACGAGCATCACCGGAAAAGCATTCATAGACAAACGTGTTTCCGGATTGACACTCAAATCCTTGGTGAGGACCTCCACAAAATTCACAAGAAGAATGTTGGTTATATGAAGATAAGTCGGGTTATGGTGGGTAATTGGAAAAATTTGAGGGTCGTTAAATGAGTTCGATTAGGATCATAATCAAATGAATTCCTCGAACCACAAAACAAACAACTCCGTTATGGATATCATTACCACATTGTACACAAGTACACCAACGACGGGGTGAACCAAAAGAGGCTCACCACAACCGACACAAGGAATAAACGATTGCATTTGATAGTTAGAAGAAGGAATCGGTTTATTCAAAGAATCAACAAAACCAACATGGTGATCCGAATGACTATCAAGTCTCGAAGAACATTCAGAAAAATCAGGAGGTGGGACAAGTGGTGTGCTCTGAGAGCTAGCAATTTCCACCACTTCCGTTATGGTCTCTGGTTCTTGAATGGGTTCATCGGGTTGTGGCGGATGGTCGGAAAAACTTGGAGAATCATCGAGAGAGTTATCAGATAATTCGCACCAATAGCAATATTTGCTTGCACCCATCCTTCCACATTGCTTGCATAAACAATCCGGATTCTGACAACGGAGTTGATCCTCTTCCATACGGCTTTTGCAATGGAAACAACGAGGATAATCGATCCTCGCCATGAGAATTAAACATGTAGAGGGTTAAAGAAATAGAATTAAACGGTTTTGAGGTTAAAGAAGAGCGTAATCAAAGCGGTATGCGAGGGTAAGAGAAATAGAATCATACGGATAAGAGGAATGAGAAGAGTATTTTGTATTTTGGATAAGAAAATATAAACATATACGAGATGGATGGTATGAACAAAGAGTGAATATCCAAATCACTAATCTGCTAGACGTAAGATAATCAAGACTGACTCCGCGTGGCGCTTAAAATTTGATCCGCAAGAAACCGTCAAGTTTTTCACGCAAGCGGACCACTTGTGAATGGCCCACCGAAGAAGCTTAAAACCGCTAAGCACGAATGCAATGAAGATCGGAGAGTATAGTGTTTCCCAGTCGTTAAGTCCCAACGAGTACGTGCGAGAATAGCCACGTGTAGTGATCGAGGATTTGAGCGGAAAGGATATGTGATTTATTATAACTACGAAAAAGCCCATAAACTACAGGGCTTAAATTCAAATTAAAGAAAGTTAAAAGATAAAAATATTAAATAAACGCTATCACTATATTTAAAATGATGTTTTTGTTTTATGTTTTTATAAAGCGAATTAAAACTACGTGACGTCATAAATGAAAAGTGAAACTAAATCAATATTAACCCTAAAAATATGAAAATGACATTTTTACAGACCTAATGATAAAAGAAAATATTTAGAAAAAGAAAATTATTTTTATAACTATTTAATTAATTATTATTAATTAAAAACTATTTTTAACTATTTAATAATAGCCTAAATTACAAGAAAATAGGAAATAAAGCTAGAAAAATAAAATTATGACTTAGAAAAATCTAAAATATCAAAAGAGAATTTTCAAAACTATTTTTGTATTTTTTGATTATTTTTGGATTTTTTATGGATTTTAAACTATTTAAAACTAATTAAATTATTAAAAATTACAAAATAAACTATGAAAAATCTGGAAAATTACTTTTTTTACTTTTTATATTTATCTAAACCTAAGAAAAATGAAAAATTATTTTTTTTGAACCTTTTCTGAATTTTTTGTATTAAAAGCTAATTAAAAATGCTTAAAACTAATTTAAATTAAGAAAAATAGCAAATCAACTTAGAAAAATCTGAAAATTTCAGGAAAACTCTAAAATAATATTAGGAAGCTAGGAAAATTGGAAAAACAGATGGTTGTGTGTAAGAAATAGCAACTGCTATTGCAAGTGCTTATATATAAGCACTTGAATAAGCCAAATGAAAACAACAAGCCACCAACTTCTTACAGAAACCAAACTATGCTACAATAACTTAAATGCAACTAAAAACAACAGGCCATAGCTACTGAATTACAAGATTAATGGATTTGGATTATTTGAGCTTATAAGCTTAAGCAGTTCAGGCACCTACTTTGGACACAAGCACGGGCTACAAATGAAGCTAAAGCGAAAACTATAAATTGGAACCTATCCTAGACCTGGTTGAGATCAAGTGTACCAAAACTCGGACCTTGGGAAGCTCTTATGAGCCACAATGCACAAGTCGCAAGAACGAGAAAACTCGACTTATCTTTGAACATCGTAAGTGTGGCATTTTATGCCTAAAAGAGAAGCTTGTTTGGAGCTTATAGAAAAATAACAAAAATCCACAAAAATGCTGATAAGTAAGGGTACCAGTTGAAGTTTTTAAAACACCAAGTTCCACTAGATTTGTCCCAGAAATGAAACAATTAAAAATCCTCTTAGTTGAGCTCAAATTCACATTTTCAGATTTTGACTTTTAAGACAAAGATTAAATGTTGACTTTGGTGAAATTTAAGCTCACTTCAAGGACTGATTTTGATGTTATAGGATGAAATGAGACTATTGCAAGATACCTCTATGATTTTTAAACACAAAACAAGACTTTCATTTTCTAAAATCCAACATATTTGCTTATAAAGCAGTTGACAAGAGATTTTGACTTATGATGTTTTGCGGGCATAAACTATGACCAATATGAGTTATTTAGAGCTAACAAACATGATCCAACAAGAAGCATACTTGAACAAACCTATGAGACAGTTATCAAGAAATCCAAACACACCTTTATCTTCTTGTTATGAAGATTAAAAGAGACAAACACTTTTCAAACTTGTATCAATGATCAAGATACATCTATATAACCTAAATACGACTTATTGAGCAGATTTTAACTAATTTTGACGTGAGAAACAGTTATGCTATTGAACTAGATAACAACTTACAAAATGTCCTTTAGCCACTATGGCTTGAATTCAAGTAACCAGAGAACCAAAGTACTACTAACCTATCCAAACCCCTACCCTAGCTCAATATCAACCCAATTCCATGGCTGCTTCACCCATTGACCAAATCTGCATCATATTTGCCCATGTTGACTTTTGTTGACCAATATTCAAAAGAGCTTGATACTTAAATACAAGCTTATAAAAAGCTATAATTAGCTTATGTAAGCTTGTTTTAGCTTATAGATAAGCTAATAAAACCTTGTACATCAGAACTTGAAATTGCAATTTGAAACAGTGAACATAAATTATGAATTGTGAACACAAACTGAAATTAATGCTTGAAATTAGTTTTAATACACTTAAATGACTTAATTTGATATATTGAAACAGAACATTACAACTTAAAGCTTAATTAAAAGGAGAAACATGAAATACGACATAAGTGTAAAAATGAAAATTAACTATCGCCTCTTCTTCTTCTTCCATTTTATACACCAAATGGCTTTCTCTCTCCTCGATCGATTCCAAGAACAATTCTAGCCATTGGATGGCTAGAAATGATCTTAGCCCTTGACTTGGTTTTGGCGGAAAAACCCATTTGACTGTGGTGTGATATAGCACTAGGGGGGGTGGCATTTATTGTAGTGGGTAAGGTGATGATGAGGGGGAGGGATAAGGTGGAAAGGTGAGGTGATGGTGGCTGTGGAGTTGCAGAGCAAGTTGGGGAAGAATGGATAAGGTGGGGGCGGGTAACTGCTTATTTGACTTTGGTTGACCAAAGGTCCAAAACAGGTTAAAGACAGGGGGTCAAAATGGGGTATATGGCAGGGGTCACTTTGTATTTTGACAAGGCTTGTTTAGTTTAATATGACAAGGACTTGTTTGCAATTTCTGATTTTTTAAGGACCAATCCTGCCAATTTCCAAACTTGTTTTAAGGGACCAAAATTGACAAGCTTTGAAAGTTTAGGGACCTAACTTGTCATTATTGAAAGTTAAGGGACCTAAGTTGTCATTTTTGAAAGTTAAAGGACCTAAGTTGTAATTTTGTAAATTTAAATCTCAAGGACCAATTTTGACAACTTAGGAATCCTAGGGACTCAAAATGATATTTTTCTTTATTTGGTTTTACCAGGACTGCTTTTTGACAACTTTTGAAACTTGGGGACTAAAGCGCCAATTATGCAAACTTGATCGTTTTCACCGATTTTGATATTTTGCATTTAAAACACATAAAACACTTATTTGTGATATTTTAATCATTTTGATGCATTTCTGAGTGTTTTCAGATGTTTTTGCAGTTCAGATTGACCCAAAAATGATGAGTATTTACACACTCATCAAGGACGAAGAAATTTAAGAGGTATGCATCCATTTTTGTAGATGACACTTTTAGTTTTTTAAATGTTAAAAGAGAAAAATAGCAATTCTTATCTTTTCTAAACAAAAAGCATGGCAATGAAATGGAGATCAATAAATATACAAGTCAAACATTTCAAAGTCAGATAGATTTTGAGATGAAACGCCAAAATGAAACATTCCCACATAGCAGGTAATAAAGAAATGCAATAGTTTATACTTTATACTTATGTGTAGTTCTTTGAAATATGTGTTTCTATCTTTCATTTCATGAGGATCTCATCCATTGTAAATCCTTGTATACACACATATATCAGCAATTATGAACAGATAAAAGTTGCTTTATTGCCTTAGTTTACTCAATAATCAGAAGCTAAAACTATTGTATCATGTGTCGTTATCAAAATAGTTTGCTTCCACTCTTATACTGCAAATCTTATATATAGATTTACAAGAACACATAAGAATGTACGTATCAGAAACCATGAACAAATACACATTTTGGTTCAGGATCATAGTGTTCGTGGTTGGGTTAATTAACTCTTCATCTGGATACTCATCCAGATAATCTCTCGTTCACTGGTTGTGATGTCAAAGTCATTAGTGCCCAACCTCATCAAAAAATAGCACTTGCGCTCTCTGGGTCTTCACCGACAACCTGCACCAGTGAAAAAATGCGCTAGTAACAACCAATGTGTAATGTTCCCCTTTATACTACAAGTAATATTTACCTTTATGATGCACTAATCATTCTTATAGATGCCCTGATATCTACCTTTTCGATGCACTAATTATACACATAGATGCCCAAATATCTACCATTTTCATCCATTTTCAACCTGTTTGCTTATGAGCGATCAACTTGGTTGATTAGAAAAGATAGCTACAAATAATCATTGAAGGGTCAAATGGGTCGCTAGATCTTAAAGTTTTTAAACACGCTCATTACTTTTTATTAAACATAATCCAAAAAAGTGCGCAAAAAAAGTTTGCGAATCAGCCTGACCCATAAAAAAAACTACAATATATGAAACCTCTAGCCACACATCAGCAAAACATAAACAACATACCATTTCGTAGTTACAAAATGAGATTATAAGAAATCTCGTCTTTTCAAGCCTTGCTACCTCTTTAAGAGTCTGGGAATTAACCATTGCAACCTGCACATGCCATGCAGGTTATTTAGCGTGCAAATTATATGCATAAAAACCTCCTGTTACTTTATTAAAAACCTCTAGTCAATGAATAGGTTTTATGAGAATAGATTCTTACTAGCACACTAACTCCTGACATCCACACTTCAATATCAGCAGATGATTTAGAAGGGACACCCGCACCATGTATCCACCACCACAATAAGCGTCTGCTCATGTTTGACAGAAAATTGGAAGACAAGTGTTTTATCCTTGTTGCTGAATTCATGGTATTCGGCTGAAATGGTGTAACATCTATAGTCTCCACATGTCTGAATAAGAGGACCTTTTGTTCAAGACAGTGTATTGCAGCAAGGTATGTGTTAGACTTAATAGATTATTGACTGTTATACTAGCCTTCTTAACTTTTGACACATCACCACTGAGACAATCTTCTTTGGCAAAAGCTCATTCTCGAGCAACTCTTGAAAGAATGTAATCCGAAATACAAGAACGCCCATGCTGAACATTATACTCAGATCCTGCTAGATGAAGTTCATAGCTGATACAAACATGTTCCTAACATAAGACTAAAGTGCTCACATGTTTCATCACATCTGATCTTAGTGTGAAGTTGGTCCCTGGAATCACAAATATCTCATTTATGAAGGATGATCATAGTGTTTCAAAGTTAGCTATACAAACTATGCATATATTAGAGTATGTGTGCAAAACGGTAGTGGGTCAAAAGTATTTACAACGATGCACTAATCTTACAAATGGATGCCCTAATATCTACCTTTTTAATGCACTAATCATTATCATAGATGCCCTAATATCTACTTTTTCGATGCACTAATCATATATATAGATGCCCTAATATCTACCATTTTCAACCCGTTTGCTTATGAGCGATCGAATTGGGTTGATAAGAAAATATACCTAAAAATAATCATTAAAAGGTCAACTTGGGTTGAATGGGTTGCTAAATCTTAAAGTGTTTAAAGACGCTCATTATAATTGATTCATCTTGTTCTTAAGGTTTCATTCTTGTTGGCAAGTTAATGTGATCAACGCAAAGATGTAAAGAAAGCATATTTCTAGTAGACAATGTGGCATTATATACATATTAATGTATGATATTAAAAATGAAAAGAGGACTTCTATAATTATCGTACCGCAAAACCAACAAATGTGAGACCGCTTTCCATTACATCCCTGTCCATGTTTCTTGCTTCACTTACCTATAACTAATGAACCAAAAAAAAAAAAAAAAAAAAAAAAACGACCTGTGAGCAAAAGTACAAACGCCAAAAACACTAAGAAGAAAAAGGAAGGAATATTACCATCATATCAGGAAGAGGCTTATATGCTAAAGCCAGGACACAAGATCATTTCCGTGTGTATTTCTTGTAGGTGCTTACATAAAATTCTTGTACATCATTTAATCTTTCTTGGATGGTCTCTGGTGCAACCTGAAATTACAACATGCCATATTTTACTTTACGGAAGTACACAAAGTCCTATGGTGCTGGTGCATGTGCACAAAATGGACAGTACAAATAAGTGGTATATGCTATCTTATGACCATCATATTTGATATTAATATTTTACATACCTTCACAAAAGGCATAAAATGCTCTTTTGTACGAACAACTGCCATCCTTTTCAAGTGAGACGCAAAGTGATGTCTTTGAACAATTTAAATAGTACTCTCACCTCCCCTACAAACAATGCCAAAAAAATGATTTCAAATTACAAGAAAGTTCATTAAGAAACATAGAGAATGCAGAAAGTTCACTTCCCCTTATGTGTTTATTGATGCCCTAAAAATTTCATTTGATGCACTAACCATACACTCTCGATGCCTTACTTTTGTAACATGATGCCCTAATACTTTCATTGATGCACTAATCATACCAAAAAATTAATTGTTGATGCCTTAATCAAACAAATAGATGACTTCATCTATATCGCGATGCACAATATTTCAAAGGATGCCCTAAACATACAAATGGATGCCCTAATCAAACTAATAGAAATCAAACTAATGAATCACAATTCACAACAATAACAGCCAAAAGAGCATCAAACAATATCACAATTCACAATTCGATGCCCTAATTTTACACAAATCGATGCCATAATTTTATCTTTTAAACCTCCAAAATCGATGCCCTAATTTTAATTTTAAAACCTCCAAAATTGATGCCATACTTTTACATGAATTCACAATAATAAGAAAAAAAATAAGCTTAAAATCGATGCCTTAATTTTATACAAATTCACATTAATAAGAAAAAAATAAGCTTAAAATGTACATACAACCTGAATAAATTTGTGATAAAGAAATTATCCACTATCACAAAATCACGCAACTCAAATGGCATCTTAAATCGTTGTGATTCCACTTAAAATGTACATACAACCTGAATAAGCTTGATGTTTTTTCAGGTGTGGGCGTCGGTGTGACGGTGGCGGCTTGAAGAATAACGTGGTGGAGGAGGGAAGATGGTGGCGCCGGTGGTGGTGGTGGTGATGGTGAGTGTGTGTGTGTGTTTTGAATCAGGAGAGAAGTCGTAACTCTGTGTGTGTCTCTGAATCTGTATTTGTTTGCATTGTTTCAAATTTTACCTCAAGTTTTGATTGTTATCAAAATCTACCCAGTAACTTTTTTTCTCACTTTTTCTCTAATTACACTTTTTCTAGAACGGACTATATATATATATATATATATATATATATATATATATATATATATATATATATATATATATATATATATATATATATATATATATATTAAATATTATTTTTCTCTTATACATTAAATTAAAATCCTAATCATAAACCCATCTACAAACCAAACGAACCCTTAAATTTGTTTATTTATTATTTTGTGAAATGGTTTTTGGAGATTGTGTATTTTTGTCACTATCCTTTTACTAAGTGCTCGTTATACACAAGAAGTGAGGCATGTCTTGAGAGTATACAAGTCGCAATGGGCAAGTTACTAAATACTCATTATACACCAAAGATGTGAAAATAGACGATTACTTTATGTTTATAGGTTATTACTACCTTCGTCTTAAAATTATTGTCACTGTTTGACTTTTTAAGTATTTCATTTTCAACTTTTACCTTAAATATTTGTGTTTGTGTTATATAATACCTGATAGAAATTTATACCAATGAAAGTACATTTAATACGCAATCCATTCATATATTTTGCATCAAGTATTACCTAACACAAACAAAAATACTTAAGGTCAAAGTTGAAAAAGATAGACTGAAAAAGTCAAACGTGGACAATAATTTTGGGACGGATGAAGTATTAATTTTCCTCTCTTTTATAAGAAAGGTTGCAATAATCTTTAGTCGTTAGTCGGACGACCGATCTCATTTTAGCTAGTAATTGGCCTAGACGAAGATTAATAGGTGATTAATCGAATTTAAATATTATATACATAAATTTTTGGACTAGTTATATCATAATACTCTTCTTGCGTGGGCATAATTATTGACGAAGAATGTTTTGGTTTAATTATAATAAACTATTTAAATAAAATAATCAATAGATTGCATTGCCTTCAAATTTTCATTAGAGCTCTAGGTATCATGCCTCAAGTTATATCATAACTTTGTGCCACGTCAGCGTCACATCAGCTTTAAAATTTCAACCTTAACTCACAAAAAAACACTTTTTATCATAACTCAGCCATTTTGGGCCTCACTTTTCTTTTAAAAATAAAATTTACAAATCCAACCCCTAAAACTTAATTTAATAAACAACATAACATTAAAAAATGGGGCTTTTGCATATATATCCTACCGAAAATGCAAAATTGCATATATATCCAAAGCATGCATAAAAACCGTTGTACTATATGCCTAAAAAACTTGTACAAAGGATATATATGCAATTATTCACTTTAGGAGGGATATATATGCATTTTTGCCTTAAAAAAATACAAATAACATTTAAAAAATATTGTAAGACTAAAAAAATACAAATAAAATCAAAAGTTGTGTTTATTTGTCATGTCCCCTTGTAAACTTCCAAAGCCCACAAGTCCAGCAGCCCACAAGTCCAACCAAAAATTAGTTAATTTTCGCCTAAGCCTATTATAAGCCAAAAAAATTAGCAGCCCAAAGTTGCCTAAGCTTATTAAAAGCCCATCATCTTAAATAATCCCTAATTTCACTCATCACTAACAAATACGCGTCCTCACCCCATAACACCACCTTCTCCACCTTATCCCTCCATGAACCAGACGCCATCAGCACCACCTTATCCCTCCATGAACCACACGCAACAACAACATCAAACATCAAAGGGGCGGTAATGTATTTTTTTTAATTTGATTAAGCCTTTAACGTGCGTTGCCATGCAACATGCACCCCAACGCAAAGTGTTAACGTGGGAGGACGGTATAATTAACGCGGGGTTTAACGCACGCCACGTAGGCTTAACACACATACCCCCGTTATTATACCCGATGCTCTTAATATCTTTGCAAATTTTATAATTACTTGAATATCCTTTCAAAACTTACAAATGACATGTTTGACAGGTAGCTTGTTCAGAGCTATAAGGCGTTTTTTTTTTTTTTTTCCAAAATAATCTCTTCCAAACAAGTAGCTCTGTTTGGATACATCAACTTCAAGCTTTTATTTTAAACAAGTAGCTCCAAAATAAAAAGCTGATTCATGAAGCTTTTTAAATATTCAAAGATATTAAAACGTAAAATTACTGTTAACTACTTATAATTACAATTAACACTAATTTATTGAAAGAAAATATACAACTTGTAGCTCATGTTAACATCTTTACAGTTTACAAATTACAACATACAACTAATTTTGCTAAACATACCCAAATACTCACTCATATACAAATAAACAAGAAAATCTTAATAAATACGACTAAACATAAAATAACGAAATAATAATCAAGTTTGAAAGTGTCATGTTCAAATCATTATAACATAAAAGTTTTAAAGGTTCAAAACTTTGAGTGATTTTATAATAAAAAAAATCAAAGTAAAGTTTGAGGTGCCGTTTGGTTTGTTGTCCGGAATGATAATCGGTATGTATTTTGATATATGGGTGGAATAGGAATGACTACTGTTAATACAAATAAGCCGTAAAAACGTTTATTTATATTTAACGATCTTCTAATGTTTTGTCGATAACAAAAGTAAAATCATATTAACGAAACAAATAAAATACGTAAATGGTTTAAACTAATAGTTTTCTAACACACTTACGTTTTCACATAAAACACTATAACAAGATTAAGTGATTTTATATTTTAGATATACATGTACAACAACTAGTGTTTACATATTGGCTTAACAAGTTTAAGTAATTCTATGAGTTAGATACATATGTACAACAACTAGTGTTTACATATTGGGTTAATACATACTTATATTAAGTACACTAAAATGGGTAAAAACAAGTATATACTAAAATGGGTAAAAGCAAGTATATACTAAATAGATAAAAACTAGCAAATGGTTTTGACCCATAACCCATGGTTTTATATATACCACTTACACAAGTTCAATGTATCCTTACGGTACATTGTATCTAGATAAAACCATGGATCAACCCATAACCCATGACCCATGACCCATAACTCAAAATACCCATGGGCAAAGAGGCGGACCACGGATCCCTAGCTTTGTGCTAGCCGGATCCCAGTGGAAGGATCCGTGGGATCCGGAAACAACAGTTTTTCCTCTATAAATAGTGAGCCATCTCTTCATTATATCTCACCTCTCTAACATACTTTCTCCCCGAGTTAAATCTCACTAACCATAGATCCAAGAGATCTATGTTTGTAGTTGTTTTGTGTGATCTTTTAGGTTCCTCTTAGGGAAGATCACCACTTTTGAAGTCGAGCAAGCTCAAGTCCATGAGTTGCAAAGCTTCCTCATCATCAAGGCTATTGAAGTCCTCTTATTGATGATCCATTTCTTTCTTCAAAGAAGCGTAGTGTTAAAGACATTAGTGAAAGATGTCTCGAGTGTCAAGGCGAAGATATTAGTGAAGGGTATCTATCGTCTATAGAATAAGCACTTGTGGTAGGTGCTTAGAAGTCAAGACAAGAAGCATTAGTGAAAGGTGCTTAGAAGTGAAGACACAGACATTAGTGAAAGGTGTCTTGTAGATCTAATCAAGACATTAGTGAAAAGGTGTCTTGTAGATCTAATCAAAGGCATTAGTGAAAGGTGCCTTAGATGTACATTCGATATGGTGTGTTTCGATGTACTAGATAGACTAGCATTAGATCCAAGGATATTGATGTCCTGATGATGTTGTAAAGGAGTAGATCTCCTTTGGGATTAGTCGTTGGTGTAGTGTGGTAGTAGTTCCTCCATTGCAATGGAACTAGGTACTTAGCCTAGTACCTAATAAAGGGTAGGCGACGTTGTGAAGGTGTAGTTCACCTAAGGTGTGAAAGAACTCGGTGGTTAGCCTAGCAAGTATAAAGGGTAAGCGACGTTGTGTTAGGTGTGGTTCGCCTTGGTGTGAAAGAACTCGGTATTTTGCTTTGTACCGGAAAAAGATTAAGCGACGTTGTGAAGGCTTCTCCGCCATAAGGAGATTGGTGTAGTGATTACAAACTCTCGAGT
This sequence comes from Chrysanthemum lavandulifolium, assembly GCA_022545495.1. Classification (NCBI taxonomy): domain Eukaryota; kingdom Viridiplantae; phylum Streptophyta; class Magnoliopsida; order Asterales; family Asteraceae; genus Chrysanthemum; species Chrysanthemum lavandulifolium. Next base: position 223,591,417 of record CM040243.1, on the reverse strand, counting down.
AGGTGACTCGGGGAGTGGAGTAGGGCAAGGAAGGCTCTTTTCATTACATATCTATATATGCTTGTTTATCAACATCCAACACACACAACCAAATAGATTGACATAAGTCGATCTAAATGTTTTAAAAGGGAGTTTTAATTGGTAAAACTATTCAACCCCCCCCCTCTAGTTTTCCACAACTACAAATTAAGGTATCAATATCATAAATGTTGTTTGGTAGGATAATCAGATGAAAAGTGTTTTTAAATTATGTGAGGGAAAATGATGGGCCCGGGAATCAATTTTTATTCCACACCTTTTAGGGGTGACTTTTAAGTATAACAATCTATTTAGTATCATTCCCTTTTTTGATTCCGATGTTAACTAACCAAATACCTATACATGGAATGAAATTCATTGATTGATTCCCATTGGCGCATACCAAACATACCCTTGAGTAACATATTGAACTTGGTTATTAATCATATAGGTGGCAAACGTCTAAAAAGAAAGATGAAATTTAAATGGACAAATTTTAAAAGATTTGGCACATTTAATTTATTCTTTTTGAAATGAGCACATATAGCATGAAAACTTAAATGGGCACTAACGGGCATATTTTTTTCTCAATTGTAGAAACATTCAATCGTTTTAAAGAATTTTTATATATAATATATTTAAGTTTTTTAATATAAATAAGATATTACGTTTAAGAAATTTATTTCATCGTTTTAAGTCTTTTATTAAGCGATTTGTATAACGTGCCTGCTTGCTTTCTTGGTCTTGGTTTAGCGTCTTAATTCTACCGTCTTACATTTTAGTAGTCTTGCATTCGGCCGCATTTTGCCAAGTCTAATTAATCCTTTAAAATAACACCCCCCTAGTATTAACATTTTCACTTCACAATTTCACATTTATACTGTGTTAAAGTAAAGAAAATGAATGCGTAAAAGAAAAAGGACTTGAAAAGAGTGATTCTTTACTTGACAACTAAATAGTAACACAATTTCAGCTTCTAGGGTTTGATTCCCCATTAACGATGGCGAACCATCTCTACGGATACGGCACATCATCAAATCCATCAACCAAATCACTCATCGACCCATACGCATCATCATCATCAGATCCATCTTACTACAACACCTCATCCAATCCTTTAACCTCTTCTTTTAACTATTCATCCATGTATGCTAATAATAATAAGGATACTGTGCTTGGTAGCTCTACATTGTGGCCTGGACCTCCTCCTCCTGCTCTTGATTCCATTTATGCCGGTTTTAAGCGCCCTGCTTCCGAAGGTATATCTATACTACTTTATAATGCATTTAGGCCTTAAAATTAGAAGGCTTAAAATTCAGGCTTTTTACTGCTTATTATGGAAGAATTAAAAAAAAGATAAGGAGCTCAATCGTTGAGTGACATGTGTCACTTTTTAAGTAAAAATAACAAAATGGAGTCTAAACAATAAAATAAAGAGCCCAATAATGGGATGACACGCCACTTCCTAACTAATTAATCACCTTTATTTTTAAATTTAAATATCTTTTAATCCGTTTAATTTTTTATGATCTAATTTCACCATATTTTTAAAATTTTGTGCTCTTTAATTCAACATCCATTTTGATATATTTTTATGAGTTTTCTTTAGTAGTCGGGAAGAAGCGGAGTTGAAAAGAGAAACTTACTTGAATTAGGCGTAAAAATGAAAACATTTATTCGCTACAAAATAGTCATCGGGTACCCGCCGCCGCATTGCGCGGGTACCCTTCTAGTTTATAAAAAATGTATTTGTATAAAAAATTTAGGGGTTGTATGACTAGGCTTATTTAGGTGCTTGTTGGCTTACCGCGTATTCATAAACACAATAAGCTTATCTAAACACTTTATAAGAAAGTGCTTATTAGCTTTTTTAAATAGGTTATAAAGTGTGCATTGATAACACACGTCATAAGGTGTGCTTCCAAAACACAATAAGCTGCGCTTATTGTGTTTTGGAAATACACATTTGTGTTATCAAAACATACTTTTGAACCTATTTAATTTTAAAAAAGCTAAAGCACTTTTTTACAAAGTGTTTGGATAAGCTTATTGTGTTTTTAAATGCGCAATAAGCCAATAAGCACCTAAATAAGCTTAGCTGAACGCCCGAAAAACATGGAGCTACATATGTTTGTGAAATGATTGTTTATGTTAAGCTACAATTGTATATGTCACATTTGTTATAAAATAGTTCATGGAGGCCCTAAAAGTGAGACCATATTTACCCAATCTAAACATGAAAATGTCATATATACCCAAAATACAAGTTTTGAATGCATGATGTACAATGCAGTTAAAACATGTTTTGGGTAAATATGACATTATCATGTTTAAGTTGGGTAAACATGGAATTGCCCCGATATATAATAATAATAATAATAAAAAAAAAAAAAAATAAAATAAAATAAAAAATAAATAAAAATTGGTGACGTGTTAAGCGCAAATTAGGTGGTGCCCGCAAATCATGCTCTAGTTTATTTCTATTTTGTATTTGTATAAACTTGGATCGAGTTAACCCTAACGGTGGATAACTTGTATATCTATGTCTCACCATGTATGAACTTTGGAAGAGTGAACTGAAAGAACAGGTCTTATTGAAGTTAGGCCTAAGGTAGCATACAATTTTTGAATCAAGAGGTTTTGAATTTTGTAACTTACTTTTTCTATAGATAATAAGCTACAAAATCTACATGTTTGCCGCTAGTGTAGAGGCTTGTAGAACGTAGGATGGAAATGTCTACATCTCTAACACTCTTAACACATAGGTTGCCGTTGTTTGCAGTATCAACATATACTATGCATTCTGAACGTCCAAAATATAAGAACATGCTTCCATAGTTAATAGTTTAGAAAACATAAAAATGCATGATCAAAGGATGTATTCCGTAAGTTTTTGATCTAAAAGTTTTGGCAATTGCTTACATTTTTTTTATGGGAATATCTGTTTAAATTTTCACACTTGGCACAACTATATGACCTTCGCATGCTAGTATGCACTCCTTGCTTTCCTTATTATGAAGATTTGTCATATGATAGTGAAACTTATAATTTGTTTAACTCTGTTGTATATGTCATCCTTGTAATAGTTAATATGTATACATTTTCCGGTCATATCTTTAAGACGGTGCGCATCAAAATAAGCTGAGATGATTGAATATTCATCTATGTGGTGTTGTTTAATACTTCAATGTCCATCTGCATCAATGAACTATAGCACAACGACTTGGTGCATTAACACACATGTGCCTTTAATTTTGTTATTTTTCTATCAAGTCACTGAGCCATCTCATTATGCATCCTATAGTTTACACCAATAGGAAGATATCTAGTAGAAGTAATCGCACGATAAGATTTAGGTTTTGGTTTGTATTTATAGTACATATTTAATTTATCAATTATGAACTTGTTTTTTTTGGATTGGTTCAATACTAGTTATCAACTCACACATATATACATGTATAAACCCGCCACTGTATTCTCATTTTTTTAATTAAATTGAGTCATTGTTTATTGTCAAACTAGTTCATCCTTACAGCACACGGTGCAACTTTTCGAAGTATTATCTATTTCTGTTATCGTTATCTGAAATTTAGTTGTTTCTGATAATGTATATACGGGTTGGCCAATATTAAAATTTTGCTCATGCGTGTTTGTATACATAAAATTGATATTCAATATGTTTATGTATATACTTGTCAATGCAAATGTTGAAGTAAATTTGGGAGTCGTTATCAGAAAATGTTTAATGCATATTTAGCATACAATCAACTCTATATTATATATCAACAAATCAAAGAGTATAAATGAAACAATGATAAGATGGATTTAACACAATCAACACTATATTATGTATCAACAAACCACACAATGCGAATTCTGTTTTTTCCTGCATAACACACTTAATACTGTCAGTCACCTTATCCCGCTACATTGATTTTTTGCACTATCATATTAATATAGCTTATAAATTATTTATAGTTACTTTTTAAGTATCTGAAACTTTTAAAATGTTAAGTTCATATAGATTTTACCTAATGACCTATTTATAAGTGTGTACTTTGTATCATAATATACATTATGAATCATAGTTACTTTCAGCGTATATGAAGATTTAATATACCTAATGACCTATTTATAAGTGTGTTATGAATTATTTTACAGTGACGTATGTTGATTATTCTATAATACAAATCATAGTTACTTTCTATGTATATGAAGATTGAATATATTAATTGCATATATATTATTTTTAATGACCTATTTATACGTGTGTACTATCTATCGTAGCGTTATATCACCAGTCTCTTCTTGGTACTCATAATACGATTGGGCAAGGTGAAGCTTGGTATTCCGCCAACCCTTTAGTCAAGCGCCCTAGATTCCAGAGCAGTTTGTCTGTTTTCCCACAGAGGCCTGGAGAAAAGGATTGTGCTCATTATATGCTTACAAGAACTTGTAAGTTTGGAGATAGCTGCAGGTTTGACCATCCATTGTGGGTCCCAGAGGGTGGAATCCCTGATTGGAAAGAGGTGACCTTTTATTGTAGTATTCAGTATATATATAGTTACTCTATGACTATAATTACAAACAAACATCAATATGAATTTACTACTTATTTATTTTGAGTCAAGTGCTGTATGCTGCTCTTATATGTAGTTATATGCATTCAGTATCTGAAGTTATACTTTATGACTATATTTATTAAGTATATGCAACTTATTTCTATATCTAGTCAAACACTATATGCTTCTCTTATACTTACACATGTTTATAGTTTATTATCTTATTTTTAGACCCTTGTAACGTGATGGTTTGCTGATATTTTTATTATATTACTAGTTTTTGGGTGTTAGTGTTGACGTATTTCTTCTACCTCAAAGTGATCATCGACTATATTCTATTTTGTTACTATACTTTTATGTTCTGCTTCTAGAGCTTGCTTTTTAACTAGGGGGTACTTTTAAAATGATAATTTTTCTGTGTTCTAGTATTTTGGTTTTATTTCTAATATCTTCTAGTATCTATGCTATGCAAAACCAAACTAACTGGCTATCACATGGATTATACTTGCCTCATCTTTGTATATGCTTTTATAGTAATCTTAATCTTTATTATATATGCAATGGTATGTTATGGAAATATTTGACTTCACGTAGTTACTCCTCAAAGAGATGGATAAATGTGATGGATCAGGAAACATGAACACCTCTCCTTTGAAAAATGATCTCTTTTTTTCTTTTTATAGATTCATCTATTCTTGGCTGATATAAGTAACAAATGTTTTAATTTATCTAATAATTATTGTTTTTTAAATAATAATATAGTTATATATTTGAATAGAGAGAAATTTGGACAGTCATCCGGATATACATTCCATTATAAAGATGTTTTTATGAGCCAAACATGGAAGCATAAAGGATTTATATGGCAATATTACATTTTATCTATGTCAACCTAATACTTTGCATCTTCTTCTAGTTCTCTCTGGAATAAGTTATTTTCTTATCTGTGGAAAATATATTTTCTACCAAACCGCACATTAGTTGTAATTTTCATGATATTACTGCGATATACTCGTAAAAGGATAATATGTACTTTTTTGTTCATATTTGGGCATTGTTCATCCAAAGGTAACTTGCAAATATTTTTTTATCCGCACATGGCATATGATTGTCTACAAATTCTTCTGTATTTTTCTATCCTTTTATCGTTGTGATCATCACAAACTTGTAAACTAAACTTGGCTTCGAGATCAATAGTGAGAAAAAGAGATGGTGAAATGGTGGTGAACTACGATGTATTTTATAAACTAAAAAAAGATAAAAGATACCATTTTTACTGTATTTTGTTCTTTTTCTACCTAAATTTTGTGTTATTTTCTTCATTTCTAGTCATACTCACAGTAATCTCTATTGCATTTAAGTTTTCTTATTTGCACATGAATGATATTTAGCTATTTTTGGCAGGTTCCAGTCACTGATACGAGTGAACCCCTTCCGGAGAGACAAGGAGTGCAAGATTGCCCGGTATGCTGAATTTTTATAACTTGGGAAGTAAAAAATTATCACACACATAGTTCATTGTATGTAGCACAAACACATCTGGTTGCCAACACACTCGAGTTATTAAATAAGCGAGAATAAAGTAAGGGCCTAAGGGGGGTTAAGTGCTGATTGTTAAGGTTTTCGTAATATACAAATTTGTAGAACATCAGTAAAGTATATTTATATATATATGTAATATACTAATATGTATTAATCACCTTTCATTTCACAATATTATATTTATTTAAGTAAAATCTAGATTCTGGAAGTTTCTTGTTAACTGATTACTGCTGATACTTTATGGTGCTCTACTACATATTCAGTGATAATATAATTCTGACTAAAACTTTGATAATCTTATTAAACAAGTCTATTTGTCTATGCAAAATTATACATTGTATTTGTATGTCTCAGTCATGTTCAATAAGCAATGTCGTGTGTACATATTGTATGTGAATGTCAGTGTTGGTGTCACTTAGGCATGTCTTGGACAAAAAAAGTGGCATATGTAAGGAGTGCTAGATGGCATAATTTTCATTAAGAAAAATTCCTCAGGATCACATTTCTGACTTTTCAATCACCTTAGATATGAATTAATCTTATGAGTACTTTCAAACATATATATTGCGTCCGCAAAAAATTTAACAGCTATATAAGGATTCTCCATGCAGCAAATCAGATAGCCTACCTAGGCACAACTTCATTAGGGCCATTGAGATTAAAAGTTTGATACTCATATACGTTATTGTAACATGGCCCATAATTAAGGATGCCGTTTGCAAATAGCATGCACCGTAAGTTGTCACCTAGATATACATAGTGAGTCAATGTATTACTCATGTATGTTGTTTTCTTCCACCTTCATTGCTTTTAATGAGCACTTCTTTTAGAGAATAGGGATGCTGCTCTTATTTAGGTTTTCATAAAAAAAACTATTTGTGAAAGAAGAAATTAGCATCTTACGACTGGTCTATTGGTATTTGATGCAGTTTTTTCTGAAGACTCAGAAATGCAAGTTTGGTCCCAGCTGCAAATTCAATCACCCAAAAGATAAAGCTGCTACTTCGGTAAGTTATAATTACTTTGTGTTATGTACGTTTGACTTTATGCTCAAATAAATAACTAGCTTGTTGAAGCATCTGTAGTCTGCTTTGGTAAACAACGAGGGTTCTGAGTTACCAGAGAGACCATCTGAGCCTCCATGTTCGGTATGATTGTTTCACTGCCACTAGTCTCAAGCTATTAGCCATGTTCTTTTTTTTTTTTTTTTTTTTCCTTGCGTTTAACATGTCAGTATGCAAGCAGTTTTATATGAAGACTGGCGTGTGTAAATACGGTTCGACCTGCAAATTCCATCATCCAAAGGATATCTCAGTAGCAACTGATGGTGTAGGAAACGCTAATGGTGGGCAGATTGAAGGAATTACAGGTGGCACAGCTGGAAGTTTGGCACCTTCAAACCCCCCTTTTACCCCTGCATTGTTGCATAACTCAAAAGGCCTTCCTATTAGACCGGTAATACATTTGCATACCTTTGATTGATACATTGGCTAGTTTATTACCCTTGTTACAATCACCGATTGTTTACATTCTATAGGGAGAAGTAGACTGTCCGTTCTACCTGAAAACCGGCAGGTTAGTACATAAGACTAGTTTATGCTGTATACGTTTCTCCCAACATATTTTAAATAGAAACAATAACGATATGGTGATCAGTATAAATTTACTAATTCAAGTGTGTTTACTTTTTTTTATTCAGCTGCAAGTATAGCGCCACTTGTCGCTATAATCATCCAGAGAGATATGGTAGGTCATGAAGGAACTTTAATATTATGCTTCTGTTACTGATGATGAGTTTATTCATGAAAATTTCCCGACGAGCATCTTTGATAATTGGTTTGTCATGTGCCATGCAGCAATGGATCCACCTGCCGCTATTGCAGCAACATCTGCTCTTCATATGAACATTGGTCTTGTTAACCCAACTCCTCCTTTCCTGCAAACTCTTGACCCTAGGATTGGTCAGACAACGGTAAAGAATATATTGTTTTAGGGGGTGTTTGGATTGGCTTATTTGAAAGAGCTTATAATCTAGTTAAAAGCTATTCACAAATAAGCTCCTTTTTTGGGCCTATAATGTTTTGCAATTGGAATTATCCATTTAGCTTCTAAATAAACTAAGTTACACACCCCCTTAAGCTTTGGTGTTTAAGATTGAGCTTGCTTTCTGATCTAATAGTTTCTCTCTTGTTTGTTGCAGCTTGGTTTGGGCACATCTATCTACCCTCAACGACCTGGTCAATTGGAATGTGATGTGAGTATTTAACATTTTGTATAATTTATTGTTCTATCTCAAAATGAGCTGTTCGATCTGCTTGTTTCTGTTTTTTTTATTCATTTAATATTTGCTTCTTTTATTTGCTGTTGTAGTATTATATGAAAACTGGGGCATGCATGTTTGGGGAGAGATGTAAATATCATCACCCCCTTGACAGAACGGCTCATGCACTTTCAGCAAAAGAAGGCCAACAAAACGCTGTCAAGCTCACCCTTGCTGGTCTTCCAAGGAGAGAGGTAAGAAGTCTACCATTTTAAATTAATATTCGGGTCAAAAGTGTATTAGCAAAGTGAATTTCCATTACAAAAGTATGTCATATACTCGTATTTAGTCATTAGAAAATAACTATTCATCTGCTTATTGTGGCATAAGTTGTCAACATAATAATGCTAGTATGACCATCAACTCAACTTATGAGGTGGAGTTGTTTTACAGTTTTTTTATTGTTGAATTGCTCTGCCACTTGTTTTACTGAGTTATGAACTAGGATTTATCTATACTCTTGTCGTTCTTTAAAATGCATAATTTGATAGAAAATGGTATAAAAAACCAATAGAATACGGTTACTTCCTGAATTTTAATAAAACTGTATTCATGGAAAGAGGATCCTACAATATATTGAGCTAATGAGGTGGACTTTGAGTAGAGGTGGAAATGAGGCATGTTGATATACGTTTTGAAATGTGTAAATTATTTATTGTGGGTTGAAACAGGTTGGGTTGATCAAAACCTAACTACTAACGCTTAAAAGTACAAAATCCCAGGCTGTTATCCTCAAAATATTATGCTATCGTCAATATCAAGTTTTTTGTGATCTTGGCATAAAACATCCAAAAAGAAAAAGGCAAAGCAGGTGGTCAACCCACACTAAATAACTTGCACATGTTGACCCATTGCCCAAAATGTCCAATATTTGTACCCTTACTTAAAAGCACATTAGCGGCACACTATGTGGTAGAATTTTTTGTTTCTGTTGGACCCGTTTTGTCATAAACGAGGGGAGTACTTGTATTCTATTGGGTTTTCTACACTTCTCTGTCTAGTTATGTATTTAGAAGAACGACAAGGGTAAAGATGGAAACCCATTACCTTTTCAGTTAGGTTTTCTGATTTAAATTGCTTAGATAAACCTCCAAACCGAACCACTTGTAAGCAATTAAGTGGAATTTGGCACCTTTAAGTTTTTTTATCAATTTTAATAATCATGTTTACTTTTTTTTTCCCAACAGGGTGCTGTAAATTGTCCCTACTACATGAAGACAGGGGCTTGCAAGTATGGTGCGACATGCAAGTTTGACCACCCCCCACCTGGCGAGGTCATGGCTGCTGTAACATCACAAGGAGCATCCACGACCACCGGTGAAGAAGTCAAAGAGGAGCATCCATGACCACCAGGGGGCGTGGTTGTTTTAAATTTTTTCTAGTGCATGATGAATTCTATGTTTGCCAGTTTGGTATGTATACTGCTGTACCCGTGACGTTGGAATCATTATTTTGCCTTTTGGAAACTTTTACGCTCTTAATTACCTTTATTAAATAAGGAGGTGATTTTTATGCACCACCACTATTTTGATTATCTTACCGTTAGCATGAGAAACACATTGAAACGAGTAATAATTAGACTGGAATTGTCAGTGTGTGATATAGTATGCGAACTAATCACTGTTTACAAATAACCGCCTTCACAGAAAAGAAACATACGTTTACGTTGGCAGTTTATTGAACTTGTGTCTTCACCATGCTTAGCCATTCTGGTTAGATAATTCAACAATAAGCAGATTCCATGTTTCTATAAATGTGTTAATTACTTTTGCTGTTTTGCTATTTTGCTAGATATTGTAGTTAAAAAGACAAATACACAAAACTTGTAGTCTCAAAGATAATATGTTGTCTCTTCTTTTCTTTTTACACACCTCTTAAACCCAATTCTTTGAGTCGAACCTCCTTGTCGTCACTATCCTGCATTTGAAAGTTTTGGCCTTTTGCCTATGTCTTTTCATATATCCAGATCACGCCATATGTCCATCGACGTCCATATATAGATCATCTCTTCTTCACTGTTGTGTAGCTTCCCTTCCTTGTTTGCCATTGCTATGACTTAGCTTTTTTTTTGATATTCGGCTTACAATTTAGTTACATGTTACGTTCCAACGAAACATTATAAATATGTTTACTGTTATAGTGTTCATCATCTCTTAAATCTATTCTTTTCAAACAAATAGGAAGTGCTCCATATCATTTCTTTATTTGATTGTACATTTGTTTGCATGTATATCTAGCTACGTTTTCAATATCTATACTAATTATCAAGGATTTGGGACTTTCTAGAGAAGGAAATCTTAAAATTTTAAGACCAAAAACATTACTAAAAAAGGAAAATTAGAATATTAATGTAAAACATGAAAATTTAAGTCTCATTTAAACCATATAGTAACCCCTCCAATAATGATATATTTTAATGCTAAAATTTTAAAAATAAAAGTGCTAATTATTTACAATATTAATAATTTAGACGTTTTACTTTTGAAAAACAAATATTTACTACGTCATGCTAAATAAAGAAGATTTAGAATAAAAAATATTTTCTCGTCACGAAAAGTCATCAGCACCATGCCATAGCGTTCTTTGGTGCTTCTAATATGATATTATATGTTAGTGATTCTTGGTGTTTTCATATGCCATGAAATCTATGAATCTTGTCAAAGAAACTTATCTACAAATAAAGTTAAAGATGATACGTATGCATGTGACATAATAACAGAGAAAAAGGTTCATATTAGAGCTTGTTGTAGGTTATGAATTGAAATTCTTACAAATAACGAGAAAAAGGTTCTAAACTAATTTTTATTTTTATGATGTAATATGAATATCGCTCCATATGTGACATAATCACTACGTACTAAACCATTAAGGCATTAATCCATTATGATTCATATAGTCAATCGTTATCGGTTGTGTAGCTAGTACTTATTCACATGAAAAAGGTGGAAATTTACTTTGTATGATTTCTCATTCAAAAAGAAAAATAAAATTACAATGTATTCTATATGTTGTGCTTTTGGTCAAGTGAATAGGCTTTGAAGAAAAATCTTGTATATTCAGTTATAAATTGTCAAAAGAATACGAAGAAAGACAACTTGAACTATTATTATAAATTTCATTATCATGTATCCCATTTGAGATCTTTCAAGAATAGACAGAATAACAAAACCTTCGTACAAAGTTAATGCTTGGCCAATATTACCTACTACCACCGGTAAAGTCATAATAATATTCACAAAAGATCAAAAAAACTACAACATGCACATAAACCAGCGAAACACAACAAAGCTATTAGCAACACCATGTTACTTCATTGGGTTCGAAAAAAATGTTTCAAAATATCAAAAATCAAAGCAAACAAAATTTCATGAAACCCTAACAAATCTCAAGATCTAAACAACCCAAAACCACCAAGATCAAACGCACACCACTTTTCCGTTTAGTTCATCTGCCATAAAAAACAAATTAAGAAAGAAGAAACCAAAGTAAAATTTTATTAGATCTTAACAAACCTCGGACACATAGGAAACCCGTATATGAGAGATCTTAACATACCTCGTGACCAACAAACATACCGATGACATAGAAACCAACACAAACAACAAACCGTTTAGATCCGGTCAAACACCACAAAAAAAAAAACCTCACAACATCAACAAAACCACACAAACACCACCGAGACCACGGAAATATCAACAAAACCACCGAACTCAAACACCACCAGTTTTAGGTGGTATTAGTGGCGGATCCAGTTGATAGTGGTGGCAGTGTTTGTGGCGGAGACAGTTGTTGGTGGCAGCGGCAGTGGTCTTAACCGGTGATGGCATGTGTGTGTTTTGAGGCTGAGATGAATGTGTTATTTGTGCTAGGAGAGAAAAAGAAAAAGAACGAAGAGCATGTATGTTTTTCTTTGCTATGTGCATTGTGTTATATATGGAGAAGACGTTTGTCATATACAACTTCACATTATGGTTGATAATCGTGTGAATCATTATGTGAATCAGAGTAATGACCTGCTAAAATCATTTCCGTAAATAGATTCAGTTAAGATAAGAAGAAACCTTTTAATGACAGCAATATGTATTCATTAGTTTCCTTAAACACCTAGCCAATTCCATTCATTAGTTTCCTTAAATGCCTAGCCAATTCCAGTTCATTAGTTTCCTTAAACGCCACTACATTTGACCGAATTGAGTTTTATAGAGTTTGACCAAAATTCAGTTTTCACTTTCAAGAAGACCATTTTTCCTTTATATTAGTAGAGATACGTTAAGAGAGCGGTGATTTGCACAATCTAAGTTTTGATTGGGACACTCAATTCCTTGCTCCAAGTAGATGTACATATTTCACCATATGCATATTGTACTTGTATATTTGAGTGTGCCAATTAAGCACAAATGATTCAAATGCAACCAATGTATTTCTGCAGGGTCGTCTTGTACATTTCGGTGACCATATGCAATAACAACAATAAGGCTCTATTGGAACTGTAAACCAAAGAAAAATTGCGTATGACTTGATTTATATAAATCATATATATTTAATATGAGCATTGATTGGCATGCCTAACTCGTAGGCTTAAATACATGCCTAATCTTATGTGGCATCACTCTATTGGTTATAGTACACGGACCCACTACTTCACAAACCAATAAAACACTTCTGCATCACTTTAGGCATAAATTTAGTCGTACATTTAGGTCCCCCAATCATTTTCCTTTTAATATTATACGTATTTATATGAAAAATCTAATAAAAATATAGTTTTTTTTAAATGGACGCTTTTTGTGAAAGACATCCCTACACCCATAAGAGACCCCTATGTATTTGTGGATATTTTCATGTTCACAAAGGTGCAACGTGTATGGCTACACAACACTGAATATAATGAAACAAAATTTACTACTACTATGACTTGCAGACTTGGTGACACCGTGACAATACATGCTTGAGATTGCTTATCCAATAAATAATAAGTACTCTAATAAGTTAGCTCAAGCCAATATAAATGAGTATTAAAGCTTTTAAATAGTCAATTAATTAAATATCTTTGAAAATAGTATGAATAAATACACAAAAACTTGAAATAGATGTGAATTTAATTTATCTTAAGCTTAAACCTAAATTTGCTTTTTTCTTGAGTTGTGAAACTTTGCATTTAATGTTTGAACTTGGTTTGCAGTATGACACTTGCTTAAGTTATGAAACTTGATAAATGCGAGACGCGTGGCGTGTGCGTCACGCCCCGCTTTTTGGATAATAGATATAATAAATACACAAAAACTTGAAATAGATGTGAATTTATCTTAAGCTTTAAATCTAACTAACTCGTTAACATTTTTTTAAATATAAAAGTTTCATCTTTCGTCTTTTAATACGAGCTTCAGTTACCAGTACCAAATTCTCTATTTAAAAAAAAAGTTTATTCATTAAATTTTGAATGTTTAATAAGTATCGAACTTTTTGTTTTTAACTCATTCTTTATTTATTTAAGACTAAAATACACCGTTGGTCCCTAAACTTGTTTCTGCGCATCGCGATGGGACAAACCTGGATATTATCATCGCCGGAGGTCCAAAACATGGGTTTATAAAGTCATACTTAAGTGGTCAGTAATAATATAATTCGTTCAAACAATAACCCCTTTATGTGTTGGTGGAATAGTCTTGGGTTAGAATTAACTAAGGTTGAGAAGGGAAATGAAGTAATTATGTTTTTTTTTTTTTTTTTTTTTGGAAAAATATGTCTTGAATATGTAATGTTTAATATCAAATTAATGAATTTATATGTTATGTTCTAGTGTTATAATTTGTTAATTTTGTTGTTAATTGTTGTATTCGTCTTAGATAGATGTTATATCGGTTTTGATTGTATTGGGTGTTGGTAGAACTATGGTCCTTGCTTAAACAGTTTAAGAGTATAGGGGACTAAGGTTTTAGTCCCCTATCCTGTCCTCACATTTGCATTAAGTTATAGTAAGCACTTTATTCTCACATTTTACCCCAAATTTGAATTCATAAACATAAAGCCTCAATTAAGTGAAATTGCATCAAAATGGGTAAATCTAGAGCTCGTAAACAGATTAAATGCTCCAATTGTCAAACTGTTGGACATAATAAGTCTAGCTGTCACAAGGATCAAGTACCAAAACCAACAAAGGAAACAAAGGTTCGAGGTAGAAAAAGGCATTGTGATGGTAGAAGGCAACATGTATTCATTTAATTGTAATTTGGATAACGATTGTTCTTGTGTGTTTACATTCTAGTTGATGTGCAAATGTATTACTTTTGCAGTGGATGGATGAAGACGATATAAGGAAGACTATGGAACAAGAGTTTCTTGAAGCTCTTTATGAGCAAGAAGAAAAACACACAATTTTGGAGGAAGATGAAGAGCAGTCAAGGTTGGATGAAGAAGCATTCCAGCAGTTTTTGGAAGAGGAGAGAATGTACAAAAGAATTGAAGAGGAAAAGGAGAGGAAAAATTGGCTTGAAGATGCAGAGTTTGAGGCAACTTACTATGGAGTATCTGTGGAGGAGTTATATCCAAGACATCCATATGTGCTTGATAAAAGATGTTGAGCTGGTGTTCGAAGGTTGTAGGCTTCTATTCTTCTAGCCATTTGTAATTTGGACAATATCATGTTTGATTTTTTTTTTGACTTTATAAGTCACAAGTGGTTATTCCAAACACCCCCTAAACTACGTATGTTGACTAGATTTTTAGAATTTATGATGTCTTTACTCCTATCTACTTGTTCAACAACCACAACTCATATCTACTTATATAATACATCTTAACTCATCAATTCTTTATCATACCAACATATTATCACCATGGATGCAGAAAATGGTTGTCAAATGGTATGCATTGATTGTTGGGTTGAAAGTGAAAGCAAGGTGGATTGACCTTTTTGCAAGGCGTCCACTTACAGAGATTTCATGTGGTATGTTTGTCCAGTGTGCCTTGAGATAAGGGGAAACACATCTTATACAGGTAGAGATGGTGTTACAAGGGAAAACACAACCACAGGACATAGTGGTGGATATGTGATGGGTCTACATATTTCTGCGCCTACTAGTGTTGGTGCATACTTGGGCAGTGATGAAGAAGAAAGTGAACCACCTACAGCTGAAATAGCAAGTGGAGAGCGCCCAAGCCGAACACCACGTGAAGCACCTGCAACTGAAATACCAAATGGAGAACGCCCAAGACAAACACCACTTGAACCAACTGCAACTGACAGACCAAATGGATCACCTACTAGTCATTTAACGCAGTGAATTCCTAGCAAGAAATGCTATGTTGTCTTTCAGTGTAAATGTAACTTAACTGATATGTGTATGCTTCTTTTGTAATAATAATTGAATTTTGGTTACAATTTGAATATGTTGACTTTATAAGTCAAACAAAAGAGATTTTAAATACTAACAATTCGGTGTGGTTCCTCTAATATTTTGGTTTATGTTGACCTTATAAGTCAAAATGGGTTTTCCCAAACACCCACCTAAACTGCTTAAGCAACTGCAAACTACAAAATGAAAACAAGAAATCCAAAATATACATACACCACCACCTAATTACACCATATCAAGCAAAATATACATGTTAACAAGTATCGTTTTCAGTAACCATCATCAGCCAAAAAATATACATCTTCATTACATCAACAACTAAAAATAAAAGGTGAACTTCTTGATGGGAGACTTGATATTCATGGGGGAGACTTGAGGTCCTTAGGGGGAGGCACATACCACTCATTCCTATTTGTGCTGGAGCATCCCACAACCGCTACAAGACCAAGTACAACACTAGGAGCGGAAGCCTTGGAAGCTTGGGAAGTGGAACCTTTCAAAGTAGTAGTCTTAGAAGACATGATCCCACACTCATCATCAGATGTGTCTGAAATAATGATGACATCAACTTCATTTCCTTTCACGTTAGTATCTAGAAAGATAGACAAAACAGAAAGAAATAAGAGTTCACCCATTACAACTTTCTTAGCTTGCAAACATTAACTCTAACTTTTCTTATACTCCTTATTCCCATATTATTCCCACAAGTCTTCAAGTATCACATCAGCAATGTCATCTCCTATATCCCACTTATTCCCATAAGTAGCCATGGCATACTCAATCATATCGTCAGATACCTTTAGCTTGCTATAATCCCTTTTTTTTGGCAGATTCTGACACTGCTCGGATTTCTGTCAAATAAAATAGAGTTATTTATGTTCATCCTTTAAAATGTCAATCACACAAATACAAAAAAACTCGACTAACCTTTCATCACTTCAGCTTCTTTCGCAAATCTGCATAAATCTTCAAACATTTCATCAGACATTTCATCTTCTTGTAACCAAGTATCCCCATATTTTGCGTTCACATATTTTACCATCTCATCAGTTACTACTGTAAAAGTAAGCTCCTTGTTTGCCATTGTTAAAGTGTGTGTGAGGGTTGTGTGACGAGGGAGGGAAACGATCAAGATGGTATACGGAAGCTTTTCTCAGAATTAACTAAGGTGTGGTATAAATGTGTATGGAATATAATACCCTCCACTAACTAACATAAATTAAACGTTGACCTCGGCGTTAGTGGTCAAGGGACGAGTTTGGCATATAAAGCCCATGTTTTGGACCTCCGGTGATGATAATGCCCAGGTTTGTCCCATCGCGATGCGCAGTGACAAGTTTAGGAACCAACGGTGTATTTTAGTCTTTATTTAATTTTTCTATAGAAAATGATTGGGGGACCTAATTGTATGACTAATTTTATGCCTAAAGTGATGTGCAAGTGTTTTATTGGTTTGTGAATTAGTGGGTTCATCTACTGTCACCAATAGAATAATGCACATAAGATTAGGCATATGTTTAGACACACAAGTTAGGCATACCAATCAATACTTTTTTCTATTATAGTGCCATAAACTATATTTATGTGATTTTTTGTTAAAAAAGAAAGGGATACTGTAACGGATAAAAGAATTTAAATAATCCGTACCAAACACCTTCCACAAGAATGATCTAAACTGAACCGTATATTTGTTTACAACACTTTGTGGATAACTGAATTTATATAAAAAAGAAAAAAATCAGACAACCGCAAATCCAGCCCCAAAATGGCAGAATTTAATACTAGTACTACTACTAGTCTCTTGAATCGTTACAATAATCTAACAGCAATCCGTTATAAACCATTCAACCACACTTTCACCAGGTCATTTCATTTTCAATCGCACCACAAATATCTGCAAGTGAAACGCAGGACCAGATTTACGCCTCTTTCGGCGTCTCCAGCGTCTGCGGCTGATCCGTCGAAACAAGAACCGGTTAAAATAGATGAGGTATTGCTTGTCATTTTCTCTTAATTTAGGTTTATAATGCTGTTTTTTGATTATGATATGATGATGGTAGCCTCGCTAGCGGTATATGTGACAAGATGTTCCTAGAACGTAGCTTTTAGCATTTAGCGTTTAGGATACAAAACTTGCTTGGCAACATGCTGTTAGCATTTGCAGATTTGTTTAAACGCTACTTTTTTCTAACACTACTATGTTTGGTGAAAATAGCAGTAGGAGCCGTAAAGCTGTTTGTTTTGATAAAGTGTTTGTACAGTCATGATTATAAGTGGAAACGCTAGTTGCTCGTAAATGCTACTCCGTACTATAAGTAGCATTTTGATTTGGAGCGGTTAGAAAAAATAGGAATGCTAGTTGCTTGTTTCCAAACAAGCATTTTGTGCAAAACGGTAACTGCTAATTGCTAGTTGCTTTAAAACTCTCTTAAATGCTTGCGACCAAACATACCCTAGAAAAAGATAGTAGGGGTCAAATTATAAAACACTACTTCTAATCTAGGAAACACGGAAACGCCGCCGGCATGCCGTACACGTACCGGAAACGTCCCGGAAACGGGAAACGTCAGGAAACGCCTGGGAAACGTCCCGGGAAAAGTGGAAACGTTTCTTTTATTGGGATACGCCGATCCTTATCTAGGAAACGTTTGGGGAAACGTTTCTGACCCAGAAAGTCACGTTTCCTATGGCCCAGTAACTAAAAGGCAGAGGGGGGTGGGCGAGATAAATTGGGGGCATCAAATTTCTGGTGTTTATTTCCCGGCGAGAAGGTTGGTTTAACAGGGAAGACGAACTCCTTGCAAAAGAAACAAGGAAGATGAAGTGCTCTAAAATCTTATTGGTCTAATAATGGAGAGAGAAACTCCTTTTGTACAATCTTAAAAGAGTCGCGTGAGTTCATAAAAACTTGAACCTGAGTATCATTTTATTTATTGTTATTATAAAATTTAGTAGCTTGCTTTATTTCAAACTAGTAAATTGACGTGACATAATGTAGAGAAGCTTTTTTTTTTTTTTTTTTTAATTTATGATATCAAATAAGTTAAAAATATGTAGTCAACTTTTGTTGATAATACATCTAAAAAATTTGATGACATTAACTTTTTTTTATACAAATACAAAGTTTTAAAGTGAAACCTAAGAAATATAATACGTTTTTAATTGATTTTTTTACTTAAATGTTTTCTGGAAAGACAATTTGATGGTTAAAAGTTTTTAATTGATGATTAAGAGTAATATTTGTTTGGATTTTTTAATGTTGTGGAATTTTTTTGAAAGACAATTTGGTATACTAAAAATATTATAAAACATATAGACGTTTCCCCGCCGTACCCATTTCTTGATTTTTATGATATTGCCGTTTCCCGGTACCCGTAGCCGTCCCCGTTTCCGTCCCCGTGCAACTTAGCTTTTACTTCATTTTACACATTATAATGAAATGCTACTTTACCAAACACTTTCATAAAACAAGCAACTAACTACTACTTATCTAGTTCCGTCAAACATATAGTGTTTGTGCGGTTGCCTTTCAAAAAAACATGACAAGTGATAGATATCATTACACACATAGCTTAAGGACTAGAAAGGTAAAATGTGTAGTCTTCTTATACAAAACTCTTTACCATTAAGTGCGCATTAAACACTCACAGTACCATTGCATTTGAAAATCTATAAAAGAAATGAACGGTTGCTTTCAGCATTTACGAGCCAACACCGGACAATAAAAGCCAGCGGTGGTACGGTAATGCTGGAAAAATGCTTCCGTACAGAGCTCTCTTAGTTACCTTTATGAAAAAAAGGAGGTGATAATTGTACACCAATGTTGGTACCTTGCACACCACAACCACTATTTTGATGATTTTTGGTTAGTATGAGAAACACGTTGGAAACGAGAAATAATTAGACTGGAAGTTAGCGACTCAACGTATCACATAACTAATCTTCTTCACCAAAAAAAAAAAAAAAAACATAGGTAGTTAGTCTATTGAAGTTGTGCCTTCTATTTTCTACGCCATTCCTGTTAGTTAAACAGTAAGCACATTGTATACAACAACAACACAACAACAACATACCCAATCCGCAAGGGGGTATGGGGAGGTAAAATGTGAGCAGATCCTACCCGCCCTGTGGTACACCCAGAGAAGAGAGCTGCTTCCAACGAGACCTCCGGCAAGTGCAAGTGTGCGGGTGAGAGAAAAGAGAGAAAGCAAAAAGACAGTAAAACAACAAAGCACAGGCAAGAGGAAAGTAAGCACATTGTATGTATACTATAGTTGTGTTATCACTTTCGGTGTTTGGTCTTTTGCTAGATTTTTAAGAAAAGCGTGTCAAATGCAAATGTTTCAAATGTAACATAAAGCGATTTTTGTTAATATTCTTATGTATAGAAAGGTATACACGTTATAGTATGAGTGAATAAAAAACTGAACATATGGTAAATGAGTTATGTTTTTCAAAAATAAAACTTCAAATAAATAGAAAATAAACCACTCAGGGGTGGCAAGTTGGTAACAAACTTTGTGAAATTTTAAGTTGGAACTAAAAATTTCTAAATTTAAAGATGATATTAGATTGGTAAAAAAACTTTGTGAACATTTATGTGATTTTTTTTTTAAATAAAAAAAAAATAAAAAAAAAACGGATAAAAAAGTAATGCGAAACACCTTCAACAATGATAACGATGTGGGATTGAATTTTAACCGTATGTTTGTTTACGATTTGGTGATAATTTAATTTCAAAAAATCAAAACAAACCATGCAAACGCAAATTGCCCAAAGAAATTTTTTTACAGAATTGAATATTACTACTCTTCTCGATCGTTAAAATAACAACAATCTAACAACATCAATCCATTACAACCCCAACGGTTTTAACAACCCTCACATTTCTTCCACCGATAGCGATCATATCATTTTCAATTTCACCCCATGAATCTGCAAATGACACCTGGGACCAAATATACGCCCCTTTCGTCGTCACCGTCATCAACGACTCCCCCGCCGGAACAACAATCGGTCAAAATAGAGGAGGTATTGGTTAATCTAGAATCTATATTGATTGTAATATGATTTTAATGATATTTATAAAGATCGAGGTACTAACCTGGTCGAATAGGTATTTGTCGATATGTTTTGAGATGTGCAGGTTTGTTTCATTTATTCGTATTATGGTGCTCATTTAGTTTAGAGTCTAATACTGTTTTTTTAATCATGATTGGATAATGTATGGAAATGAAGAGATAATTGTGAATTAAAACCGATTGTGGCTGTGTTTGGCGCGTCTAGAATATAATGCTTGTTTGGTAACGAGGCGTTGAGCTTCTGGATTTTGTTTGAATGTTCCTATTCAAAATGCTAATAAAAGGGAAATACTGCATGCATGCAGCTACTGCTGTTCTAAGTTTTGCCAAACATCTAGGATATACATACTAATAGATGATTGTCAGTTTAATATGACATTGTGTGGCATGGATTTGATTTGGATACATTATAATCTTTCATAGCTGTTCGATTTCTGTTTACTGTTAGTTTAGTGGTTTTGATGTGACGTTTTGTAAGATTTTTTTCCGTTCTTTTATCAGAATGTGCCAAGAAAGGGGCCTGATCTGCCAACGCTATACAGGAGATTCTATAAGGTTGCTGCACCCTTTTGGTTTTCGGAGGATAAGGTTCAAGCAAGAATACAATTGGCATCTGTGTTTGCCTTAACTTTAGGAACTACTGGAATCAGTGTTGGTTTTAATTTTCTCGGTCGCGATTTCTATAATGCACTTGCAAGTAAGTATTGCAAATTGTGCATGTACGACTTATATTCGAATTTTATTGACGCGACATGTATTTGAGTATGCTTATCGGTTTATTTCGTAAATTTGCTAGATAAAGACCAAGCACAGTTTACCACACAACTAACGTACTACCTCGCTGCTTTTGCTGGTGGAATTCCGGTGAGCACATTGCTCCATTATTTTAGGTATTGCTCACCTGCTTTTTGAAGTTTTTTTAGCTCTTTGTATGTGATGTAAAGTGTAAACTAGGTGAATGTTTTGATGGAATTGTTGCATTTATAGTGAAATAAAAGTATATTGTTATTAGTATTGCTTTAATAATATTGTCCAGCTTTTTGTCCTTACTCATTATGTGGTTTTTGCAGATTTTTGTGTTTAGGGATTATGCAAGAGAAACTCTTGCTTTGAGATGGAGGTCTTGGATGACAAAGTATTATATGGAGCGTTATCTCAAGAATCAAACGTTTTACCAAATTCAGTCTCAGTCTATCATCGATAATCCAGATCAACGGATTGTTGATGATCTTAGTTCCTTCACAGGAACATCACTTTCATTCTCTTTAACACTCTTTAATGCGTTGGTTGACTTGATATCATTCAGCAATATATTGTTTGGCATCTACCCGCCACTCTTTGTTATTCTTTTAGTATATTCAATTGGTGGGACAGCCATCAGCATTTTCCTTGGGAAGGTAAGATTTCCATCTTCGGAAAATGATGTTGCAAACGTATGGGTGCCTTTTTCTGTTTTAACATGTGGCACCATTGTATTTTAGGGGCTGATCAACCTAAATTTCATGCAAGAGAAAATGGAAGCCGATTTTCGGTATGGGCTTGTACGTGTTCGAGAAAATGCTGAATCAATTGCATTTTATGGTGGCGAAGAAAATGAAATCAAACTTCTTTTGCAGCGGTTCCGAAATGCGTTTGACAATTTAACTGTATGAATTCCCCGTTAGCGTCTTGTACTGTTCCCTTGCATTATTGTGCTTACATTACCTGTTACACATCTATATATTACATAAGATAATGATGTTTGGACACACTTATTCACCTCTTTGTCTGCTAAAGCTGTTACAAAGTGTATTTTTTCAAAGCTTCCCTCCTATGTTCATTTTGCAGCAATTGTTGATATCTTCAAGAAATCTGGAGTTTTTCACCAGTGGTTATCGCTACCTGATTCAGATTCTTCCTGCTGCAGTTGTGGCGCCCATGTATTTCTCTGGGAAGATTGAATTTGGTGTTATAAATCAGTCTGTTTCTGCCTTTAATCATATTCTTGGAGATTTTTCCCTTATTGTGTATCAATTTCAGGCTATCAGTGCCTTTTCAGCTGTCATTGATCGACTAGGTACATCTTACCTTTCGGATTTCACTGCCGTTGGTTTTCTGTTATCTATGTATTTGTTAATGAATGTCTTAGTCAAGACACCTTAATAAGATTTGTCTTTAGAATATTGTCTGAATATAGCACTTTATGTATGTGTTCGATTAGCCTTTTTGTTTGTGTAACTGTGAAAGCTCAAGTACTTTATTGTCTGAGGAACTGTGAAAGCTCAAGTACTTTATTGTAAAATTTTGTATCAGCTATTATAATGCATCTTTATGAAGTTAACCATATCCCCAACTTTTAAGTCTGAGCGCTAATTTTACATAATCATGTAGGGGAATTTGATGATGTTTTGGACTACACCAGTTCTAAAGCTCCTGTGGAAGCCGTTGATGAGATCCAACTGACATATATCAATGTGAAGGATTCAACCTTTTCAAAGTCAATCAAAGCTCCAGATACCCAAAAGTTGCTGGAACTTGAGAGTTTGAGTGTACAGACTCCCACAAATAAAGCCTTGCTTATCAGGGATTTATCTCTAGAAGTCTGCAATAATGAGCATTTGTTGGTTAGAACTCTCCTTGCATCTTACGATCAAGTTCATACCTTGATTTTATTGACTCTTTATTATAAACTAATAATGTTAAATCAATGGCAGGTTGCTGGACCAAGTGGCAGTGGGAAAACATCTTTGTTAAGAGCTATTGCTGGTCTTTGGCGTACTGGTAAGGGAAAGATTACATTCTATGCTAAATTTACTGGCGTTCAGGACCAGCCCAGTACACCCGATGTGGCTCCGCATGAAGCAAAAATGGTGGTTGAAAAGAATGATGTTGATAAAATATCAAAATATCGAGATTTTAAAGGTGTATTTTTCCTTCCCCAAAGGCCATATATGGTTTTAGGAACCCTTCGGCAGCAGTTACTTTATCCCACTTGGCCTGATGTTTCAGAATCTACACCACCTTACATTAAAGCAACTGGTATGCCATCGCTAGATCTTATTCTTTAGTTTCCTATTTTGCTCAAGTATCCATATGATCTTATTCTGCTGTTTTTAAATGATTTGAAGTTTGACTTTCGTATTAAAAAAATAATAGCAAGATCAGTGTTTCATAACCTCGAAAGGATATATAATAATGAGTATTCTGGTAAATTTGTTTGCAATAATGAGCATTTACATGTGAAACTCTTACAATCCATATTGTTTTTGAAGAAGCTAATTTGCATTGGTCAATTAAGACTCATGACAACTTTCTATATAGGGTTACCCTAGTCAATTTATTTTTGTTGTCAAGACTTGTACCCTACGACATCTATCTACTCAGTACTGACATAGTGCTATGACCTGTAAAAATAACCATGAAAAACTCTGACCTGCTATTATTTAGAAGGTCGATATGTGCATAGTCCCTAGTTTTAAATCGAAATGTTATATGAACAAGAACATTTCTTGGTTTAAGCACTTTGTATGCAATAAGTACACCTTTTATACAAAAGTAGTTGGGGTGACATAAAATGATCCTGAAAAACTTATGATGTGGTGAAGAATATACTTAATCCATCTCATATACATGTTTTTATTTCATTACATATACTTGATTGAAGTGTTTAAGCATGTTTTCAGTTCGTAAAATGTAATTGCATTGTACACTTTTTCATAGATTCAATGCCTTACATTGAAGAGACGAGTGAACGACCTCCACAGCCTACTACAGAAGACTTAGTTCAAGCTTTAGAAGATGTGCATCTAGGCTACATATTGTCACGGTTTAACGGTCTCGATACAACCAATGAATGGGCCAGTGT
This sequence comes from Chrysanthemum lavandulifolium, assembly GCA_022545495.1. NCBI lineage: Eukaryota > Viridiplantae > Streptophyta > Magnoliopsida > Asterales > Asteraceae > Chrysanthemum > Chrysanthemum lavandulifolium. The sequence continues at coordinate 223,566,695 of CM040243.1, read as the reverse complement.
TCTTTCTCTTGGTGAGCAGCAACGTCTTGCGTTTGCACGCTTGTTGCTTTCTCGACCAGACCTGGTTCTGTTGGATGAATCTACAAGTGCTCTAGATGAAGCAAATGAGGTACTTTTTGTTTACCAATACTACAGGAGGCTAAATGGTGGGTTGGGTGAGTTGAGTAACGGGTCAAAATGCGTTTAGGTTGAAACACGTTTTTTATTGTTCGGGTCAAAAGAGGGCTGGGTGACCCTAAACCCTTTTCTTTCAAGATTGTATAAATTTATAACAAATTAGTGTGTCAAAGATGATTACAAAAGTTATATTATTCATTAATAATATGATTTGCTAAAAAAACTTGTTTAGGAGGTCTTAGACAATAGAAGTACACTTTGAGCAACATTTGACCTGTTAGACACAAGTATAACCTCAGTCCAAGGTAAATGGGCCGAACTTGTTATATCTAAATAAGAATCTTTGCTTGACTTCTTTTTGCAAACGATGCACACATGCCCAATTTTGATTTCTGTTTATATGTCCATCACCGTTCATATAAGATGGTTAATGACAGTAGCCCAAATATTTATGGGTTTTGAATTTAAAGGCACTTCAAAGATTTGTTGAAAATGGCAAACTTCACATGGATGTGTAGTTCTGTACAAAGAACGATTCTTGCTTTATTAAAATAAAGAATAATACTGCAACTCTTGAGCTGATTAGGTGTATAAAAATAATACTGACTGACACAATATATTCTTATATTTGCAGGCTCACTTGTATGAAAAAATCAATGCATCAGGAATCACATATATAAGTATTGGCCATCGGACAAGCCTCTGTAAATTCCACAAAAAGGCTTTGCGGATATCACCTTTAGATCTGGATTCTAACCAGCCTAATTGGTCTATAGAACCCTTGTAAGAAGGCTCCATTAATTCTTGAATGGATTATCTGCTACTTAATCTGCATCAACTGTCTGCAAACAGACCGTATTAGTCTCAATTGTACCTCTTCAAGGCTAGATACTCTCATGGGGTGCAGGATCAATTCTTTCCCAAACTAAGATAGATACTTTTGAATTATTTGTCGCCTGTATTGTAAGTGCGCATTGATAGAGTTCCTTGATGGTCATTGGAAGACTGATGTTCATTGGTGGCTCGCTTGCATTTACAGTTGATTAGGTGGTATATTCATATAAAATTTACTGTCTCAGCATGGTTTTAATTTAAACTAGTTGTATGTAGCAAAGGACGATGAATCACGAAAACCCTGCTTTTAAACATGAATTCCCATATGCCAAATCCATGTTTTTAAGGTCTAAAATCTACTTGCCTCATATGGCCATATGTAAGGAAGGTTGACATAGATTACACAAAGTCAGGAAGTAAACCATTACTGAGCTTGTTCAATTGAGTTGTATCCAGTTCAGAAACATGACTTTGAAATGCGAGTTGGGCGTGAGCTCAATGATTTGACTCGACATCCTCCAGGTTGAACATCATTGGCTATTAAATTGAGCTTACTCAAAGCATTTGTATTTAATAATCATTTTCAAGCTTCAATTGAGCTTGACTTGCACCCAGTTCAACTATTCAGTTGAGTTTATGGTGTTCATGAAAAGGAAAAAGATTTAAGCCATATCTTGGTTCTGTATTTAGAGATCACCGACCTTTTCTTATACATACAATTTATCAAACCGATACATGTTTCTTATAATTGTCGCTACAGGTGATTTTAACTCCTTTTAAACCGCATAACATAATTTTGGTAGTAATTGTTAAGATCTTCATTTTCTTGACTAGATTGTTCCTTACTATCTTTTATCCTTTATCAACTGTGTACAACCAGTTTAATTAAATTCTGAAACATGTGCTTTATATGATTGCAATAGCAAACATGGAAAACATTTGTCGATCTGTGCAACTTATAGAACATATAATTGAAGGAAGAGTAAACATGGAAAAAGGCTGTAAAATGTAAAGCGTCTTATCTTAAAAGAAATTATCAACCATCGATTCTGAATAATACATAGAAATCATTTAATAAAATCAACAGCCGTTTAGCCAAAATTACCAGTTTCGAGATCTGAAACTGATTTCAATTCGAGTTAAGCACCTTATACAACATTTTTGGTAGTGGTGAGTGGTAACTATAACTTTAGTATGTCTTAACGTTTTCATCAGAAGTATAAATGAGATAGACTAATGAACCTGAAATACGCTAAAAACATCAAATTGAGTAGACTGCTAAGCTTGTAAGTAAGCCCAACAAGGCACCAGCTGCAACTTCAATTTCAGTGTGACCAATCGACTCTTTAAGTGGAATATAAACAGGAACACTACTTTCTGACCCATTTTCAATGTCCTCTGTTAAGTAAGACGAGTTCACCCTCTTTTCCAACATGAGAGAATTGCTAGATTCTGAGCTTGATACCTCTTTTTTGGATGAATATTCAATCGAGAGGTTGGGATCAGCTGAAGAGTATGTGTTTGGCTGGTTATTATTAAACACTTTGTTTAATGTTCTTGCATGAACTCCTACTTCTCTTCTAACACCCTGCAAAACCACAACTTTCAGATGACACAGGTGTCATGGATGTATTGATTTAGTAGCACAGTTCAGATATCTTGGTAGCAACTATTATAGTGCAGAGGTTCTTCTTCCTTAAAAAATCAGACAATTGTGTACCCTAGTTAAAACTGTAAAATCCAGGCAATTAGTTATTTACGTGAGTGACGGTTCTGATTAATTAGTACATAAATTGTGTAATTTTAGTTATTTAAATGTATCTTATCCTATACGAAGTAATACTAACAAGTAACAACGAGAAACATAGATGAAAAGTATGTAAAAAGAAGGGTATGTGTGTATTTTTGAGTTAACATGAAAGGGGATTATTTGCCCCGTAAACAGTCAGTATTCATAATCAGTGTCATATACATACAGAAACACTAAAAACTGATTGTTGCGATTTCAAGGGCATCCACAGCATTGCAGACATAACATAATGAAGGTGGATGAATAACTGCATACCTGCGCGTCATACATGGTAAGCGCAGCATAGACAACCGCTAATCCAAATAATGCATCTGAGAAACCCCTGCAATAATAGTAGTGTATCAAATCTCAGATTTCGTTGTATCCTCCTTTATAAGACACTGGGCGTTGATCATAATAATAAGGTCAAACATAACTGAAATTCAATTTTGGTGTATCTTCACATGAAATAAAACCTTTCAAGACCAACGGACATTGCAGTAGCCACAGCTGCCTGTCCATCACAATATATGAAATATCAGTAAAAAATAAGTCAATGTAAGTAATATAATACAAGCGAGAATGTGGTCTGGAAAGAAATGTTACAGAAGAATGGGTTGAAGGAAAGCCTCCAGCTTGGATTGCGGCTTTTGGATCAAAATCTCTTCGGTACAAAAGGGAAGCCGTAAAAGGTTTTGACAACTGTCCAACTGCTGCACACGCTGTTGCTGCTATCAACGCCTATAAAACGCAATAATAAAACATAAATTATGGAGTGAAGGTCAACCACATTCAAGAAATATGTAACGTTTCTTGAGAACCAACATCTTGAAAAAAGATTGACCATTTATATGCAAACTTGAAAAAAAAAAAGAAAAAAGAAAAGAAATAGTTGTAAAGACCTTGTTATGAGCTAAGTCAATAATCATATCAGTTCCAATAGTAACAGAGGCAAATACTTTGACCCTTGTTCTTCTTCTTCTACTTTTCATGGAATAGTAAATTCGATTAGTTTCATAATCTGTGGATTGTAATAATCGATAAGAAGAATAATATTTTCTTTACTACAGTAGTAGAATGTGGCCCAATACTCATAGAATCTACAGTTTTTTTCACCGAGTTTACCATCTAAAAGTCCGTTTGGTTTGTTAATGGAATTGGATATGGATATGGATATGGATATGGATACCAGTCTGTCCATATGCCATGACTGTTCCATTATATCCATCCAGAGCGTAACCAATATTAAAACCGTGGTAAAAGATCGAATAAACCGAAAATTACATTAAACCAAAATCGAACCGAATCGAATCAATTAATAATATATATATATATATATATATATATATATATATATATATATATATATAGAGAGAGAGAGAGTGAGGATCACGTACGGATATTTTTTTTTAGCGGATGTGCGGATGTACCTCATCCGTTGATCTTTTTCATTTAGCGGTGAGATTTGACCAAATTCATCCATTTTTCTCTCCGTATCTTTTTATTTTTATTAGAATATTCTATTTCCTTATTTTCTCAAACTTTTTATTTAAATTTTTATCGAATGGAATTACCCGATCAAGATTCTCAGATCGGTCCCGATCTATCGGTACATTTTTCATTAAAAAACGTTGAAGGTATTTTATGATAGTTATTATGATATTAAGGTTTTATTATGATTTTGAGGATAGTTACTCGATATTGCTATTGTTATTCGAGTATTAGTACATTTACACTTTGATGTTTCTATCGTTAGTATGATAGTTATTCGATATTAAGTTTGTTATTCGATATTAGGATAGTTATTCGATATTAAGTTTGTTATGCCGATATGAGGATAGTTATTATGATATTAATGTTATTTTTGTATCTTTTATCAATATCCTTAATATTCGTTATTCCGATATTAATTCTTTATTTCGATATGTGTATAGTTATTCGATATTAATAACGTTAATATGATAGTTATTGTGATATTGCTTTTTTCTTATTATGCGCTTTAAAAGCGCTTTATATATGTATAGTTATTCGATATCAATAACCTTTATATGATAGTTATTCGATATTAAACGGTAATATCATATAATGATAGTTATTGTGATATTAAATCTGTTAATATCATATAATGATAGTTATTCGATATCAACATATTAATAACGTTAATATGTTGATAGTTATTCGATATTAAGCTTTTTTTCTTATTATGCGTTTTAAAACCGTTTTATATATGGATATTTATTCGATATCAATAACCTTTATATGATAGTTATTCGATATTAAACCGTAATATCTTATATATAGTTATTGTGATATTAAATCTGTTAATATCATATAAAGGGTACTTATTGTGATATTAATCTTTTTGTTATTGTCATATACTTCTAACATACAATTTCAAACACAAAATTATTATGGCTTGTTGTCCTCCCATTCCGTTGAAGATATGCAAATGTACGTTAAAAACAATGTGAAGAAGATTATGTGGCTCAAAAACGCTATTATAGACGTTATCAATTTGTTTGAGCATGCAAGGGTAGAGAAGCAACATATGAGGAAGACTACACGATTTGCAATGATATTACGTTTGAACGAAAATCCGTTATTTAAAAGTTTTGATGGATGAAGACAAGAAAGATGACAATATTTCGATATTTTGTGGGTGTGTGTTTGACAAATACGAGAACAACATCAATACCAAAATCGCTTGGAGCTATCGGAGAACAAAACGATGGTGTAGTTGCATCAAGTTCGTCTGCTAGACTAGGAAGATTTGGCTCGCATTGAGGAATATGCGGTTATCGGTCTCCTTTAGGAAGACTAGGATTTATGATTTATGTATTTCGTATTGTTAATATTGTTTAATTAGTATTAATGCAGAGTAACATTTGTTGCGAGGAGTAATGTTTTTTTTGGAGTAATGTTTTCTAAGATAGTTATTCGATATTTAAAACTGGAATATTATTTTAATAAAACATTTTGTTCAAGTTTATTTTATTTGTGATGTTTAATGATTTTAATATGATAGTTATTGTGATATTAAAGCTTTGCGAAAAAGATATTCGATATTAAAGTTGTGTATATCATTCAAGTATAGTTCTTGTGATAGGTAAGAAAATAGTTGTTGAATGATAGTTATTTTGATATTAAAATGTTAATATCATTGAATGATAGTTATTGTGATATTTATCTAAATAGTTGTTCAAGGTAGTTGACGCAAAGAAGAGAAATAATTTTGCAGCAGTAGTAAGTTGTCAAGCAGTAGTAGCACTTTCTCGAGATGCTATTAATATATCTTTCAAGGATAGTCATATTAAGATGCTATTAATAAAATTTGTTGTTACAATAGCACTTTCAAGTATAGTTACCGTGATATTTTAAGTAAAGTTGAGTTTTCTATGTTTTGTTTTTTAGGTGATTCAATGAGACAAAATTGTGCAAGCAATGAGTTTGTTGAAGATGAAAATTTGTCACCGATGTTAATGTTGAAGAGAATGAAGAAGTAAATTCACCATTTTTTTACATCAACTTCAATGCTTATTAAACTGTTGTTGTTAAAACTCTTGTACCAAAGGGAAGGTACTTTGTTTGATAGTGTTGAAGAAGTTTATAAAGCATACAAAGATTATGTCAAGTCGGTTTTATTGTTCGTAGAGGCCATCAAACTAACGATGGAGGTATTGTTATGAATAAGGAATTTCTTTGCAAGAAAGAAGGTACCAAGAAAGTTAAAGTTAAAGAATTTGATAGTTTAAAAGATAATTGTGATGCTAAGTCTCAGAAAGAGAATAAGATCGAGTTTAGGACAAATTGCAAAGCTAGAATTTATGTTGTCGATCCGTGAAAAGTATAGGGTTAAAATATTTTGTCAAGAGCACAATCATGGTTTTTTATCACGAGGATAGACATTTGCAAAAGTCTCATAGGTCTATGAGTTTGGCGATCAAGATTTTGCTATTAAGGCTTCGAACTTAAACATCGGTCCTTGTATGTCATTCAATTTTATCGCAGAGCTTTTGGGAGGATATGAAAATGTTGGTGCTACTAAGATTGATTTTAAGAATATGAGTCGTGACATTTATAGCTATATTGGTAAATATGATGCTCAAATGATTATTGACAAGTTTAGTATTTTGAAAGAAAGAGATGAAAATTTTACGCTCGAGTTTAAGACTAACATCGATGGTCGTTAAGTTGTTTGTTTTGGTCGGATGATACAAGTAAAAGGAATTATGAAGCTTTTGGTGATGTTCTTTCTTTTGATGCTACATACAAAACCAATATGTAAGTTTTATTTTCTTTCTTTTATTCTTATTTATTTATTTTTGTATTTTATATATAATATAATTATATATATATATATATATATATATATATATATATATATATATATATATATATATATATATATATATATATATATATATATATATATATATATATATATATATATATATTAGGTACAATATGGTTTTTGTGCCTTTACGGTGTTGATAATCATAAAAATGTGTAATTTTTGCTTGTGGTTTACTTTGAAAGAAGATGTTGTTTCATATAAGTGGCTACCGCAAGCTTTTCTTAACACTCATATTAAGGAGCCAGACCTTGTTTTAATGATCAAGATCCTTCAATGTTAATAGCTATACCGGATATGTTTAAACCGCTAAACACCGGCTTTGTATGTGGCATATAATGAATAAACTTCCTACCAAGGTATTTATATATATATTTTTTTTTTTAGTTATTATTATTATTATTATTATTATTATTATTATTATTATTATTATTATTATTATTATTATTATTATTATTATTATTATTATTATTATTATTATTATTATTATTTTATATAGATCGGTTCTAGTATATGTGAAGAAGGAGGATTTAAGAAACGTCTATGTTCTCTTGTATGGAGGGAAAGCGATAAACTTGTTGAATTTGTTCGAAATGGGAAGCTTTATTGGATGAATTTGATTTAGATAAGCATAAATGGTTGAATGATATGTTTAACATAAAAGAACGTTGGATCCTCGCTTATTTTAGAGATATCCCAATGAGTGGTTTGATGAAAACTACTTCACGATCCGAAAGTGAAAACTATTTTTTGGTCATAATTCTAATTGAGTTCTACTCTAGTTCATTTTCTTTTTCGTTATGAAAGTGCCTTAGATCAACAAAGGAATAATCAACGTGTTCTTGATAATAATTCAAGAATTAATAGACCTTCATTGAAAACCAATCATTTAGTTGAACAACATGTCGCAGAATTTTATACTCTTGAAGCATTCTATGTGGTTCAGCCGAGATTGTTGCTTCTATTGAGAGTTGTACTGGGTCTATGAAAACTTGGGTTATGTAAAAGACATTGATAAAGAGTGGTTTGGAGAGTTTAAGGTATTGTCTTTTTAAATAAATAAGTATTGTGAAGATTTTTTTTTTTTTTTTTTTTAAATTCATTATAAATTGCGCTTAATTTTTCATTTACTTTTCAAAGTTGATTATGATGAAGGAACTCGCTCGATTAACCGTTCTTGTCTACATTTTGAAAGACGTGGTCTCGTTATGTCGTCATGCTTTTTATACTCTTAGAGGATATGGTATTAACAAGATTCCTAAACAATATCTTTTAAGACGTTGGAAAAAGAAGTCGTTGTTTTACCTCTTCTTAGATCTTCTTTTTAAAGCAAATGGATCTTCATGTAGTTGTATTTCTAAAATTTATTCTAAAGTGAATTCGATAATCAATCATTGCGGATATGATGAAGAAAAACTGGGTATATTTTTGAAAGATTGAGCATCTATGAATCGATTGAATCATCAATCTGCTGTACGCCTTCGTGAAATAAAGAGGATAGTATATCATCTATGATTGGTATTCCTAAACCCATCGCTCTTGATGTTTTTCCTCCCGATATTGGATCAAATAAGGGTGGCGTTCATGGTGCAAGATATAAACCTTCTAATAATGACGCCGATTTAAAGATCCTAAAGAATGTGGGAAAAATTTGAGAAAGTGTAGAATCAGAACATATTAACAGATCATGATTTCGAGGACTTGTCCAAATAATCCAGACAGAAACTTCTTAGTGCTAAGAAAGACATTAAGAAGTCGAAACGAAACGGAAAGAAAGTTAAAAGGAAATCAAATAATGCTAATGTCGAGCACGGCATCAAGAATTTAACTTTAAGGAGTAAGTTAACTTATCGTGTCCGCCGGTTTTGTTAAGATTTGAATCGCATTAATTTTTTTTTTTTTTTTTTTTTTTAATTTTTTTTTTAAAGCTATAAAGTCAAATTGATGTACCGTGATATTATCAATGTTATTTCTTTTATTTTTTCATTATTTATTTTCATTTTGTTAAGTTGTAATGTTGATTAAGTATTTTATTTTTAAAGGTTATAAAGTGAAATTCATACTTGTGATATTAAAAATTATGTATCGCGATATTAAAAATTATGTCTTGTGATATTAAAAAATTATGTGATTTTTTGTTTTAAAATTAATTCATTAAACCATTTTAACACAAAATATGAGTTTGATACACCTCGTTTTTTCATCAGAAAATAAAGTTAAAAACACAAAATATAAAGTTTACAAACATAAATACTAATTTAGTCTTCATCAGAGTTGCAATTATCTTGAGAATCTTTATCTTGTTCTTCTCCTTGATCACCCATCTTTTCAAGTTTTGCTACTTCTTTCTCATATTCTTTTAATGATGGAGATTTCTGATAATCATAGTCATCTTCAGATTCATCAATATACTTTATTCGCTTAAAAATATCACAGTCTTCTTCTTCTTCTTCTTCTTCTTCTTCTTCTTCCTCCTCCTCCTCCTCTTCTGTAACTTCATTTTCTTCTTCTTTTTTAACTTCAATTTCTTTTTTAACTTCTTTTCCTTTTTTCTCGATTATATTGTTTCCTTTTCTTATTGATATTTTTGTTTTCCATTTTTTCTTTTTGTGTTTTTGCTTTATGTGTTTTTTCACAAATTTTGTTTGTGATATTAAGCTATTTATACATAAATTAAAATAATCAAATTGTTTACTGTGCATGTAATGATTGATTAAAGAAACAACTTGACCCGCCTAATTTATTATTACGACTATTCACTTAATTATTTTTAGTATGAAATTGCATCTTATTAGAAATAAGAAAATAACATAAATTAATATCACATTAAAAATTAATAATAAATTTTATAAATATCACACAACATAATAATATGAATCAATTTATATAAATGTTATTATGTCATTAAATATCATAATAAGTTTCATTAATTATCGAGTATAAAAAAATAGATATCATAAGAGATAAAAAATATTATATTAACAATATTCGATTAGAAAAGGTTAATTCTAGTAAATTTAATTGAATATGTGATATCGCAATATTTACATGATTAATGTTATTATTTTATTAAATATCATTTTTTTTCTTTTTTCGTTTTTGTTTTATGTGTTTTTTTTCACAAATTTTGTTGTGATATTAAGCATTTTATACTTAATATCATCTATTAAGCTATTTATACATAAATTAATATAAGCAAATTGTTTAGTGTGCATGTAATGATTGATAAAAGAAGCAACTTGAGCCGCCTAATTTATTATTACGACTAGATAAGAAAAAGTTAATTCTAGTAAATTTTATTCAATATGTGATATCACAATATTTACATGATTAATGTTATTATTTTATTAAATATCACACTAGATAAAAAAAAATTAAAATACATAGCCGATGGTTACACCATATCATTAATATTACAAAGTTAAAAGCATCTCTTTTTCCGTCTATATAATGGATTCAAACGATCTCAACGTTGTGTATGACTTGTTTGTGGGACAAAATGTTTAAAATTTCGTCACGCACCAAGCCCATCTTCATCAAGTGTCCAAAGTTATCATTGCTTGCAATGTCACCATGTTTCTTTGACAATGTCGTTGGTTGCAATGTTCATTTCACAAAGGTCATCTTCACCTTGTAGCTTTGGACGCTTTATATATTTCGGTAAAATCTCTAAGTTTCTTATCAAATAAAAAACCATAGTATATCCTCCAGGATCATGAATAACAAATTGGAAAAAAAATAGTAAATTCAAATACATAATTTTCAGTAAGAACACTTTTTTTTTTTTTTTTTTTTTTTTTTTTTTTTGTGAACTAACTTTGTTATTGAAGTGTAGGATAGATATGGTTGTAATGTTAGGTTTTTATAACAAGAGTAAGTTACTTTTTTGATGTGATTGATGGTTTGTAGCTCGAGGCAAAATAATATATTAATATTTTTTTTGAAATAATGTAAACGAAATGTAAAAATAATATATCAATATCTTTTGAAAGAAACATCAACTTCGACGGCTCGTGATTTTTTGGCCGATTATCGTGATTATCACTACATCGAGCTACCAAAAATGTCAGAGAAATTATCTCTGAATAGACGTGAATATTTTTCGTAATTGATCATCATTTTGTTTATCAATATAATATCTATTCGAAATATTATTACAATGAAATTAAAAAGATATATACTAAATTTTTTGAAACTAGGCTTGATCAATTGTATATTTACGTTAAAATAATATAACTCAATTAAAATTATTTAGTAAATTAAATATAAACAAAATATACTTATAACAAACATAAATTAAAAAAAGAATATTAATTAAAAACTATATTAAAATTAAATGTAAAACTTTGACATAAAGTGATATTTTGAGTCTCGAGGAGGTAGTTTTCAACACTATAATTAATATATCGACATGTATGTCGTTGTCTTATACATCTATCTTTCAAATTATTTAATTCATCGTGATATTAAGACAATAATATTATAACACGACACTAAATAAAATTAAAGAGATATTAAATTTAATATCACAGTACATCAAAATTATTTATATAGTGAAAATATTTAAAAATAAAATTTTAAAATTAAACATAATATTTGACAAAACATCATTACATCGAGACATAAAAAAATGTCAGAGAAAAAATATTGCTGTAGACGCGAAGATTAAAAAAATTAATTGTCAAATTTCATTCTAATTTAAAAAAAATAAAAATAAATATATAATTAATTTTGTTATAATTGTTATTTAACGTAAATATACAATTTACATTCTTAAACTTTAATATTACTTATAAATATTACTTTAGCCTGATATTAGTTTTTTCCTTATATTTTTTATTTATATATTTTTAATTTTCATCTTAACTATGTATTTTACGTTTTTAAATATTTAGAAAACCATCGTATGTCTAACTCTGATATTAAGAAAACCATCGTATGACTAAAACGTGAAGATTAATATTTTATTTCAGAGACTTTGATATTAACACAATATCATATATTAAACAACTAACTCTGATATTAAGACAATATCATATATTAAATAAACAAAATCTTATATTTGGAAAAATGTTAATATTTTCTATCAGACATTCATTTTAAAAAACTAACTCTCAAATTGGTTTAGACTATGGTTTAGAGAATATCATATATTAAGAGAATTAAATCTGATATTAAGGCAAATATGGTATTGCCTTAATATCAGATTTAATTGTCTTAATATATGATATTTTCTAAACAATAGTTACTATTAATATCAGATTTAATAACTGAGTATTAAGTTACTTGTTTAATACTTTGATATTAAATCTGATATTAATATTAATAAACAAGAAACTCTGATATTAAGACAATATTAATATTATTTTAAACAAAACTAACTATTATAAAAAAAGATGTTATTTTAATTATGTTGTAAGAAAAGTTACTATAAATGATGACTAAAAAAAGCAATATTAATGAAAAACTATATTAAAATTAAATGTAAAACTTTGACATAAAGTGATATTTTGAGTCTCGAGGAAGTTCTTTTTCATCACTATAATTAATATCCGATATGTATGTCGTTGTCTTATACATCTATCCTTAAATGTAAAATCAAATGTGATATTAATTAAGACAATACTAAATAAAAATAGTGTGATATTAATTTACGGAGATATTAAATTGTTATTAAGTTGTGATGTTGAGTGTAAATTTTGGATGTGGTGTGTATCGCTTCATCGTCTGCTTGTGGAACGCTTACCATGTTTTGAAAAAGTGGTGTAACACTTCGTAAAAACCTTTCCATTTTGTTTCATAAAGGTAAAACTTTGTTTGAGAGCTGGGAGTTTTATAAATTGCTTATGAACTTTTTTTAAACTTGTTTATCCACAAAATTTGAACAAACCTAGGATACGTAAAGAACTTACTTGAATCATCCAAATTTTTAATCGCACTCATCAAAAATCATCTTAGAAAATTTAAAATCTTATCCCGAGTCAAGCACACTATAGCGAAGCTATAATTGTACTAAATTCATTCCACCATTGTTTTAGGACTTATACAATGCGTGATGGTATGGATTAGAAATTTCCATTGAGGTGAGAATAGCCTTTTGTAAAATTTTAAAGAATCGTTTTTCTTCTCATATCCCATTTTTCAAGACCTTTGAAAATAGCGGGTTTCAGGCAATGACACCATTGTTATCTTCTAGTTCCAAGGAACTTCTAACCGATGACTCGGTGACAATTATCTCTTCATCATCTACTAAAGCTCTAATTTGTACTTCCCTATCTATAGTTCGACTTAGCAGCTGCCCAAAATTGCTTAATGATCAAAAATATATAGTAGGATTTCATCGATAATGCATACCTTATAGAGCAAGTGTTTAAAAATCAATGATCTCAAAGAAATCCTT